>JAMGYR010000024.1:0-484953 GCA_025531575.1 Pichia sp. PH4023 | reverse complement strand
AACCTCAAAAAATGGCCATTTTTCAGAAATTTTGTGCTCGCCAGAAAATTTACTATGGGAAATTTTCCGACGGTGAAGCTAATTCGGTTTACGTAAGCAGGATTGTTCGGAGGATGATTGCGGAGATAGCAAGGATAACATCATAACCTCAACTGGATGCCGAAGTAAGTGATCATAGAATAAAAATAAAGGGTTTGAAAACAAAATCATTTACACAGGAGGGTAAAAAGCGGTATAAAGAGGAGGAAAATCGGAAAGACCGGCTCATGCAGACGGAGCGGTGAAGCCGTTGTTGGCGTACAAGTTCTGACCGGTCATCCACTTGCCGTCCTTGACAATGAACTTGATGATTGGGACAATGTCTTCGACCTCGGTCAATCTGCCATTGACGGCTTGGGTCTTGAAGAAGGCGATTCTCTGGTCGTTTTCCTGGCCGTACAAGAAGGGAGTGTCCATTGGGCCTGGGGAGATGCAGTTGTAGGTGATCTTCTTTTTGGTTTCCTTGGAAGCGGTCTTGGTCATCCAGTAGACGGCGGACTTGGCGGCCTGGTAGACGGAGTATCCGTCGGTGTAAGCACCCAAGAGAGAGGTGGTGAGCATCACGACGGACCCGTCTTCAGCAAGCTTTTTTTCCGCCTCTTTCAAGAAGAGGAAGGACGCGGTGACATTGACGGAGAACATCTTGTTGTACTCGTCGAGGGAGATGTCTACCAAGTTCTTTCTCAACACCATACCGACGTTGTTGATAGCGTAGTCCACCTTGCCGAAAGACTTGATGCCGAGGTCAAACAAAGCGGAGTTGGCGTCCTCGGTGGAAAGGTCGCCCTGGTAGGTGGCGGTCTTGACGCCGTACTCCTTGGCGAGATCCTCGGCGAGCTTCTTGGTCTCTGCTGCGGAGGAGGACGAGTGGTAGTGGAGCAAGAGGTCCGAGCCCTCCTTGGCGAAGGCGACGGCGGTCTGCTTGCCGAGGTTCTTGTTGGCGCCGGTGATGATGGTTGCTTTGCCGCTAAACATTGTAGTAGTCAATTGAGTAAGTAGTTGGTTGCTTGGCTGCTTGGTTGCTTGGTTGGTTAATTAATTGATCAATAAACAACAAGACTACACTACCATATATTGAGCAATCTGGAAATCCTGATGCTGCCGTCTCTACTGCACCTTTTATATGGGGACCTGCAGCAGAGATTGCAGCCCCGGAGCAGACCTCCGCGGTCGTGCCGGGGCACAATTCTCGCCGGATATAAAGGCGAGAAACGCGGGCCATGTGGTGCACAGATGGACATGGCCCTATGGAGCCATGAGATACCGCCCCGCGGTCGTGCGGAGGCACAATTTGCATCGGAAATAAACCAGTTGCGGTTATGAGAAGCTGCAGCGGAGGGCGAGAAGGGTCTTTCTGTCGAAGTCGCAGGGCGTGGCGGAGGGCGTGGCGGTGCGGAGGAGGCTCTGCAGTGGCGGGAGCACGGGCCGGAGCGGCTGGCTCAGCAGCGGGCTCAGCGGAGATGCTGGCGATGCTGGCGACAGAGGATATGGTGGAGGTGAGGTGGAGATTCTTTTGGCCGGTCCAGCGGAGTCGACTGAAAGCGCCCGTTTCCTGCTGCTGCGCAGCGGTGGCTCGGCAGTCGCCGCGTCGGCGGCTTCGACGGTGGCAGCGAGCGCTTGGAAACGCGGGTCAAGTGAAGGCCGCAGGCAGCGGGCGAGGCTGGCCGGGTCTAGGTCGCTCGCAGCGTAGCTCACGACATGGTACTTGTCGCCGCCACCCACACAGTAGCTAAACGACTGCTTGAGGAGCCCCCCCTGCTTTTCGTCGATGATGTGGCACGTTTGTGACCGTGCGGGTTGCATCTCCCGGTACGAGAGGAACACTCCGGACACGCGTGACGCAGACCACTTGCGGCCGTCTGTCCAGCGGCGGATGTTCGAGCCCTGCTCCCGCCAGACAAACACGGAGCCGGCCCGGATGGACGTCTGCCGCTCGTAGCTGGAGAACCGCTGGGTCACCAGCGGCACGAGGTTCTGTCTCGCCGCCTCGATGAGGAAGAGGGCGTCCCGCTTCGTGCACAGTATTCCGTTGTACGACTCCATTGCGTTGTTTCGTAGGTAGCGGGTGAAAACTCGCGGAGAGACGCACACCGGACCAGAAGCAATTATGAGAGTGTATAAGAGGGCACCACCTGCCTCTTATACTCCTCCTACGTGCCTTGGGACGAGCAATTAAAACACAGGCCACCCCGGCTCTAATTTGCTCAGACACCAGCTCCGAAACGTAGATAGTCAAATAAGCTTAATGGAAAAAAATATAAATTTGCTCGCCGCAGAGCAGACACCTGCCCCATTCGGCAATCGAGGCCTACTATCTTGCCACCTTTCTGGACACGGCCTGGCCAACCATCACTATTTGCTCGTGGCCAGGGAGAGCCGGGGGTCATTCCAGCGGACGTACTGCCCGCATATGCTCTCCCCCTCCGCAGTAGCAGGGGGGCCCTCCACGGCAAGCCGGCCGTACACTTTTCCGACAACCATCCCGTCCAGCAACTCGCCGCCGCTGTGGAGTTCCACAAACCGCCGGTGGCTCTCGGCACTCATCTGCGTCTGGAACTTCTCCCGGATGGCCCGCTGCATGTCCGTGTCGACGACCCCGGGCGCAACACTCATGCTCCGCACCTGTGGGTACAGCTCGTCGTGGAGCTGCTTGCACAGCGCGTTAACAGCGGCCTTGGACGTCCCGTATGCAAGCCACCCGTCGATGCCCCTCGTGCTCGCCCCGGACGAGACAAAGATGAGGTTGATCGTCCTCCGGCCAGTCCGCGTCAACGTCTCGTTCACAAACTGCACGATACTAAAGAAGTTCACCTCGAAGAGCCGCCTCATCCCGTCCACATCGTACCCCGCTTCGTTTAAGTGGCCAACGGGCTCAAGCACCCCGGCATTGAACACCACCGCGTCGATCTGGCCAAACCTTGCCAGCGTCTGCTCGATCACCGCAACGATGGCGCCCCGGTCAGTCACATCTGCCGGCGCAACCAGAACCCGCTGGCGATCCTCCGGGCTCAATTCCTCGTAGAAGGCCTTTAGCCGGTCACCGTTCCGAGCAATCAGAGCCACCTGCGCCTGCGCGTAGTCGGCGAGTATGTTCTGCACAATGCACTTTCCCAACCCGCGGGAGGCACCCGTAACAATGATTGTCTTCTTCAACTCTTCAACCATTATCCGATGATCAGCGTAGAGTCTGTTTGTGAGGTATGGACAGTCAAAACATGATCCTACTGCCAGTCTTCCTTTCAGGAAATCCGTCGTCTTCTTACTGGAGCTTTTTCTCCCGCGCAGGCTGTCTCAAATCGGACTCCTTCAACACCCACAGATATAATTCTGTTTCTCTTTAGTGGCTTACGCGCCGGTGGTTAACAGCAATCGGAGTAGCAACAACTTATTTCAATGCAGACAACTTATCGGTTTGGGTCCTAATTCTTTATCCGTTGCCAGCTGACTATCTTGTAGCTTCATTCGGGCAAACTCTTGACTTGCCACCCTGCCCTATAAATTCATCGATAATTCTTATCCCCTTAGCGAGTCCTACAAGCATAAATCTTGACAGTATTTCCGGCAGTTATTGGAACTCCTAGACGTCAGCAACGTATCTGATCAACTGATTTTAAGACTCGCTAGGGACACTGGTACTCCATCCGTCTTTAAAACTTCCAGCTATCAAACTCTAATCACTCTGTGCAATGCTGGCCAAAAATAAAACTTTGCCTAGCTCTGGATGAAAACTTCTCAGGAGACATTTACCACATTTCTGCTGTTGTTCACCTGTAGATCCTTACCTTAGATAGGGTCTCAAAATTGGAGAATTTGTAGAACCCTCTTTAGCTCAGTTGGAAGAGCGCGGGACTGTAATGTTATAAGACATCCTGAGGTCTCTGGTTCGATCCCGGAAGGAGGGAACTGTACATTTTATGAGGGTTAATGGTCTAGTGGTATGATTCCTGCTTTGGGAGCAGGAGGCCCAGGGTTCAATTCCCTGTTGACCCCATTTGAAATGTACATTTTTTTTATTTTGTTGGTTTGGTACATCTGTACACCTATCTATCTATCCCTCTCGTTTTTTTTTCATATCTAGCCTGAAATTTTCACTATTCTCTATTCTCTATTATAAAATTTTTTAGACTTTTTTTTACTCTCCAAAATTTTTCAGATCTGTCTATCTATGTGGACTGTTTCGGAGACCTTATCATCTAACATCAACAGTACCGATAGCTAGACTAGACTAGAAAACCAACAAAAGAAAAAGAATGGATATCCATCGTTGTTCTTTTCTTGATTACACTCCAGAATCAATCACATCATGTGCTTTCTCTCATGAATCAAACTTAAATGAGATGACACCTAAAAATTTCAGGCTGGCCGTAGGCAGAGCAGATGGTACAATAGAGATTTGGAATCCACATGATTCCCGTTCGAAATGGGTCCTTGAAACAATTGTTCCAGGCTCAAGAGGAAATTCTATCGAAGGATTAGTTTGGTCTTCAAATAATGATCCAAGTCTACCACCTCGTTTATTCTCCATTGGCGGTTCCACAATATTGACCGAATGGGACTTGTCAACTGGCACTCCACTTAAGAATTACGATTGTAATGCAGGTGTCATATGGTCCATTGCAATTAACTCCACTCACGACAAAATTGCTCTTGGTTGCGATGATGGATCGGTTGTAGTTGTCAGCATCAATGGTGGTCCAGGTGTTATCGAACATGAATGTATTCTTCAAAGACAAAAATTCAGAGTACTCTCCTTGTGCTGGATAGAAAACAAAATGATTATCGGAGGTTGTGCCGATGGTAGAATCAGGTGTTGGTCATATAGTAATGAAGATATCATTCAAGACGATGATCAAGAAGCAGATGATAAGACGAACATGAATATCAGAGGTAGACTCTTTCAGACCTTGAGAGTGGATAGACTCAAGGGAGAACCAAGTCTAATCTGGTGCTTGTTGTATTTACCAAAATCAAATCAGTTCGTGTCCGGTGATTCGACAGGAACGATCAAAGTATGGGACCTAAAGCATTTGGTATTGCAACAATCATTCCAGGTGCATGAAGCCGATGTTTTGTGCTTGACCAAAGATGCATCGGGCGAGAAGTTTTTCACTGCAGGTGTCGATAGAAAAATATTCAACTTCAACTACACTAAAATGTCGAAAAGTAATTCTAAGTGGATCAACATGACAAATAGATTATTGCATGGTAATGATGTTAGAACAATGAATTGTTACCAATCCAAAAACTTAGACTTTTTGGTCAGCGGTGGTATAGAAAGGATCATGCATTTAAACACAGCTGTCAATTTCCAGAGTTCCGTTTCCATCAAGCTACCGATTAACCCCTTGATTGAAAATATCATAGTTAATGAAGAAAAAAGATTGGTAATAATGTGGCAAAGAAATGAGGTGAAAATATGGAAATTGAAATTGGACCATACCAAAAAGCTTGTGGCCAAGCTGACTCTTTCTGATCCTGAAAATATAACCAATGTCGACATAACTTCTAACGGTAATTATCTCCTCGTCTCAAGACTCTCTGTCGTCAAAGTGTTTAAGTTAGAGGAGCTTTCAGAAGACAAGATTTCGGTGAAAAGATTAGATTATGAGCTACTATCTGCCATTGGCGCAAAGCAATCGAAGTTCATCAATAGCGAAGACTTGATTTTGATATATACATCAGACAATGAGCTTATAAGCTTCAAATTTGATCAGATATCACCATCATCACCTTTCGATGACTTCCAAGAACCAGTCGACTATGATCTACCGGCCGAAACATCTACAAGAACATCAGATTTTGAATATCTAAACTATTACACCCATATTGCCATTGATGAGAACAGTTCGTTGGCGGCCCTGTCCAAATTTGATGGAACCATCGATATCCTAAATTTGAAAACAAAGGAATCTTTCACTTTCATTAAACTATCATCAGTTGCTACTTGCATAGCATTCACATCCAGCTCTACCCTCGTCGCAGTAACTTTAGATCATAAAGTACATGAATTTAACGTATTGAACAATAAAAAAGATGGAAAAGTTTACACTGCCTGGGCCATGAAGAACTTCAACTCTATCCCTGCACACTTCGTTTCACTTCCAGGTTGTGCGTTTGGGGTTTTCGAAAACTTGGGTCGTATTTGTGTTTATGGATGCAACTGGTTATGCTTCTTTGATCTCAATTACGACCTTCCAAGTATAAAACCACAGCCACTAGAAAACAAAAAGCGTAGCAGGAACGGAACACAATTACAGGCAGCGAATGGTACCTCTTCAAAGGAGCAGCAACCATCAAGCAACGAAGAAAACAAATGTTTCTGGCTTACTAAAAATTACACAGATTTGATATATGCAGGGAAAATGAATGAATCCGAATTGGTTGTTGTGGAAAGACACCTCGAAGATATGGCAAATCCACCTGCATTCAAAGTGAATAAAATCACTATCTGACTCTATCATAAAAAATACCATATTTTCCCCGACTAAGTATATATAAGTAGTGTATATATAACGAACCCTTAGATTCTTCTGTAACAATAATGTCATTAAATAATTAATCACAATAAAAAAGAAAACCTAAGGGCAGGATGGGTCCATTTTGGGGAAAATTCTTGCTCCTTGAAAGAAAATATGAGCTGCAGCTCCGGCACCTATCAAGCTTTTAGCAACCGGTCTTTTCTCGACAGGCGTGTCATTTAAATTTCCCATTCTTTCCCTAGGATCCGGTCTAAACTCTTTGGTACCACCGAATTCGTTCCGATAGCGTTTGTAAATATCTTCATCGAGTTTGTAGATGTCGAACGACATGAAATACATCCCATCAGCAGGGTCTAAGCAGTATTTCCTGAAGTAGGACAAGTGCCTGAGAAGTTGATGCTTACAACTGTTGATTAATTCAGGGGATACTTCGTTCTCAAATGTCAGTATATAATCAACCACCCCTTCAATCAGTAGTTGGTTGAAGTAACTGACACCCTGTAAAAACCGTTTATCGTAATCTTTATAATCACGATCAAATAAAGTCTTGCTAGGATTAATGCATCCATCCACCAACCGAGTTGCCTTCTCCTTCCATTCGGGATTATGATCGTATTTGTACAACAAGCATATCGCACTCAAAGTAGTGCCCTGGTTGTAGCTATACTTGGTGATATCCAAATTTTCCGAATCATATCCGACACCATCCATGATGATGTCATCGCTTGGATCGAGGAGCTTATTCCAAACGAAGTTGATACAGATCTTGGAAAACTCGTACAGTTTCTGCTCTTCCTGCTGGTTTTCAGCGTAAGGTATCATGCGCATAGCCCCAATGGCAGAAACCGAGTTCGATATAGTGTTCATATAAGGCTTAGTGATGTGCCATTTTAATCCTGGGACATGCCAGATTTGGTGTTCAATAATCCCGGTGTAAAGAAACTTCATGAGCTCCTTGCACATGTTCATATAGTTCCTATTTTGCGTTGCTTCGTATAGCTCGATTAGGGCCCGCAATAGATGGGCATTATCGTCATAGTTAACATCCTCATCACCGGAGTTAATACCCCCATGGAAATCTACCGAGTATGCACCGTATTTAGGGTTTCGATATTTTAGAGTAGCTTTGATCGCCTTATCAACAATCGGAATCGTCATGTCTTTATTTACCGACGCCGAGTCTGCAATTGCATGCATAGCAACCGCCTGTGCATAACAGGAGAACTGATTACCGTGAGATTCGTGGCACGGGACTTGTGTGGTGAAACTTCCAACTGATGGGTTCCAGAAAAAGTACCACATTTTCTGGCATGTGTTAAATCCTTCGAGATTGTTATCAAACGACATTGTTTTTTGCAGTTTCTATAGCTCTACATGTACTTTGCCAAGCTGGATGCATCGGGGGAAAGAACAGAAGATACACAGGAGTAAAAAGTGATCTCTAGAAAGCCGGACTGGCCCAGGAGAGCATAGCCGAGCCTACATGAAAATTGCAGCGAGGAGTTGCTCAGGGGTCACACTCCTTCCTTCGGGAGGTGCCTGCCATCCCGAAGATAACGCTTTGGCGAAGGAAGGGACGTTGGACAGCGGGGATGCACGTGAAAGTAGGAATGTCCAAGTTGAAGGTGATACTTGTGGACTCAAACCCATTTTTGATCGATGCATGGAGCAGACAATTGAGTTCGACACAGCGTTTTTCTAAGCTCAAGTATCCGTCGACGCTGACGGTAGAAACACACCGGGGAATGCTTGCAACGGTTCCTGTGGACGGAGATGCACGAACTGCTATAGTGTCGCCGGCAAACTCAATTGGTGGAATGGGCGGTGGGTTCGATGAAGCCTTGTGCAGGCTTTTCAGTCAGGGGGACGAGGTCATCGAGACCGGAACCAGCAACTCAGTAGAATCCTGGATAAGAAAATACCTCCATCACGGATACACTCCGTTAGGGACAGCACACGTTATAGAGTTCTCAACATTCCCGCAATTCAGACGCTCCAAAGCATGGACACAGCTGCACGCTAACTCTATAGTTGTTGTGCCGACGATGCGGGTCCCCCACTCGATATACACAATCAACGAGGGAGATCCCGAGGACGTGGTGGACACAAAAAACAGGGGTGTGGTTTCGTTTGTGTTTGATTGCATGTGGGAAACGCTCTGTGCAGTGAATAGACACAACGAGAGACTGGGGATGCAGGACCCTGTGCCTGCAAAGGGAGACGTTGCGGGGAGAGTGGACACATTAGTGATACCGGGCTTGGGAACGGGGTATGGGAATCTACCCATTGAGTTGGTCGCCAAGGGAATGGTCGGAGCGTTGTCGATATGGGGTGCGGAGTTAAATGGCGGGAGCAGGGACAGCAGCAGCGTAGACCGTGGTCTTCTGTGCCTTGCATTTCTGGGGGAAGAGTATACCTTATTCCACAACCCGGACATTCTGAAAAGTCGGAGTGCCATGTTTGGTGACTCTTGTAAGAAATTCGACATACTACACCAAGATGTGGGCGACTTCTACCGATTACTGGTATAGCAGTGTGGCGGCAGTGCACAGTTTTGTTTTTTTTGTTTTCTGAAATTCATTGCAGCTACATACTCTATGTTATGTGAATGTATACATTTAGACCCCGGACGACGAGGAGGAAGATGGTGCTTGCTCCCTGTGGTTAGGTTCTTCCTTTGTTGAGTGTAGCTTCAAAAGCAAACTCAACAGAAATGCGGCAGCACCAAGGAGGAAAACCAAGATCATGGCGTCTCCAACGGCCTCCCTGTAAATTTTCAACACCTTGTGAAGATACTCTTCTGGCAATCCATTACGGATGAACGAGGTCGAGCCCAAGAGACGCTTTAAGATCTCGGAACCGTCAGGCTTACTCTTTTTCGAGAAGTATTTTTGCAACTCATTGAACAAGTTGTGGTTGTAAAGTCCGAGGGTGATACCCACTCCTGAGCTCTGCCCCATAGATCGGAACATGTAGTTCATGCCTGTGACGGTGGCTTGACGTTTTATGCCGACCAAGCCGACAACGAGGATAAGTAGGGCAACAAGGAAGGCACCATAGCCGATCGACGAAATGATAGAACCAGCCAACAAGATCGAAAGTTTTGCGTACACCTTTGGGTTGAGATCGGACCTATCGGGAGTCGGTTTCAAGTTCAAGGCTGCAAACATGCACAGGAACACACCGGTAACAATGGCCATACAGCACACGATCGATAAGTGGATACCTCGCGAAATGATTACGTTGGGACTGATGTTCTCATCGTCATGCTTCAAGTACCAGCCTGCAATTAGGGAACCAAAGGAGACGGCAAACACCCCAAAGGAGTTGAAAAGCCCCAACTGGAACTGCGAGAAGTCCTGGACAATCTGGAAGTAGAGAGGCAAGACGTAGTTCATACCGTAGATTGCAGCCGCACCAAAGAAGATGACCAAGGCGGTTATACGTAAAACACCTTTGAAGGCCGATGGAGGAATAATGTGGACCTTCATGACGTATTTCTCCACCAGGGCAAAGGCTGTGGCACTTAAAACAAAGCAAACGATGCAGATCTGTAGACTCTTCATGGTTGCGACGTTGAACATCATCAACATCGAGATGATGCCGCAACTCAAAAGGAAGGAGCCTGGCAAGTCAATTTGCGACAGGTTTCTCCATGCAAACCTGTTCTGTAAATCGATTTCAGACAGCTGGTCCTGTCTGTATTCATGGACGTTCATGTGGACCAGAAAGCCTGCAACGACAACCATTGGCACCTGGATGGCAAACATCCAGCGCCATCCCGCCTTCTCGTTCCATACTAGGAACGCCGAGCCTAAGATCGGGCCCGTGAATTGTCCGACAGCGTACATCAAGTTTGCATACCCCTGGTAGATCCCCCGCATGCGGAGCGGGATGATGTCCGTGGTGATGATTGAGCTCAAGGCAGACATGCCACCGCCGCCGACACCTGCAATGGCTCTGGCAATGGCAAACTGGGTGACGTTCTGAGACAAGGCACAGCAGAGACACCCAAGGGCAAACCAGAACTGGGCGACTAGCAAGACAGTCCGACGTCCAAATACGTCACTGAACCTGCCCACCAAGGGCTGGAAGATGGTGTTGGTCAAGAGGTACGACGTGGCGATCCACGTCAACTTGTCCGACCCGTTCATCGACGAAGCAATGGTGTTGGCCGTCGTGGAAACAATCGTCGTATCTGCTGCAGAGAGGAACGTGCCTAACCACAACGACCCAATGATGCTCACAAGGTTCTCTGGAATGACCACCTCGTGGAACGTTTGTTCCGACGTGTAGTTCCCCTGGGGCGTGGAGTACGTCTTCTGTGTGTTTTCCACAGTGTCATTGACCAACAGTGCCGTTCTTTCAGTTTCCGTCATCCTTGCGTACCTTCCGCTGCTGGGCCAACTCTCTCTCGTCATCCGGACAACAATCAGACCGTGCTCTGCTCCTGACAGTATGAATATACACACACAGAAATATATATATATATATATCTATACATATCTATCTGTACCGTGACTCACCCGGCCTAACCGTGCTCCTATGCATGTCTTCCCTATCAGGCAGGCCCGACGAGAACGGCGGCAGTCGGCCGAGCGCCAACCTGGGTTCGGAGTGGGTGGAAACGGTGCTGTTGGGCAACGGTTACTGTTGGCAGCTAGATTATAAATTAGAAGAGTTAGTGATACACAGAGAGAGAAGTAGAGGAAGTAGAAGGAAAAGTAACAATATTTTACAAAGAACTGAAAAGGGGAGGGAGGAGGGATAGTACACGGCTAGTAGTCTGCCTTGATCTCTGCCAGCCGGACGTAGGCCGCATGGGTTTGCTTCCGCCAGCGTTTGCCAAGGTAGATGAAGCCGCCAGAGGAGTGCATGACGCCCAGACTGATGACGGCAAGGGCTACGTAGGTGTTCTCTGTGCCAGAGCTTTCCAACCAGGGGGAGCAGGCGAAGGTGAAGATGCAGCCGATGATGTTGTTGATGAAAGCGACGCCGACAAGCACCTCGAGAGTGAGCTCCCTGTAAGTGTCCATGACGTACAACATGGCGAGGTTGGTCGAGGAGGAGAACATGTACGAAATGAAGGCCAAACCGATGTAGAAGACTCGCCAGTCCATGTTCCGAGAGATGCCGAAGCCGAACATGAGCAAGCCGACGGCGCCGATTGTGCCGGACAGGAAGGCAAAGTAGAGTCTGAACTCGCTTTCGACAATCCCGCTATTCTTTCTGGCCATCCAGAGAATGAAGTAATCCGTCATGGACCCGGCATACAAGCACCCGATGACGCTGCCGATGATGCAGGGGACGTTCATGATGGCGACCTGTGCGGAGGAATAATTGAACGGGTCGCTGTAGAGCATTGTGTCCTCGGTGGTGAGGTAGAAGGTTAAGATGGCGTTCTGCAAGCCGCAGATGCACCCGGCGTAGATGACGGGCGGGAAGAAGATGCACCTCACCGGGATGAGCAAGAGCTGGAAGTAGTGTTTCACAAATCCACGGATGGTACGACACTGAGGCTCCTTAGGCAGTCTGAAAGGCTTGTACCTTTCCAGATAGCTAAACGGTTTGTCAAAGTAGCCCTGTAGCAACACGTCGTCGGACTCCTCGTTGCTGATGACGCCGTGCTGCACAAATCCCAAATTAAGAGTTAGGTCGTCGACCCGGTGACTGTACTTGGCGTAATCGAAAGAGTTTTCCTCAAAGAAAAACAGCACGATCAGGATGAGTGCTCCAGACGCTATCGCCCCGGACCAGCCGACCCAGCGGAACGTCTTGTCAAAGGAAATGTAGTTGGCACAAAGCGGTCCAAGATAAGTGCCCAACGAGTACGCCAAGTTGTATATTGTGATGATAGCGCCCAATTGGTGGCGGAAGAAGATGCTGGCGAAGCAGAGCTGGACGTGTGCGTCGGCACACCCGAAGGAGAACCCGGTCAACACCTGCGAGCCGTACGAGTCGCCGCTCTTGTTAATCAGGGCGTACCAGATCGAGCTGAAGAAGGCAAACACGGCGCCAAACAGAATAACGCTCTTGCGGCCAAGAAGATAGTCAAAAGGGCAGTACAGCCAGGTGGAGACGGCGATGCTGACAAACAACACGCCCGCTGAGTTGTTCAACGTGTTGTAGGAGATGCCCGTGATTGCGTTAATCGAGTCTGTTGGCGCCGAGGCGTCATTGGCAATGGCGGCAGTGAATGCCGTCACGAGGAGCAGGATCAAGCTGTGCATGGTCTTCCTGCGCTTGGACCAGTTGAGCGGGTCATTTCTCGAGTTTGTCGGCTGCGGCTGCAGGATAACTCCGTACCTTGTTTTCAGGTCTGGGATGTCCCCCAGCGGCCTCTTGGGCGAGTATTTGTAATTGTAGCTGTCCGACAATTGGCGGTACTTTTTCTTCGTGAGGCGTGTGCTGGGGGGGACGCTCGGGTGGAGCTCTTGCTCGTTTTTGTTGTTGTCGTTGATCTCAGCAAGCAAGTACCGGTACCGCCTGATCGCCATATGGTGCTGGTGGCGAATCACAGCCGACGAGTAGATCGAGTACGTCCCGGGGATGAATTGCGGGTGATATCTATCTGTGTACTTCTCCATGGCAGTGTGTGTCCGCTGCAGGTGGGCTGCTGTCGTTCTTCAGGAAGCACTGTGCCGCTTCTCTCTCTCGCGGGGCTCTGTGGTATCTGTGTAGCTCGACCCACCGCAGGCTTGTCGTGTACGACGCAAGGAGCACTAGATCATGACGGAAGCAACCGGGGCATTACTTATCTACGGAGCAAAACTGAAAAAAAAACAGAGAAACAAAAAATCACCACATGCGGCTTACCTAAGCCGGGACGATAGTGTTGAACAAAGACATGTTTTACAGATAATAGAAGAGTTACATGTAGTCGCCGTAGTCGAGGACGGCATGGAGCTGCTCGAGGACGTGCTCGGCGGCAGCGGCGAGGCCGTTGTGAAAGAGGCGGTTCGTGACGATAGGCTTGTACTCGAAGATGGCGCTGTTGCGGCGGCCGAGTTCATAGTCGACATACTGGTCGTCGAGGTAGACGGAGGCGACGACGGGGAGCGTGTCCCAGGTGACGGTGTGCAACGTGTCGAGGTCATAGAGGCTGGGCCAGTTGTCGTAGGCATGGATGTACTCTGCGAGCGGGGCCAAGGGCTGGAGCTCCTTGTGCGATGACAGCATGGACCGGGTGACGATCTCGCCTGTGAACATGAACGGGCCGGTCGGGTCATCTGGAGTAGCTGCCAGGACGCGGTCGGCGGCCCATTCGCTTTTGCAGCCTTTCCCGTTGAGGTAGATGGCTTCCTGAAACAAGAAGTAGAGGACGTTGGTCTCGAAGCCGAGGTAGTTCATGAGTGTCGTTTTTGTGGCGTAGCTGAGCTTGCCGTACTCGAGCTCGGCGTGCATTGTCGTGACGAGGATGTGCAGCCCGAGCGTGCCACCGGAACCGCCGAATTTGAGGCCGAGGCTACGGAACCTTTCCACGGACAAGACGCCGCCGTTCGGCAGAACGACAACGTTGTCGGCCAAGTGGCGAACGATCGTGTGCACCTTCTCGACGTCGCCGGGGAACCTGCTGTAGTAGGCGAGGTTGCGTTCCCTCGTGCGTTCAAAGGTCGCATGGTACACCTCGTCGACGCTGGCAACCGTCAACGGCGGCAGACCGCCGGTCAACATGACGTGACGGAGCGACTGTGGGAAGAACGAGGCGTAAGTGACGGCGGCGAACCCGCCGAAGGACTGTCCGAGCAAGCTCCACCTGCCTGTCGGGCCAAGCAACGCTTTTCTGATGTGCTCGCAGTCATGAACGATAGAGTCTGCACGGAAGTGCTTGACGAAGTCAAACTGCTGCTGCGTCGTTCCTCTTGAGAGTAGCAGCTCCGTGTCGATGGGCCCCGAGAGTCCCGTGCCTCTCTGGTCGAGGAGCACCACCGTGTAGTTCCGGTCGAGTAGCGGTTTGAGGAAGGGTGGGTCTGTTGGGCCTGTCGGGAACGCACTGGGGAAGCCGGGGCCGCCCTGCAAGTACACGACGAGGTTCGACGCGTTGTGGCGGACGTCGTCCTTGAGATTGAACGAGGGGCTCCGGTTCTTCCTGACCCCTGTTGTCCCCCGTCTATAGATGTTGACGATCTTCGCCACGACGGGGACCGTCTCTTCGGACTGCGCCGAGTGGTCCAACGGCAGGGTGAACCGTAACACCGAAGTCTTGATTCCGTTGGCGACAAACGTGTCTAGCTCCGTGTACGTCTGTGTTTGCTCCATGCTCGTCTTCTGGCAACTGAGAACAGTCTGTCTCTGATCCGGCTGTCGGTGGGCTCGATAGCAGCTTCCTGCCCCTCTTCTGCAACAAGAAGCAGCCGTGCTAGAGACGGAGGAGGCCCGACAGCTCCGCGGCGGAGGTGTTGAAGAGCCCCGAGAGGACCCCTCTTCTCCACAAGATGGGCTGGCAGGTGGCTCTGTTCTCCGGGGCTCTGGGCACGAGCACTGGAAAGCCAAGATGAGTACAGCAGGGACAATGAAAGACACACGGGAACTTAAGGGGGAAAATGACGGGCCAGAGGGCCCGGACGGGGCGGACGGGCTGGCCGGGGTCGTGGAGCTGGTGCTCCGTGGGTTGCAGAACGCCTTCATTTACGGGTACCGGGTCCGGTTCCTACACAGCTTGGCATACCAGCTGGCGACGGCGAAGCCGCAGAAGGGTATGCTGGAGCTGCTGGGCAAGGTGTGGAAGAGCGTCCGGATGGGCGTCGACCACGGGAAGGTGCTTGCCATCTTTGCCACCGTATACCGGTGCATGCTTGTGCTGGCGAAGCGTGTGAGGGCATCTAAACAGGGAGAAAGCCAGCTCAGCAACCACTTTGCCGCCGGGTTTGTTGGTGGCGTCCTTGTTTATAGCGGCCTGTTGCAGCGGGCCGTCCGCCGCCAGCGGACAAAGGAGGACACGCCGACGCTGGTCGGCACGTTGCTGGCGTTGAACGAGGGCATACTTTCGCAGATCACCATGTACACGATGTCCCGGCTCATCATTGCTGGCGGCAGAGACCTTGCCCGTGTCGTGGTAGACACGAAAAGACGACACAGCAGCGGTAGCAGGTCCAGATCCAGAGAGCAGGACATTGCCACCGTGGCCTCGGCCTCGTGGGCCGTCACATGCGGCCTTGTCTGGGGCGGCATAATGGTGTACTACCAGCGGGACAGGCGGCCGGGCCGGGATCAGGGCTCTGGCTCCGACAAGAGACTGCTCTATCTCCCCCGGGCCTTACAGGTGAGCCTGGAGTTCATCTACGGAGGTGCCAACCACGCGTGGAGAGAGGCTTTCGACTACAACAGCCGCTGACTCCGCTGATTCACAGCGACCACGGCGACTCACGAGTCCGATGATCCGTCGTCAGTGTAGCTGTGTTTTTCGCCACGGCCACGGCCACGACCCCGTCACCAACGTGTGGCGGCCCTAGCAGACGCAACACCCTCCAGATGGGCATACATGGTTGTCGCAGTGGTGGCCCCGACAATGTGTCAGGCAAACGTCGTGATCCGGCCCGCCGTCTGCCCCGCCTGCCACAGCTGACACATTTTCCCTCCCGGTTTTTTTTTTGTTGCAGAATATTTCCGGATACGCCCGCCTCGGCACGCACATAAAGACAACGGGCTGGGACAAGACGAACTGCGGAGCACCCGGGTTCAACAAAGGATATAGGACACCAGACACACATACACACATAATCCGACCCAGGCCAGGCCATGTCATCATACCGGCCGCCCTCAGCGAGAAGTCCGCAGAAAAACGTGTTCAAATCCACGACCAACAAGCCGCTGCGGTTCGCCATACTTGGGCCACACAAGTCGTCGAAGTCGGCGTTTGTGTCGATCATCGCCAACCACATCTCGCTGGAGAACTATTACCCGACGATCCAAAACTCGCCCATTCTGCTGCAGTTCCAGCCCAAGCGGGAAACGTCTAGGGCGATCCTCGACGTGAATGTCTCGCTTACGGACTTGAAGGAGCTTGGTCTCCTCGGGAACGACGGTGGGGCTGGTGGCGGCCGTGGCGGGGGTGCCAAGGATGCTCGCCTGGAACTCTCGAGACCGTTATTGAACAAGATCAGCAAGAAGAACATCCGGCTGCTGAAGAAGCGGCACCAACAGGTGTCCGGCTCGTCGTCCGTGGGCGACTCGAGCGGGGCCAGCGGCGTCACCGCCGTCGTCAACGAGACATCCGAGGCGATCCTTGCCGAAACACACGACTACTACGACCTAGACTACTCGAACCCAGACCTCTTTGACGAGGAAAAGTTCTCTCCGTTGAATTCGTTCCACTCGCCGATTGCGTCGTTCAGCAGGGGCCAGAGTTTTGGCCACAGCTTCAACAACAGCGCTGGGCGCAAGTTCCCCTCTATCCAGAGCTTCTCTTCGATGCACGACGACGAGGACGACCTGCTTTTCGACGACGACCCGAGCGGCGCAGGCCATGGCTGCAGGTACCGGGCGCCCGTGACGACACCGATCTTGGTTGAACTCATCGATACCCCGGGAGTGCAGAAAGAGGACCTTATTCCGTTCTTGGAGCGCTCGCTGGACAACCGCTTGTCGAGAGATATCCTCAGCAACCTTGCTAACGAGTACAACACGAACTATCGGTCCCGGGTAAAGCCGCTCATCACGGGCTCCGGGATCAGCGACTTGAACGCCGCCGTCGACGGCTACATCATATTTTACTCGTGTGTCCCCGAATTCGAGAACACCGACGTCATGCCGCCGCCACCAATGTACGATGACTACGAGGATAACGCTGTCACTGCCTGCTCATCCACCGCGCCCGGCATTCCTATTGCTGGCAAGGGGGCTGGCAGTGGCAGTGGCAGTGGCAACAGCAATACCCAGGTCAACGACACAATGCGTCGGGAACGCAAGGAGGAGCGTGCCAGGGAGACGGACATCGGCCTCGCCGCCATCGAAATCCTCGAGAGCTTGTACGCGTCTATCATGGAGGCCTGGAAGGAGTATCACCGCTACCACTACAGCTGGGAGGTAGGTAAGGAGTACGACAGCCTCTCGCTCTCCTCCTCGTTCAAGCAGTTGTGGAAGAACAAGGACAAGGCCAGGGACCTCAAGGAGCTCCAGGACCCTGCCCAGCGCAAGAAGATGGAAGCCTACATCGAGCAGCAGCTTGGATCTGAGTTGCGGCCGCCTGTCGTCGTCGTTTGCTCCCATATAGACTCCCCCTATGCCGCCCCGTTGCTCGTCGAAAAAGGCCGCCGGCTTGCCGAGCAGTGGGGGTGCAGCTTCGTGAAGATGAGCTGTGCTTATGAGACCGAGACGTGGGTGAACGTCGAGGAGACGCTGGCCATCGCCGTCCGGGAGAGCGTCGAGCACAAGCGCTGACCCGGCTGGAGGCGGAGTATTGTGGGATACCCCCCAGCACAGTGTATAACCTTTCTGTTTATCTATTTATCTGATTGCAACAGCAACAACAGCAGCGGACGTACTCCCCGTCTCTCTCGGCTCCTCGCTTTAGCCGGCCGCGGTGTTGAAGAAGGACGGCCTGCACCGCGGAAGACTCGCCAGGGAGACAGGACGCTAGGCAAGGGCTTATCGCAGACCTGTGTGAGTGGGAAATAGATATATAAGGGGCTCTGGCAGTGTCTCGGAGCCTGCTGCTGCCTGCGACGACAAACGGAACCTCCTGGTGTGTGGGTGTGTTTGACATAGTCTTTGAAAGAGCACAGCAACAGGAAAAAGTGACAGGCATTCATTCAAATCTTTATCCACATCGACACTGATTTGATTTGACTCATTTCGATTTGTTCTTCAGCACCACGATGTTTTTCTCAACGCTTTCAAACACACTTAGGACCTTTACCGGGTCAACGGCGGCGTCGTCGACGTCGTCGTCTTCGTCATTGGAGACGCCAGCTCGACAAGGAGACCACACAGCGGAACCTCAGGAATCTCTCAACACGAGAGAAAACCTGCACGTCGAAGTGCTCACGATAAAGGACTACAAGAAGGCCGCCCGGACGTTACAGATCGCTTTCCAGGACGACAAATACGTGAATTACCTCACGTCGGGCATCAAGGAGTCGAACCTCAAGCAGCAGATGGATTTGGCGCTTTTCGAGGCCACAACGTACTCGACGATACTCTCGGGCCTCCTTGTCGGGATACGGGACCTGGACGGGGAGCAGGACGACCCAGATGCCCCGTTCCTGGCCGTCGCATGTTTCCAAAAGCCGCAGAAGAAGTCGAAGGGCAAGTCCAAGTCGGGCGCCGACAAGGGTAAAGCTACAAAGGACTCGGACAACGCCGAAAACAGAAGCCTCTTCTCGTATCTCTGGAGCATGTACCAGGGCGGGTACTTGAAGTTCGTCTGGTTGGCGAACAAGGAAACCCGCCAAAGGGTTTTCGACGAGCAGTGGAAGTTATTGGACCAGTATCGAGAAGAGGTACTAGGAGACGAGTTCAACTACAGCTGGTACCTGTCCGATATTGGCGCTATTCCAAAAGGTAGAGGTAAAGGTTTGGCCAGGAAGTTGGTCGACTATGTGTGTCAGAAATACATTGACGTTTACAAGCAACCAAACGACGACGACGACGACGACGATGATGACGACCTAGTAAACAATAAAAACGGCACAACAGGGTCCAAGGCCAGCACGGGCAGCGACGAAGAGTCCAAGTTGGACAGTGAAATACAGAGTTTCAACTTCGCTTTTGACTTGGACTCCGACAACCTCACCGACTACTCCGGGTACTCCTCCTTCTCGGACAACGAGTCTGCACACTCGTCCTGGTATTACAAGGAGGAGGACGATATCCTCTCGAAGTACGACGAACGACAACGGAACAAGGCCGGCACAAGCCCCTCCGGTCACACGAAAATCGGTGCCTCCCTTTACTTGGAGAGCAGCCACCCAAGAAACAGGAAAATATACCAGAAGTTGGGTTTCACATACGTGAAAACAGTGCCTGTCGCTGACGTCCAGCTTCACGACGGCGCAAAGAAGACACTTATTATGGATCTAATGGTACGTGGTGTTAAAGGTGCTAAATGGAAACAGGGAAGCCTGTTTGGTTAATTTGTTATAGAGCTTTGTTAGGTGTATCTCAACTCATCTTCAATACAACCCTAATATCTAATGTTTAATTTCAGTTCTTAAGACTAGACAATCCATCCAGACTTGGGAAGAGCGTCCCTGCTGCCAGCTTCTGCTCAATTTCCGCTTGCTTCTTCCTCTTGTAATCCTGCAGTAATCGCCCCCTATAGAACACCTTCTCAAGGCGATACTTGATATTCTCGCGTTCAAAAGCCGTGAGCTTTTGTTCTACTTCTTGTAGCTCAGAAGTGACCAACTCTTTGCTCCTGGTGATCTTTTCATTCTCACGCTTGGACCCACTTTCCTCTCCAGTTTTTTTCTCGTTCTCCTTCCCCTCCTCCTTCTTCTCATCTTTTGATGGCTCATCCTTTTTGCCTCCCCAACTTGGAATCACCGTCAACCAGCTCTTCTCCTTTATCAACTTGTCTCTCTCTTTCTTTTCTATTTTATGGAGTTCTCGTTGTAAGCTCTCGACAGTACCACACAATTTCCTCCATTCCGCCTCTGTATCTTTGCCCAGAGCATCGCAGTAAACTAGTTTCGCAAAGTTCTTATCCGTCAAATGTACAGTGCACACATAGAACCAATCCTTTTTATCTCCCGTAATTAGAACTGTGTTTGTCGGTTTGAAACACAAAATGCAGGCCTTGCAGGAATTGTCAGCAACATGTTTCACCCCATAAAGGTTAGCAAATGGGGGCTTCTGACCTTTTGCTGTTTCAGACGACGATGACATGGAATCCGCAAGCGGCACTCTCAACGACCCGGAGACTAAAGAATCACGGCTCTTAGAAAGAGCATTCAGCACCCCGTCCTTATCTTGATGGATAATGTGGAGTCAGATCTACTACAACTCTCTGCTTGCGTAAGCCAATGTCGTATGCATACATCTACAGTATGTGGCGAAGCTGGGTATCTTTGCAATCTTTCTATAAATTTTATGTCATGTACAGCCTGCACGACGTCAAGTGTCTTCGTTCCAGCTATTTTCTATAAGCTGCAGTATCCGAGACCGTTCTGTTCCATCCAACTTCCACCCAGAAGGTGGCTTTCCCGAATTTTTCAATGCCGATTTCCCGTCTCTCTCCAACCACTCGATTCGTTTATCCAGTTGACTCTTCTCTCCGTGACAAACTCTTTCGTAGTCCCTACCTTTGAAGCACTTCAACTTCTTGACAGCGTCACGAAGAAGTTTTATCTGACCGGCATTGAGCCCATTGACACTCTCAATTTCTTTTTCACTGTCACACATGTTTTCCCGTACAGTTTCCCATACCCATTTTTCAAAGTCCCAACCCAACCGAGTCCAGACAGTCCCAAAGTTTCTCATGGGCTTGTTGTTCATGTCGGTGAAAAGGTTATCGAGAATATAATCCCAAGGATCTAACTTTGGGCTGTGAAGATGGTAAAACATATCTCTTGGCTTTGACAACATGGGCACAGCATAATGTTCCATGTTAGCCTTTTCATCGTACATCGGTTTCCAGAACTTTGCCCCATCTTTGCTGAAGCTACCGATGCCTCCGTTACCCAACGATGCCCCCATGACTTTAGAGTATTCGTAGCCTTGTTTGCCAAACGAGTAGTCGTAGTTGTAAACGTACCCACCTCGATCAATCATCTCTTTTCTCGAATACTCCTGTAACCAGGTCAAGCCCAAAACACCTTCAAAGTCTTCCAATGGATCAACTTGAACAATACATGAATCTACGATCCAGTTCAGATCCTTGACCCAAGTTCCGTATGTCTTATCAGGTTGATTATTCACTTGCCACCACGGCTTATCAAGGACATGGGCTGCCAGCGACCAGGTTTCCTTATCACCTTCACCAGCACCTCCCTGTGAAAGTAACGGATAGTAGCCGGCTGGACCATTTATGTTGTAATATAGGGCAAGAAGAAGGGCACTGAAGTGAGTGGATTTATTGACTAATAACAAGCCTGCCTCGGTAGACCAATCCGGCAAAGTGCCTTTTAAATCGTGGAGATTTACTCTTTCTTGTGGATTCTTCAACTCTCCATTCTGGTATAATAACTCGTTTGGGGTGAAATAATCATTTAAAAATCTGACAGGATTCCAGGAAAACTTGAGACCTAGATTTGGATATAATGCTGGAGAAGTAGTACGACGCCAAAAATCAGGCCAAGTGATCATTCCATACCGCCGGAATAAGTCTGACTCAAACAAGGTATCTGGGTTCTCGACAGTAAACACATCAGAGTCAAGGTATAAGACTTTCTCAAATGAAGATGCTAATATTGCCAGGGCTTTAAGTTGATATCCCTTGGCATTCAGTTTCTTCAGCACAGATTTCGGATACACTTCATCAAATGTTACACACCTTGCATTGTACATGGGGAAAACTTCCTCACAAAGGGGTTCATCCAAGTCATGTTTGTTGGGGATGATAATCTCAACGGGCTTTTCGGATCCGACTTTTCGCAAAGACTGAACTGCCAACAAAGAGTACCAAGAATAAATGCTTCCACCAAGAAGAGCATAGCCAGAGCCGCTGTAAAACGGACAGTTTTCCAATGGTAGTGAACTTGTTATGATTTTGTGTTTCAGTTTCACATCTTGTAAGAATATGTCGTCAAATTCCATCAATTTTGATAAATAATCGTAGGATAACCTTGTGTATGCGTCATCTATAAAAACGGTATCCCAAATGACAGTTTTACCTTTATTAGAAATGACACGTTCAGGATGTGGGAAACTTAGGGTATTTTCCATTGCTAGATTGGCAAAGGCTTGCATGAATGCTTTGAATGATATTTCTCCTGTGCCTTGAATTTGCAATCTTGCATTCGGATTATGTTGCACATCCTTCACTTTCTGATTCAACTCCTCAAAATACACCGTGTAATTCAGTGAGGATGCTTCCATTTTTTTATAATACTCTTGTCGTAGCAGAACCCGAATGTCTTTGTGCTCCAATGGTTCTTTGACAGTACCCAAGTCAAAGTAAAGCTTTCTTGTTTCATCTGGTTTTATGAACGTTACAACGCTATGCCTCGTCACATGCCATAATGGCTCTCCAAATCGATAAGCCTCTATGCAAATCTTGATAGCGATGAATGTAATGTAGAGCAAAAAGGCATTTATTATCAAGTTTGTTCGTCTTGTCAAAAGAGAGTGTTTTTTACACCATCTTCTGAACGTTGTAAGCCTCAGCCAGCGGGACAGTCGGAAACTTCTTGGTACCATGCCAGGAATAAAGTGTAAGGTATGAACCTGGTCAACTCGACTGTGAATCCCTCCGAAATTGCAGAGTGCGAGATAGGACCGGACAAACCGTCGAAACATCGTAGATAGTTAGAAGCAAATCATGTAGAGAGAGATTTTCCCTGAAAATTTTAGCACGTGATCGGCGAAGGTTATTTGGTGAGGAACCAAGCCTTCGGCGGAAGAGCAGGAAGGAACCTTCAACGTTGGGCTGGCAAAGACTGGAAAAGGCTCTCAAAAGTGGTGTCTGCTGTCCGAGGGCTCCGAGTGCAGCTGTGCTTTTACACACACCCAGCCATGAACAATACTAGAGAATTAGTAGCCTCGGCGGGAAGTAACTTCAGAACGTGGTTCAGAAGCCTTTCTACACCGGTGAAGATCGGAGTTGTGCTTGGACTTATAGCCCATGTGGCCACCTCTATCGTCGTTCTGGTGAACTACCAGAAGATCATCGGCTATGTGGTGTCCGTGTCTGATGAAATCAGGGAGATGAAGATGAAGGGCGTGCTTATTTTCGCTCTGTTGATTGGTATTGTGAGCTTTCCACCTCTAATCGGGTTTTCTTCTCTCTGCATCATCATTGGCATTGTCTACGGCTACCAGGGCTTTCCGTTGATTGCAATCACGTCCAGCGTGATGTCGACCGTGGCGTTGTGCTCCTTCAAGTTTTTTTTCAAGGATGCGTCGCAAAGGATAATCGATTCTCACCACAACATGCAGATCTTCGTTTCTGTGATCAAAGACTCAGACACAACGTTTATACAGGAGGTTTTTATTCTCACCTTGATGAAGTTGTGTCCCTTGCCATACTCAATAACCAACGGCGGGCTTGGATGCGTACCTCACTTGTCTTCTCTTGCGTTTTTCCTTGCAACTCTTGTCTGCTCTCCTAAGTACTTGATCCAGATCTTCTTGGGGATACAGCTACGGGAACTCGGAGGTTCAGATGGGGACGGCAACGAAAAGTTTGTACATTTTCTCATATTTATCGTCACGGGGGTTTCTTTCGGCACATTGAGCATGTTGCTCTATCAACGGCTACAGTACAAGTTCCAACAGCGCTCTGCCGGCCAGGACTACGTTCCGCTAGACACTGTCTAAGCATTACTGCCGGGTCTCTCTGTAGTGTGGGTTGTAACCTTTGTCACCCTTCTCTGTTTCCTCCATAAGATACGACAGAGTGATTTGAGGGAAGTGTGTTCTCGGCTAAGACTCCCTTTTCGGCACACCGCGCCTTGTTTGATGCTATGTTATTGTTTATATTTTTGAAGGACCCTCCAGAATATGACGGATCGACTTTTCGATCTTGAGCCTACTCCCGCCGAAGAAACTTAAGTAGAAAAGGTTGAATCGAGACGGTGATCTTCCCTCTACACCCGCCTGGAACCCAAAAAGATAGCATCGCCTACATTGTTCTGTTGTCGCAGCGCATCGAAGAATGAGAGAGAGACCACTGCACTCCACAGATTCAGCCTACTCATCTATCTTCGACAGGTACTCGCAGGATTGTGGAAATTCCCATCTCTCTGAGCTCTCGCAAGACTCCTTCATAGAGCTCGGAAAGAACATAAAGGCAGTGAATATAGCCCCGCTGAATCCTGCCGAGGAAGCCATAAGATACTCTCATTATGAGCCGGTGAACAACATTTTGAGCTCTTTATACAGCAGGAAATTGACGGTCAAGAGCTTGAAACAGCGAGCCTCCGAATATGAAATAGAAACCACAACGTACTGTCAGTACTGGGACATGAATGAGGAAAGTTACCAGGTGATAAGTATGCTTGAGCCAGAACTGCTGAAAGATCAAATATCTCTTTTCCACTTCTACCAACACATTAAACGCACCAATCTGGAGTTGAAAATCTTAAGTCGACATTACATACCAGAACTGGTGAAACAGGAACACAATGACCTGAGCACAGAAAGCATGGGCAAGGTGTTCAAGTCTTTCCATACACTCTCCGATTTATTCGATTCGCTCCACTGTAATATAGCCCATCTCATAGAAAGCAGAATTGTGGCCAATGCGAGCGTCATTTCAACAGTTACTGGCGAGGCATTTGCCCGAATGGACAATGCCTGTGACAGCTTTACTGTGGGAGTAGTCATCCTCTCCGAATCTTACAATGAGTCCCTGCAAAAATACTTCCTGGATAATGGTAAAAGGATATATGAGCAGATTGGACTAGAGCATAGTAGCATGAAAAATACCGATTTGCTGCCCCATCCGCTTCTAACCAAGTACTGTCTGACATTGAGCATGTTCGGCTCAGTACTACCGTTTGATTTGCTGAATGTGCCGATGACAAAAGCCATTGCGCATTGTGAGAACATTCAAACGAAACTTGAAAAAAATAGAGGCACTTACCAAACAAAGGTCCTGCTTGCTCGACAAAGCAGGCAGGCAACTGCCGACATCGTTCAAACTTTTCTAAACATCCCTTCTATCGTGTTCAACATCTGCATACTGTTGCCTTTTGTGGCGATATGCTGGATACTTTTCTCTCTAAAGGCGTTATTTTCACCTCGTCCGGACATTGGGTTGAGCCGCTGACGCATCTTCTCTTCTTCTCCGTTTTTTTCTCCTTCTTCTTCCTCCTTCTTGTTCTCTCTTTATTCAATATTTTCCTCACATTAAAGAATACCGCTTTCAGCACTCTTTTAAACTCCCATTTTTGGCTTCTATAGTATTACATACAACAAGAAGAAACAGCACAGTTCTCTTTATCTCTGAAACAGAAGGACAGGCAGCTCCAGAGGCGCGGAGTTTGTCCCAGGCCGAGGCGATGGCTCGATTTATTTGGAATAGGCGGCTCGTCTGGTGCTACAGCATGTTCTGAACATGTTTCATCACTATCCGGCGCTTCTCTTCTTATAGAACGCAGCTCCACCCGTCAGCACCAATTGCATTTTGAAGAAAAATAGCCCACAGAATTACTCGAGGTATGAACAACGAAGCTGCGTATGTGTCTTATCCAGAAAAAGACCCAGAGAACCCAGAAGACGCTATTTTAAGCTCCAAGGCGGAAGGAGAAGAGGAGGGCGGAGAGACGTACGAGGAGACTGAGAACAGACTTAATGGGAAAAACTTCATCAGGGAGAACGGTTCGGAAGCCTCAATCTTCACTGTTTACAACGACGACAAACAGCCCGGCGTGAACGGCCCGGCAATCATCCCGTCCACTCCCACCTCGCCCGCTTCCATCTCGATTTCGGCAGTGAATGCGGTGGGGACCACAACCAGTTTCGCCACAACCGTTGTCGAAGACGCAGAGGAGCGAAAGGCGCTACAGATTTCCGATTCCAACCAGCCCGGACAGCGTACCGAGCCAGCGCTACGGGAAATAGAGAGGGAGCAGAATGCACTACGGAACGGGGACGGGGACGAGGAGGAGGAGAAATGCCAGCGGGAAGACATCGCGGTTGTCACGAGCAACAGCTCGCAGGCCTCTGCCTCGCTGGACGAAATCATCCTGCTGGAGACAATCACACGCTACTACGGCTACCTCTGCTTCCTACTCGAGAAGTCCCTAGTATTTGCCACCCTTGCTGGCTTTGCTGGTATCTACGTCCTGCTTTTTGTGTTCAGCTTCGTCTACACCACGGTGGTGCCTACGCTCTACACACACAACCCGTTTCGCGAGGCGCGCGAAGACCGGCGCGTCGCCAAAGCAGATTAGGCTCTTTTGCCGGCACCAGCGAAATGTTCTCTGGCTCTTTGTTGTTGTTTTGGGGGGTTTTCACTGTGCGATGATTGTTTGGCTTAAATCGTAACGTGTGTCCGTTAGAGTTTGTTTTCGTGTGGGAGATCTAACATGGCTTAGCATTTTGGGCTAAAAAGTCTTCCTTTTTGCTTGTTTGTTTTCGGGAGCCTACTATTTTTCTGGACAGAAAAGACAGCTGCGATCACCACCACTGCTATTACTAAACTAGACACTACAAAGTTTTCTTCTCCAGCAGAAGCACAAGGTAGGCAAGTACTAGTAATATAACTCGGAATATAGAAAATAACAGAGATGTCAAGCAGTAGCAACTTTTCCAAACCGGCAACACCTTTGGATCTGGACTCGCTTCCGGACTTCATGCAGTCTCCGAACCAGCAGGTCAAGTTCCACAGTGCTTTCCCACCACTCACAACGAAGGTCCGGGTACGTGGTGTCATGGAAAGAGCGGGCTTTGATGTTTACAAGCCAGAAAAAGATAGAAGCATCTCGTCTGGCACACGATCACCACGGTTAAATGACTTTTATCATGGAGACAACGGTCAGTTCCATCCTCCAAACAGATTTCATTCAAACCGATCCTCATCGTCTTCACAGAAATCGCCAAACCGAGTACCCCTTCGATCATACTCACACAACCAGATGAGAACAGAAAATGCATCGCCTAGGTCGACTGTAGACCATAGAGCACATGTCAGCGATAACAACCTGGCGGGTGAACGCTTCAAAAACCCTTCTGGGAAGACTAGAAACTTCACGACTAATCCTTCGAACAACTCCACTCCAAACTTGGCACACGGGTTTGACAAGTCTTCAGCTTCGCCGGCAAACTCACCCGTCGACTCGTCCTCCTCACCATCGTCACAGATCAAGAAGAAAAACAGTATCCTCAGTTATGCTCGTCAAAGATTGAACCTGCATACTGCAAAACAGAATAAAGCTGTCCCTTCACCCTCCCCACTCGAACAACAAAACTATTCATCAAAAGAAGAAACATACCCAGAACCGGTTGTTCCGAACTTGACACTATCAGACACGCCTCGACATACCTTGGATTCTGACTTGGAGTATAACCCAGTCGATAGAGTAAAGCTTGAACTTAATACCTCACTTGCACATAAATCAGAAGCTGTTGCTGGCTCTGTGCCATCAACTAAGGATATAGGGGTAGAGCAGAGCAACATAAAACAAGAACAAAATGCTTCTACTGACTCTTCAGATGAGCTATATGGCCGGCAGCTTCCTCAAGTCAATGGTCCAAGGCCGTACTATGACTCGGAGTCAAATACAAACATGGAAGACCACACAGACATCCCTTTCAACTTTGGGACTAATCAGGATCTGGGTAATTTACCATCGGGCCCACATCACTCATTCACAAATCCAGATATCATAGTATCACAATCTGACGACCTATATGGCCAAGATGTTTCAAGGTCGCACTCCACCAAGTTGAGTGCTCCAGACCAAAGTAATTCGAGGAATTTAGTACCAGGGTCTCCCGCCCAATCTTCCAGGTCGGAAAGCTCAGTCGAGTCATTTGATGAGAAGTTCATGTTACATGGCAAGGACAATGATGAAGATCATACAAATGACTTGTCTCAGGAAACTTTGGGAGGATTAGGAGCTCTGAGAAAAACAATCCGATCAACCGAAAGTGAGGGCATGGTACCCTTAGTACCTAACTTGAAAAATCCATATAGCCAGGATAGCAAAAGAATAAGTACTCTGGGGACCAACGACATGAAAATTTACAACCTTCAAAGTCTCAATACCGAGGACGTTGATGACCAGGAAGAGCAGCACGTAGTAATTAACGATGCAGTTGATCTAAATCAGATAAACGAGATGAGTGTGATCCAAGAAGGAGAATCAGAAGACCGTAAATCATCAATAGACATGAACGAGCCTTACGGATCAAATGTGCTTCCAGAGATGTCAGGACCTCTCCCAGATTCCGGTGTTGCGAAGGTTCCTATTGTGACAATCAACCGTGATTCATCAAGTGATGATCATGACGTTACCTCATTTAAAGATGCTGAACAAGGCGATGATGATCATGAGGACGGCATATTTGAAGCAGAAAAACCTTCAGTTGCAGGATTCACCGAACACAGTGCAAACCTTGTCGACACACCTAGCTCTTCGCTCAATCCATTTCTTCCTGATTCCGAATCTCCTCAGCTTAAGGTTTCGAATGCTAATGGAATCTCAGATTTGATCAATGATATAGATAACTTCGGACTGGCCTCCAGCGGGCCAAACGATGAAACTGAAGGTTACCGAGATGCTGATGTATCGGGAGAACCCCATGATGCATCGCAGCAAACGATGGAAACCTTCGACATCCCACCACGTCATTTTGAAATACAACAATTGCAGCCGCATCAACATCGGCATCCTCACTCTCACTCTTCTGCAGCGTCGACCTCAGACACCGAAGCTGCGCATGCAAGTCATCATCCGTATGCGTCACTTTCACACAATAGCAACACTCCATCCTTTGGTAGCACTCCACTTCGGATGTCATCAGGATTCACCACTCCGGATAAAGATATCAGCTTTGAAGAGAGCAAAGTAGGTGCCATCAATGCTCATAAGAAGCTGTATTATTCTCCTGGTGAAGGACCTTGCCGTAAATGTGGGGATATCATTTTGGACAGCGAAAAGAAGATCTGGTCCAAGGATAATCAACTTTCAGGGCAATGGCACAGATCTTGTTTTGGGTGTCATAAGTGTGGTTCCAAATTCAACAAGGGTAGCTCATGTTATGTGTATGGTGATCAGCCATACTGCGAGCGCCATTTCCACGAACTGAATGGATCATTGTGTTGGATTTGTAACAAGGGGGTTGAAGGTGAATGTTTACAGAACGAGATCAACGAGGTTTTCCATATCGACTGTCTCAAGTGCGTCATCTGCGGACTGAATGTGGAAGGAGACTATTTCATATTCCGGGATGAGGTGATGTGTGAAGCTGATGCAAAGGAGTTGATGTATCAGATCGAAGAGGCCGAGAAGGAATACCAGGGCAAGGATGTCGAGAAAATGATCAAAAGAAGAACTAGAGTTTTATACCTCTAGTCCTTGTTTTCATTATGTATATAAATATATCTATATATCTCTCTAATATATCAAAACCATAACTCTATAACATGCAAATATGTGTGTTTTTCAATTCTTCAAACTCTATCTATATATATCAAGAAAAAGCTACAGTTGTTTAGTGTGATTTCCTAACTCCTCTTGGAAGCTTCAAATATACAGTTACACCATCCCCCTCTTCATTTACCAACGTTAAGGAGCCGTCGTTGAACTCTGCGAACACCTTGCACAAAGGCAACCCCATGCCAAAACCGTGGATAGGATCACGGTCATTATCCTGGGTGGTGGTGTAGTGGAATTGCCAGATCTTTCTGACCATGGAGGGCGGCATCCCGCCGCCGTTGTCTTTGATTTTGAACACTATTGTGCTTGGGTCGGACTCATCACCATAGATGCTGATCAGAATGGGCTTGCCATGTGTGATCGAAGGGAGCGTTGCGTTCTTGAACAACTCGAACATTATATGCACGACGTGGGGGGCAATACAATAGACACAGAGGTCTCCGTCCGGGGCTAGTGACGATGATGGGGCCGGCACCTGCTTGAACTTCGGGACCGGGTAGTCGTTCAACGTCAACATCTGGGAGGTGGTCTTCACGGCCTGCTCGACGACGTTCTTGGCATCGTGCACCTGCAGAAGCGGCTCAGGGTATATATATTCTTTGAGTTCGAACGAGGCCGCTATACGGTTCGTGTGGAAGTGAGAGAAAAAGGTGTCGATCTGTTTGGAGTAGTTTTCGTCTAGCAGCTTTAAGTCGCTCGGCGTGATCCGCTGGTTGATACTCTCGAGCTCCAGTACCTTGGAGTCTAGCTGTTTGTTTATCAATGCGAGAAACTTCTCCTCTGCAAAATCGGTCTTCTCCAATTCGTCGTTCTCCAGCTCCGACAACTGGTCTAGATACTGCTGTTCAAAAGAGGTGTAGTACTTCAGCAAGGGAACCCGGTCCACAGTTTCCCTTGGCAACGCGTTCGAAAGCACTCCGATCTGCGCCTTGTAGATGTGCTGAAGCTTCGAGCAGAGACTACTTCTCCTCTGCAAAAGCTCTCGGGTAACCGGTACCACGGGGACCGGGGCCGTTTTGAACAGGGAGGACACTAGTTTAAACATCTTTTTGCACCGCAACTGCTCGGGATGTGTCGGTTCCTTCTATCTTTCAACCTGCAGGTGCTCACTGTCGATTTCTGCGACACAACAGACAGAAATGCCCTCCAACCTCGGATGGTGCAGAGCCATGCAAACATGCCGGCTGTTTTCACAGCTTTACCCCAGAGAGAGGAAACCGTTGCCAGAGAGAGGGAGGAAATGCAAAAAGGACGCGCTTAGTTCCCGTATAAATCCCGGAGATTAGCCTTCGCCGGGGCAAATTAAGTCGATCGGCGGTGATGACGTAAGCAAAAAATGCGAAAAAATGCGAAAAAAAAGAAAAAATAATCCCGCGTCCCGCTTACGTAATTCAGGGTTTGGAGCTAGAACCAGAACATGATAAGAGTGTCCGATCTAGTCGTTTCAGGACGAAGAAGAAGAAGAAGCACGCAAAAAAAGGTCTGGGAGAGGCAAAAAAGAGGAGGGAGGGGAAGTGATGGAATGGGGCCACATGTGTAGACAGCGTGCATGATGTGTCTTTCGGAAAAGAGGACCTGTAATTGGGCGGCACCAATAATTACGGTGCAAACAGGCTTTTGTACGGGAGAATGATGAGCAGGGCAGAAAACTCGGACATGTTCTGTTTCTGCCTCGACAAAGAAGATGGATCTAGAACACCATGGGTGGGATTCCAATTAGCCGAAAAAGAGGTCAGTGGTGCACTAATAGGGAATGGATAACGTCCGAGACACTATGTGGCCCATTGTGGGTAACTGCACAGAAGTATGCTGATAGCCGAGTTTGGGGAGAGGACACAGCTTATCGTGGTCGGTATAATCTGTCATTTTGGCCTGTTCTGAATTTGACATGCTGCGTGAATTAAACTTTCGAACAATAGTGGCAAATGTTTGCGTTTTGATTTTTTTTACTCTGTTTGCTTGTATCAACACGGTATCGCCGTGTTGGGGGGTATCTCTTCACAAGAGCAGGATCGCTCGGTGCTAATTTCCCTCATCACCTTCGACATCCTGGGCTACCCGTGGGTTACACCCTTTTGACCTTTCCTTGTCTTGCATTACTTACTACTTACTTCCCATCTCCTTGTGGGTTTTTCCCTCTGCCTTCCCTCCCCGGCTTCCTCCTGCTCTCAAAAGCAGCAGCGACACCGACAAGATGAAGTACTCCGACGGCCACGACGAGGGTAGCATCACGCTAAACAGGTTCAACAAAATAGACGACATCTTTGCCGATATTTTTCCAAATTCGAAGACCGCCGGCGATCTGAACCTGGTGGAGCTCTCACCGACCAACTCAAGCAACACCAGAAGTGCAGACTCAACGGTTTTGGACAATCTGACCCAGCCTAGCTCGGCCACCACTGTGAGCACCAGTAGACTCCATAACTCCGAAACATCCTTGGATAAATTTCAGGAAGCACTCTGCAATGAATTTTCAAACCAACTGAGTTCTATCACCACACTTGACAGTAAGTTCGAAAAAACGTTGTTCGACCCTTATGTTGGATTTTTCCCATGTCCGACAGATGAGGACTTGGCACTGGCAACTGCCGACCCGATTGAAATATTCTTCCCCACCGATGGCATAATGAACGGCTTCCCTAACAAAGATATGGATTTATACGAGAGACATAACAGTGCCGACAACCACCAACAAGCTAGAAAGGAAGAGCAGTTCTCCGAAAAGCTCGAGAGAAATTACATCTACTCCAATAGTAAATCCGGCAACGTCGGCCCGGCATCCGCTAAAATTGCAAAAAAGTATCCAAGAAGAAGCCATTCTGGAGATGCAGAACAGCTCTTTTTCAAAGCAAGCAGAGACCCGACTCCACTTGTGAACATTCCTCAGTCTTGCGAAACAATTCCTGTTCCTGCTGCGTATGTGGAAAAGCAACCACAAGACGCCCACACTAACTCACCGTCGCTACCAAGATTAGCCAGCTGGAAGGGGGACACCAACCAAATCCCGGACAATTGCTTACCGACCCATTTTGAACCCATAGATGATTTACCCAAGATTAAGCAATCCAAACATAAGTGCAAATCCTGCTTTAAAGTGTCCAAAACCAGCTATGGCTGTGCAAAACAAATAGTTAGACACTTACCTAACATCAGATTGTACAAGGAGTACAACACGCCAAATGGATACACCCTGGAATACGCAAAAGAACACGGCGACAGCCAGTATGTGTACATGGCGTCGGAGGTGAAGAACGAATATGACCCTCTTGTGAAACGCTACACCATGGACATTCAGTATAACTCCAAAGGGAAAAAGCTCAAACGGGACTACCCTTCGCTATGTCCATTTTGCAAGGTTTCCGACACAAGGAAGTTCGACTCGTTGTTCTACGAACGAAACAACTCGTGCTATCGTGGCCACCTCATCAACACGCACGGAATAAACTCCATGGGCGAGTTTGCCAAATTGCCCGAATCCGGGTTTGTCTGCTACAAACTCGGCAAGAACAGCTGGTCTGAAACGGTTGGATTTAAGTGTCCATACGAAAACTGCAACTACTGCTTCTTGAGGGGAGACAAAACTCATGGGTTCCACGAGTACATACGACACTGGAACAGATGGCACATTGAGTGAAATGCTCTCCCCAACGCTGTGGCATCGTCGTCTTCGCCCGACACCTTCTTTCTCCGTTCACTCCCTCTATCCTTCTCTCACGCCCCCTCTCCATCTTTCTATTCTTTATTAACACTTTCTTATGTACTGTTTCTTTTTTAGTCGAATGTGATGTTCTCCCACAGAGATATGTAATTGCACGTACGCATCTGCTCCCATAATGCTCCAAAGACGTCAAAGACGTTAAAAACGCGGTTTCCATTTCCGTATGTTCTTGTACGTTTTTTCCCGATTTTCCTTCCTTTCTTTCTTTCTTTCTCCCTCCCTTCTCCGCAGCTGCTTTACGGGAGTCTTGTTCTACCTTGTGAAGCCCTTTCCCCCCTATCCGACTGGTACCTATTTCAGTTGTTTTTTCATTGTTCATAATTGGTAGAAAGAGGTAGAATAGTGGTCACTTGCATTTCAAATCATGTCAACTAAAGGGGATCTATCTTTATTTTATCTCCCGCTAGGACAGACTGTTTATCAAAAATGTTTGATTGACATTTTGATCCAGCTCCATAAACCACACATTCTTTCCTATTTGCAAAAAGAAACTGAGACCAGATCACTTAACCTTTCGACATCGTTGACAACTGACTCTCAAACTGGAAAATCGCAATCTTCACGCCCCACTGCTGGAGAAGGGACTATGTCGGATGAGTCGATGTTCGACGCATTTATTTTCAACGTTAAGCAGATAACCAATCACCCATCTTTGTTGGTCGATCACTACATACCTAGAAACTTACTTCTTTTGAACTCCAAAGAGAACATTATTGGTCTTTCCAACAAGTATTATCAAGTCAGCGAGATTCTCGATAAACTTGTCCAAAGAGACGTACGAAAAACGATCATTATCAGTGTATCCAACGCCAAAGAGATGGACCTTATTGAATCATTTTTATTAGGAAAAAGAGGACTGCAGTATTATCGATTTTCCGGATCTTCACTCTATTATGACAATCACGGATCGTTTGATTTCCACAAGGAGGACGAAAATGAAAGTGTCACGGAAAAGTCTTCATCACCATCATCTTCTGAAACTTCCAATACGAATGAAAACTCGAAGAAGAAAACGACAACAGCCAGAGGTAAAAAGAATAGCAACCCTGGCAATTCATACGACTCTCAAGATGATTCAACCTCCGGTTTGAGACTAAATAACGGAAATACGACATCGAACCCAAATGACAAAAGGGAAAAAAAGAAGAAGAAAAAGGGTGGACGCCCGTCCAGTGCAGAAAAGCGTGCTCGTGAACAACATGCACAGGTGACTGCAGCTATAGCTGCTGTGACCTCTTCAGATCAGAAGAGTACCGATAAGGATGGTACTCCATCTCATAAAGTCCGTGATAATAGAGAAGAGTATATACCCAGACTGTCCAAGCATAACGAAGAGTTCTGTAAAATGCTGCTTGAAAAGAAAAGTAAGAAATTGAATGTCTATCTCATTCTGTCATCGCAATTGAAATATTTACTTCAGTTTGAAGACTTGAAGAGTGATTTGATTTTATCATTAGACTCAAATTTTACGGATTTTGAAGAAGTGTCAAACATCTTGCATCACCAGGTTCCGATTCTCAAACCTGTTGTTTTAGAATCTCTTGAACACTATGAATGGGAGTTAAATAATGATGACCAAGCCATTTTCAGCGACGCAGCCAAGAAAAGTAAACAAAGAAGATCGAGATCTGCAGCCATAAGTACTACTGGGACTAACACTAACGGTGCCAACAGTGAGAGTGTTTCATTATCGAGTAGCAGCGGTAATTTAAAGGGCAAATCTTTTGATGAGAAGGCCAGATTTAATCGGTTGCTTGCTCTTTCTGTTATTGCAGCTTGGCCAGACATTGAAGTAGAATCACCATTCACTATACAGTCGGTCTCTGATAAAGTTATAGACTGGCTAGTTGACCCAAACAAATATGAATATCCATTCAACCCGACGATAGCGACAAAGATACCGCATATTTTGGATGATACATTGATTGATGGCGTCAAAGCTACTTTAAGTTCACCCTTTGAACTTTCTACGATATTAGGACTTCACAAACTTGACAAATATGCATTTTTTGATAACAAGTTAGAAGAGGCGAAGAGAGGAGTTGAAGAAGAAGAGGGGGGTGTGGCTGAAGTGAAACGAGAAATTCAACACTCTGTCAAACGTATAAAATTAAGTCCTGAAGCATCTATTGGTACGATTCCCGATAATTTCACATATAGGCAATATCAATCACATCTTACAAACTTGATCACTGAGACTTTGGAGTCCATGCTCTCTTGGATGAACAATGTCAGACGACAACTAGATTTTGTGCATTTGGACGAAACAGAGAGGCAGTATGTTATTGATCGAGGAAATTCCGATTGTGGAGAATTATACAAGAAAGATCGAGATTTGGGTGTGAAGATAGAAGCTCGGAGTAAAGTCAAAAGTCGATTGATTGCTGAATATGAGAAATTGCAGTCCATAGCCAGTGGCAATAAAAATGGTCAACTCGGGTTAAAGGAGAGATATGACATCTACAATGGTAATACTGTTGAGCAATTATCGGGCACAAAGGAACAGGATGATGAAATCCAAGAGCTGAAAAAAAAGCTAAATGAGTTGCAAATAAAGTTGGATAAATCTGATACTGAATCGTTTTCTATAAGGCAGAAATACCAGGAGACTTCATCACAAGCCGCAGAGTTGTCTGCATTAACTAAACGGCTACAAGAAGAGGGAAAAAGGCTTGAGGATGAGTCCAAGGGATTGTTCAAGAAGATACAGTTGGAGAGCATCGTTGAGAAGCAAAACTATGTTAGCAAACGAGTCAAGGAGCTTGAGAACGATTGTCTGGTTTGGAATGGATATTTGAAAGCCATGCAGGTGGAGGTGGAGAAGCGGGGTACTGGTGTTGCTGCCACTTCACGAACTTCTCGAGCTAGTAGGAACAACACACCTCATTGATCTCAGATGTACTGAATCGAAAATTAGTAAGTTAAGTTTCTATCAGCTTTTCCTTTTTCCTCACTTATTTATATAGAAAGGTGAATTAAAATATAGAAGGTTAGTGCTGTATTTTACTTCCTCGTTTCGGATTTGAAAAAAGCTTTAACTTCATCTTCAGTGACGATTTTGCCCTCTTGGGCAAAGGGCTTGAGGAATTCGGTGAGTTTTGATTTGATTTTCTCGTAAGCTGCCAATCCTTGAGCTGCCTGATCGCTTGGAATGTTCCCCAGTTCACGGATTCCGAGTTCGAACACTGAGGAAGCATCATCGTCGTCATCTGGAGGCCTGTATATTGGATCATCAAGATACATAAAGGGGTATTTTTTTAGGAAAACAGAGAGCTTGCTGGACGGGTCAGTGTCGACGTGGTGTTTAAGCTTTTCCTGGTAATCATCCTTCAGAAAGATTGTTTCTGGGAAATCTCTTTTCGTGCGTTTCGAAGGTTTGTTATCTTTGGCTGAAATGTCTGGAGATATTATGGATATTCTCTCGTCGATCGATTTGGCGGGGACATGGGGCACTGTTTCGCAGTGTAGAGCGTTTACTAGCTGTTGCATTACTACCGGGTACTCTGATGCACATTTCCAGCATATCATTGTATCGTACGAGTCTAGAGCGGGGAACCCCGGCAATGGGAGGAGATCATATTCATCGTCGTCGTCATCTTTTTGATCATCTTCGTCTTTCACCTTGTTATCGGTCTTCGCATCTAACCCGGGTTCGGATAACTCGTGGAGTCTGTCTCTGCCATGGAGGCTTTGTGCATGTGTGACACTTTCCGGACTTCTATTCACCACTCCGGGACGCAAACCCATGATGCATTCTTCATGGTACCAATCTTCGTCGCATTTTACTCCGAAAATGCACTGGAGCATGTTGCTGTCCGTCAACGGGTTGTAGGGCATGTTGCAGTGGCAGAACTCGCCTTTGAAGTTGTGTCCGTACCTGTTGTTTGAGTCCGGGATGTCTGGGGTGAACCTGTGGGAAACGTTTTCGGACTGGAACTCTGCGTCTAGCTTTGACCATTGCGGGTAGCGCACGAGACAGGGGCCGCAGACTCGGGAGGTGCCGCAGTCGCAGGTACGGGAGCGTTTTGTGAAGAGCTCGACGAGGTCGTGAGAAGTGTGACATCGGATGCTGCATGCGTAGCAGACGGCGTTGAGCTGGCGGGATTGTCTGTAGCAGGTGAGACAGGCGTAGAGCTCCTGTCGCAAGGGGCCCATGGCGAAGGTGCACTCGTTTGGGTCGTAGGGCATCTGCTCACGGGCCTGCTTTTCGAGGGCCTCCTGGTCATTGATGTACTCGACGAGGGACGACATTGGAGGGTGGCCGGTGTACGTTGTAGGTTGGTGGGTAAATGGTGGATGGCGTGAGGATGGCGGGGGTATAATAGGTGTAGGAAGTTATAATGGTTTTTCGTGTGAAATAGGAACGCGCCTTTGGACCGACATGTTTTCCTCTTTTCTGGCACGTCTGTCTTGTCTTGCAGAGCAGCAGAGGGGAGACCAGGTCTTGCTGGCGTACAACACTGTGACAATGCCGGACGGGAACACAGCGCTGCTGAGACGACAGCTAGTGGGCCGGGAGGACGCCGTGTTCCATTACACACACTACGAGTACTCGCCGATGCGTCTCCCGATGAGCGAGCTCGTGCTCGAGGAGCCCGTGCTGGCGGCAGCGGAGCTGCGCCAGCACTGTCTGCGCACGACGCCTTTGCTGAGCCTGTTTGGGCTCTACGTGCACGGTCCGAGCGGGACGACGATTGTGCGGTGTGCCGGAAAGACGTCGTTTGCCGTCGACGGCACGGACGAGTACGAGCTGCAGGATGTGATTGTGCGGAGCCGGCGCAATGAGCTGCTGCGGGCCGGACAGTGTGTGTGCGGACAGCACTACATCGAGGGGGAGGGTGACGGGACGGAGGTGAAGGCAGGGACGGAGGTGCACGGCCGGGAGCTCGTGGAGGAGATCCGCCGTCTCGCCCTCGGAGGCGGAGAATGGGACGAGAGTCAGTTTGTGCCCCTGCTGCCGATCTTCCTCGGCTACTGCTCCAGCCCCTCTGAATCACCGGCGGCGGTTGATCTGAGCTCGGCCGGGTACAAGCGCCGGCTGCGGGCCCTTGCGGGCGCCCCCGCCGGCGGACGGTTTGTGTTTTTCCAGGAACGGGCGGGCCGCCGCCGGCGTGCACTGGCGCAGTGCGCCGGACACAGCGTCGACGCCGCCGTCCGACACGCCCTCGCCTACCGCATTACCGGCGGGACCTTCACCCGGCGACTCGTGCGGTACCTATGTCGCGGAGGGGATAGCCCGGCGAGCCCGGTCCCCCCCAGAGCGTACGCTATACGCGGCACGAAACGGAGCCGGCTCAACCACGTCTTGCTTCGCCGATCGGTGCGTCCTCCGCTGCGCTAGCACGACGGCTCCCCTTGCCCTTGCCCTGGCGGCCGGCGCCGCCGGTCGGCCAGCGCCGGCGGCTGCATGCACATGCACATGCATATGCAGCTGCGCGCGAACACGCATACGCACACCCCTGCGCAGCCGCCGCAGCCCATTCTGATTCTACCGCAGGCGAGCCGCACAGCAGCCCGGACGGCGCAGAGGGCGTCGCGGCAGGGGGGAAAGGGGCGCTGCCGGCGTCTGCCCTGCTGCTGGGCCCACGCCCATTTATCGCTTGTTTATTTCCTGCCTTTACGGGACGAACTAATCATCTAACCTCCCTCACAGACGCTGGTGCTGGCTTGCGCGCTGGCAGACAGACAGGCACGAGAACGCTGCCGGGCGCAGAGTAGCCCGGCCTAATTGTGTTGTTATTTATTGTTGTCACCCTCGACGTTTTCTTTCCCCTGCTGCGCAGCGCTGCTGTGCACGCACACCGATCCGCACACACTAATTCTCTGCTGTCTTTTCCCCTTACATCTCTCTCTGCCTTCTCCCCTTTCTCCGCCATTCGTTGCCCGGACAAGACACGTACATACCCACACGTTCCCGCAACCGCAACCGCAACTGCAACCGCAACCGCAACCCCCTCCCCGCTGCACACTTCTCCCAGGGTGTGTTTCTTTCTTGCTGCCGGCCGTTTTCCACTCCACACTAGGAGCACACCGGACGCTCAGCACAGTGCCACAGACACCAGATAGAAAAAAAGACGGCGTCCCACCTTCCAGGTTTTGATCCTTTTGCTAGATAGTATACATCCTTCGTCGACACACAAACCAACCCACTCACCTATGGCCCCCGCAAGTCCTTCTCCGCCTGCAGAGATCAACGCAGACACTGCACACGCAAATCCACCCTCGGTGTCGTCGTCTTCGTCCTCACCCTCGTCGTCGGCACCAGCAGCAGCTAGCAACGGCGTGCCGAAAAAGTCCAAGGGCAAGCTCTTCCAATGCACAGGCTACCCGGGCTGCTCGATGATCTTCACCAGGTCCGAGCACTTGGCCAGACACATCCGCAAACACACCGGCGAAAGACCCTTCCAGTGTGACTTCTGCTTCAAAAAGTTCTCCCGCTTGGACAACTTGCGCCAGCACAAACAGACCGTGCACCAGTTTCAGATGTCCAATGGCGCCAACAACAACACCGTCGCCAGCAGCCACCATGCAGCCGAAAACGGCAGCGGCGGCACTCCAGTCACCGACATGCACGCGTTCAACGCGGAAGAACAGAGGCAGATGCAACTCCACGCACACCCACACGCACACCCACACCTCCACCACATCCACTCCATGAAAAACCAAAAGTACAACTCCAAAAGCACACTTAAGCGAAAGAACTCAAAACTCCAGTACTCAAGCCTGCCCCACCCGGGAGAATACCACGACCCAAACTATCAGAACTACCAGAGCTACCAGGACTCCGCGCTGCAGAACCCCAAGACCCCATCTGCGGACGCCGCCAACCACCACAGCAACTCCAACATCCATTCTCTGGTCTCACCGCCAAACTCGGTCTCCCCGCACGTCAATCAGCTGACCAACTCAATGTTGCCTCCACCAAGAAGAAACAGCTTGCTACAGAGCAGGGGATACTCAGAATTCAGACCCTCCTCTTCTAACAAACCCGTCCCCATCATCATAGAAAACGCAGACTCCTCAACACCAGGCTCTTCTTCATCTTCCTCCGTCTCTTCAGCTAAAAACAATACAAACTTCTCCGGAAAAATCCTTAACCACCACCCCAGAGGCAGTAACGCAATCATCACCCCAAACACAGGAACGGGCTCCGTCATGGACATCAGCCCTGTCCCGATACCTCCCCTTCAGCAGTACCCGCTACAGCAAGCTCTACAAAACCCTCTCACACGCCATCTTTCACAGCAAAACCCAAGCTTGTCCATGTATCCGCCATCATCCAACTTTTCATCCCCAGCAGTTTCTCCCTCAATGGTCGGCTTTGCCGACTCTCCTTCGCCCTACGTGCTGAACTTTGGCCCACAGCACCCACAACATCCTCAACACCATCACAACCAACCTCCCTCTTCCACATCCTCCGCATCGGGACAGCAGCATCTACCACCACAGCCCCTCTCTCCTCAATTCTACATGACAAATTCTGCATCGGTGACCCCAACAACTAACCAGTTTGAGTTCCAAAGTAACCCATACCTTTCGCCTCTATATTATCAACGGCTGTCGCACGGAATACAGCCAGGAATTCAGTCCCACATGCATTTCCAATACAACGCTCCTCTTCCTCAACACCAAATGGCTAGCCATCCATTGCATCAACAACAACAACAACAGCAGCCCTACAGTAGCAAGCTAAACGGAATAGGCCAGGGTAACCCGATCTATCAAGCTGCGCCGACCCCAAATTCCCTGGTAAATACCCCGACAGCATACCACATGCCTGTTCCTGAGCCAAGGAAGGGGTCCCAACTGATCAACGGCCTGGTCAGAAGAGAGGAGTTCAAGGAAAGGGAGGCTCAATCAACGTCGTCTACTGAAACGAGCAACACTAGAGGGACTCAAAATACAGAGACCAACAAACAAACTCCTCGCATTCCATCTCCATCCATCTCGAAAACCTCTTTCGACCACGTCAAAAACAACGATGTTGCTGATACCAAGGGTATTACGAAATCAAGCTTATCGAGCTCTGGGTCAAGGGATTCCAGAGACTCTACGCCGAGCAACGACCGTTTGCAGCACAGCAGAGGCGAGGCGTCTTCACTGTCGACGGCAGACTCCCGCATATCTGCTCTAGGATTCAGCAGTGAAACGAAAAAGCCGTGTATTGCCAACCTGTTGAACGGATGAACGTGTCCCCCATGCGTTTGAATTGTATGAACTATCCATTTATAAAGTGTAAATAAGTAAGCATATGGTTGAATTCCAAATCATACAGGTCAGTTTATTCTATGGTAGCCTTGTCATGTAAATCCACGGCCTCTTCATCTCCAGTTACCCGGCGCAGCCCCGCCCTCACCGAACATAAGAAAAACAAAAAAATGGGAAAATCCCAGAAAAACAAATCCTGAACCGCTTTCAACTCCAGATCATTATCTCTGTTGCGCTTTTGTTTACATGTGGCACTTACGGCCGATGTTCGTGTTCTTCTCTCCTGTTTCTTCTTGCGTTCTTCTTTCTTTTGCCTTTGATTAGTTCCTTTCTTTTTCTCCTAACTCACCATCTACACACAAGAAAACACACCGCAATAATGTCTGGTAAAGTCCACGGAGGTAAAGGTAAGTCCGGCGCAAAAGATGGCCATTTGAAGTCACAGTCCCACAGTGCTCGTGCAGGATTGCAGTTCCCTGTTGGTAGAATCAAGAGATATTTGAAGAGAACCGCCCAGAACAAAATCAGAGTCGGTTCGAAGAGCGCCATCTACCTGGCTGCCGTGCTAGAGTACTTGACTGCTGAAGTGCTAGAATTGGCCGGTAACGCTGCAAAGGACCTTAAAGTCAAGAGAATAACACCAAGACATCTTCAATTGGCAATCAGAGGTGACGAAGAATTGGATACCCTGATCAAGGCCACCATCGCCTACGGTGGTGTCTTGCCTCATATAAACAAAGCTTTGCTATTAAAGGTAGAAAGGGGCAAAAACAAGAACTGAGCAAAGCAGTTTATTCTCTCCCCACCCCACCTATTTGAGTTTTATTGGTTGTCTAGTTTTATCGTATAGCTGTATAATATGTTGTATACTGAGTTTTTTTATTAATTGAATACATCTATGTATATATTTTGGATATAGAGGACTCCGAGTTCTTTCTTTATTTGCGTGTGTACTTGTCAAACGTATTCCGGTCTATAATACGGCCATTCCTGACCACCTTCATGGTCACCCTTCTTTTCCTACTCAACTCCACCTCATACTCTTCCGCCCCGGTCTTCTCGATGGGGAAAATCGTCCAATCCTTTGGTATCACTGTGTGAGGGGGAACTTCATGCACAAACTCGTTGTTGTTATCATTACCAACATTCAGTTCCGGACCTTGATTGCCACCTGAACGTGCCAACTCAAAGTTATCATGTACACGTTTCCACCTTCCGCGCTGTTGCTCATCCATATTCAAAGAACCGATCCTATCGACTACATTTCCGATCTGATTTACTCTGTCACTGTGCAACCGTGTGGTGGATTCAGGCTCTTTCTCTTCTGAGGAGCATACTTCAAAGTAATCACTTCTTCCAAACAAAGGTGCGTATGTCGGATAAATACCTAGCAATTGTCTAGAACGTTGTGTAGGTGTAGGGGTAGGACGGGCCGTGTTAGTCATGCCGGAAAACGCATATTCGTCATTACCATTTTTTTCGTCGATACGTACATCTTCTATTTCCTCGTTGCTTACGTTTCCTCTCTGAGAACTGCCCGTTATATTATCATTCACATTCTGGTCATATCTGCTGTTGTCCTTCGTCGTCTCGTTGTTTTCACTGTGACTCAGCCTTTCGACTCCAACAACATCTCCATCTCCATCTCCATCTCCATCTCCATCTCCATCTCCATCTCCATCTCCATCTTCGGCATTATTGCCATTCCCATCGTCATTATCGTCATTAATATCGTTGTTATCGCCATTTAAAATCACGTTGTTTAAACCTTCAACTAGGTTTTGAGGAGGAACAATGGCTGCAGCTGCCGCTGCAAGATTGTTCCCATTTTCATTTTCGTTTCCATTCTCATTATTTGCTGCGCCGCTGCTTGATGAACCAGTTTGGATAACATCTTTCCGACAAGTCGGACATGCATTGGACATCTCCAACCAACTACGAATACACCCATCGTGTAAAACATGGCCACATGGTAATTTTCTTGGAACGCTTCTGGCTGTGCCTGTACCGCCAAACACCAGATCGTCTCTGCAAATGATGCAGATGTCATCATCTTGCAATTCCTCTGCCGTTGGGTATCCCAAAGAATTGTTTAACTTCATCGAATTTTTGATCAACCTGTATAGAGAGCTGATTGATTTGGATAGACCATAGAAGGAACGGAAAATTTCATTCAACAAATTCAATGGAATTGAATCCATTAAAGTGAAACACGTGAATAGTGCAGGAACCATAATACATCTGACCACTCCTAGTATCACTTTTGCAATTGAATCGATCCACACTTTATATGCCCAAACCTCTTCATCGGGGAATCTCCGGATATAATATAGCTCGAAGACATTTAGAGCAAATTTGATGGCAGCGTACGCTAAGTCCATGATGAGTAAAAATAACTCAAACGCAATACCTAACAACATTGTCGATTGATGGAGATAAGATTCATCGATGCATGACCTTAAAATGGAAATGTCCAATCGTATGAAAACCAATGATGTGAAAACAACTCTATTAAACAGCAATCGAGTAACCGAATTTCCGTTCGGTTGATAATACTGCTGGATCAATGTATCCAATCGATCTATCACAATGCAGTGAAATACTTTGCTGAACAATAACCCAACGAAAAGTGATATTCTGAAAAATGAATTCTCCTTGGCTTTATATGCGTTGGCTGATACCACTAACCCGATGATCGTCGGCCAGAGTCTTTCATATAGATGCTCGATCTCAATCAATCTGAGTTCCCCAAACACTATACGCTGAAATAGTTTCCCACCAATCAACGCCAACATGATTATCATGTTCGTCAATATCAGCAACGCATCCCCCTTTGCAAAACGTACTCCCAAAACAAAAGAGTTGGGTGAGGTATCGTACAATGTGTAGAATTTCACTACCATTGCCGCAGTACTTACCACCACATACCCCAAAAACAGCAAGTTCCGTTTCCAGTTCTCCATGTTTGCCAAATTCGTCCAATATGTAGGAGAAAGTTGATATCTCTCAACCAGTACCAAGCCTGTTCCAAGGAATCTCTTGTCCTATAGTACTCTGCTCATGCATTCTCTATAACACGTATCCACCTCAAAGACCCTCGCCCAAAATTCGGTCACGTGACTAGCGGAGATAAGCAATTTGCTGATTAAAGCAATTATTATTCTACATTTCTATAAATTACGAAGTGGGACCCCTGAATGTCATTACTCACTGTCGGAGTCGATGTCGTGCCATTTGTTGTATTCATTGTAGAACTGCTCGTTCTCCAATTTGAAGTTGTTGTCGTCGTCGTCGTCGTTGTCGTCGTCCCCGTTGTTATGCTCCTTCGCATAACCCATTAGCCTTTCCATTTCTCTCTGCACTTCTTCTTCATCGTCATCCTCCACGACAAAATCCTCTTTCCCAAACTCCTCATTCTTTATCTCTTTCTTTGTCACTTCGCTTTCCTCTTCATCAACGGTGGCAGAATACCCTAAAAGTCTCTCCATTTCTTTTCTAATTTCCTCTTCTTCATCAGCATCGGCGTCAAGTTCGAAATCCTCTTTTACCTCTTGTTCGGTCTCGTCTGTTTTATCATCTTCATTGGCAGTGATATAGCCGTCTGATTTCGCTGACTCGTAAGACTCTTCTGGTTTGGCTAACTTCGAACCAAACTTACTCTTCTGGTCTCCCTTGTTTTTCATGAGGCAATCATTCACCCATTTCTTCAACTTAGCTAGGGAGACACCAACTTCATTGTATCCTTCAAATTGTCTCACTCCTTTTCTCCTTTTTTTGCTACGACTCGTGAATTGGTCCTTCCATTTCTGCCAGCAATCTTCAATTTCTGATAGTTTCCCTTCGACAAGAGAAATCCTCTCCCACTCATATTCATCACTGAGACTTATCTCTTGTGCCGCTCCAGCAAGATCTAGAACTCGACTTGCCAAATTGGCCAACTCCACCCTTGCATCCGTACTTGTTGGAACGACAAGAAGTAAAGGTTCTAAAGCACGCTGCACCACATTCAAACGGCCACTTCGAACAAGAATCCACAAATAAGAGAGAGTAAACGTCGGTGTTCTTACACGTGTCCCTTGCTTGTGTAACGGAGTAGAATGTCGTTTTAGGGATTTCCTGAATATTTGCTGGTGGGGAGTATGTCCATCACTTCTCGGGTCAAAATCGTTATTCTTGATGATAATCGGTGTTTTATGTGCTGATATTGTTATATGGGGATCTTTTATATTACTTGCTGTGCCTGTGTCTATACCCATGTCTGTGTCTGTGTCTGGGTCTGTGTCTGGGTCTGTGTCTGGGTCTGTGTCTGTATCCGACTTTTCGTTCTCCGTTCCGGTATTACTTGCAGCACCTTTCTCTGCTGAGTCGAAATTCTCATTAGGAGAGGCATTTGGCCTGCATCTGTCTTGATGCTGAGAATTGGAAGATCTAGCCTCTTCCTCTTTTTGTATCTTTTCATGGCTCTTACTCTGACGTAATTTTTTCTCCGGTAGTAAAATTCCTCCCGGTACATAAGTCTGTTCCGGATATGCACCTATCAGAGGATGCTGATTTCTAGACGTTCTCATCAAGAGTCGTAAAAATTTGAGAATTATGTCATACATGGGCCTCTTCTGGATCACTGTACGTTGTAGAATTCTAATCAAATCCGGATCATTTTCGCCTTTATACAGCAGTGGGACTAGTGCGGGGTTCTGTAGGAAAGCCATATCATTGAGCACTTTAGGTGATAATTCAGGAGCAGCTGATTCTTTATTAAACTTCATCCATTCAACATGGAAGTATTTCTTAAATTCGGACATGTTGAGCTCACAAAGCATGTGCACACCTAATGTCCAAATTTGATTAATATCGGAGTCAAAGGTCCTTACCAAGATACTGAAGAGCCTATAGCATTGTTTCCAGTTACCCTTATACAAGGAGATGTAGAAAAGGGTGTCGATCACCCTTGAAAGGTACTTGATAAATGATACTCTTTCACAATCTGGACGGGAAGAATTGAAATATACTGGCGGCGGTGGGCATTCGTAGCCTGAGAGGGAAATCAAAGCCATCTTGATGTCCTTTGTCTCGGTCTCTGGAGGCAGGGTAGATCTTGACTTTTGCTGAAGTGATAGGTACATTTGCTGTTTGATATGTTGGACCTCTCGAGAGTTAAACTCGTAATTCAACGCAGAATCGGCACTTGATATCTGTGCATCATGGGCCAGCCTGATGTGTGCTTTCACTGTCTTTGCCTTAGCATCAGAATTGTTCTTTTTCTTGCGTCGTCCCTTCTTTGGTTTCTGATGTGATACTGAGTCTGTATCCGATTCCGAGCCCGAATTTTGTCCTTTCTCGCCAGTCTCCTGCTCATTTTCTGGGTCTGAGATCCAGTACTCTAATGTGTCTTCCTGCACCTCGTTACGCAGCACGCTGAACCTATTGTACGGGTTAGAATGAACAGGATGCTCTACGTCCGTATGGATAAGCTGCTCCACATACGGTCGTAAGATTCTTGTGTGTCTGTTTTCCGGAGCATCCTCAAGGATGCAGTACGGAATCTCAAAGGGAGTATCCATTGCCTCCGGGTGGGGTAGCACTGACTGGGACGGAAACAATCAGGAACTTAAGAAAACCGTTGGAAAATTTGAATAACTGTATATATACCCTTTTCTTGTCATGTACATGAATCTGACGGAAATAAAAAATAAATAAAATAAAATAAAATAATAAAATAAAATAATAAAATAAAATAATTCAAAATAAAATAATATAAAATAAAAACCACGTAATCATGTCACGTGCGGTTGCGTCATGATCGCAACTCTTTGGTTTTCTATTTCGGGCAACAGAGACGGGTATCGGCAGCCCCGGTCTTGTATCTCCACTATCGCAGAGAGTTCAAAGGTCGGTTAGTCAGAATATGAAATTGTGGATCTCTGTGTTCAGTCTGTCGGTTGGCGGGAAGCACGGTGGGGGGAGGTCTTGGACGACTGTTGCAATTTCTTTTCTGTGTGTCTGTTTCTGCTTCTGCTGCTGAAAGGTCGAGACGGGGAGTGAACACGGTCTTCACTGATTCTTTTCCGCTCTTGCATGTTTCGTTTGATAGCACATCGCAACAGAAAATTCATTGTCAGTAGTTATCGTAAGCAATTCCTGCAAGGATATAGAAAGATGTCGGCACTTCCAAAGAACAATCCATACTTTTCCCTAGGCGGCAAGGACATCTGGTCATTGATCAACGAGACTGCTGCAGCAAAGGAGGCCGATTCAGGCGAAAAGGTGGCGAATTTGGGGCAGGGGTTCTTCTCCTACTCTCCTCCAGATTTTGCCATCAAGGCTGCCCAGGAGGCATTCACTAACCCAATGGACAACCAGTATGCGCCATCCGCCGGTAAACCGCAATTGATTGAAGCATTGAAGTCCCACTACTCGAAGAAGCTTGGGCGTGAATTGTCAAATGGGGAAGTCGTTGTGACTACAGGCGCCAATGAGGGTATGTTAGCTGCGTTTTTCGGATTCATCAGTCCTGGCGACGAGGTGATTGTGTTCCAGCCTTTTTTCGATCAGTACATCTCGAACATTGAGATGCCTGGTGGAAAGGTTGTCTATGTCCAATTGCATCCTCCTGCGGACTTTGACCAGAGGGTTGTCGACGGGTCGGACTACACTATCGACTGGGACGAGCTGGAGCGGGCCATCAGTCCAAGAACAAAGATGATTGTGTTGAACACCCCACACAACCCAATCGGGAAGATCTTCACGAGAGAAGAGTTGGACAAAATCGGTAAGTTGGCCGTGAAGCACAACTTTGTTATTCTTTCCGATGAGGTCTACGAGAACCTCTACTACAGCAAGGAGTTCCCTCGGATTGCTGCTTCTGAGGACATCGAGGTCCAGCGGCGTACGCTATTTGTCGGCTCTGCCGGTAAGACCTTTGCTGCCACGGGATGGAGAATCGGTTGGCTTATCGGTAGCAAGGAGTTGATTCCGTACGTGAAGGCTGCCCACACGAGGATCTGCTTTTCTACTCCCGCTCCAATCCAGGTCGCAGTGTCCAAGGCCATTACCATTGCAGACTCGAACGGCTACTACGAGCAGATGCGGAAGCAGTACGAGAAGAAGTACAGCATCTTGCAGTCTGTGTTTGATGAGTTGGAGCTTCCATACACGAAGGCGGACGGCGGGTACTTCTTGTTGGTGAACCTGAAGTCGGTGAAGATGCCTGAGCTCAAGTGGCCGGAGCTGATTGCCGACAAGCCCCGGGACTTCAAGTTGGCATACTGGCTGATCCAGGAGTTTGGTGTGGTGAGCATTCCTCCAAGCGAGTTTTACCTCCCTGAGAATGCGGCCGTGATGTCCGACTGCTTACGTTTTGCCGTATGCAAGGACGACGAGGTTTTGGAGGACGCTGTCAGAAGACTGAAGGCCCTCAAGAAGTACTTATAGAGCTGTGGTCGGCAAAGAACATTTAGAGAGATTCGCCAATACTTGATATACTATTACTATTATTATTACTACCACACACCCCTATTTATAGTTAGAATTATTCTTATTAATGTATAATACACACGAGATAATTATATAAGGGGTCTGTCTACTACATACATATATCATTCCTAGTACAGATACACACGCAAAGATGTATGCAACGCATATATTTGTCATAAAGTAAAGCTTTGAGGGAGGGTCGACCAGAGGGGTGGTGGCGGTGCCCCGGGTGGGGATCTATTTGGGGTGCGGAGGCGTTTTGCCCGTCTTCTCAACACGAGCAGCCCTCTGCAGGGCCGTCCTCTTTGGTATTGGTCGTGGAGATGTCGATGGTCTGCGTGTTGCCGTCCTTGGCGCTGCCTGCTGTGGCGCTGCCATCCAAGGTGCCTTCGTCGCCCTGGAGGGTCGGGAGGAGCTTGGCCACCTTCTTGAAAAGGTTCTTCACGCCGTAACCATTCTTGCTGCTTGTTTCCATAAAGAGGTTGAAGTTGAGCTCCTTAGCGAGCTTCTCCCCCTCCTCGGTGGACACGACCCGCCCGGGGAGATCGCTTTTGTTGCCCACGAGGACCATGATCACGTCGTCACCCCGTTCTGTGCGCACGTAGTCGCACCAGCGGGGAATGTCGTCAAAGCTGTCCTTGCTGGTAATGTCGTAGACGATCATCGCCACCATCGAGTCCCGGATATACGAGGGAATCAACGACCGAAACCGCTCCTGGCCCGCCGTGTCCCACAACTGCAACCGGATCGTCTGGTCGTCCAGATACATCGTCTTCGAGAGAAAGTCGATTCCGATCGTCGCCGCGTAGTGTGTGTCGAATGTGTTGTACATGAATCTCGTGATCAGAGACGTCTTCCCGACACCTTGGTCCCCGAGAAAGACGATCTTGTGTTTGGTCAGCATCCCGTCCTTTATCTCTCGCTGTGGCTCTGCTGCTCCGTGTATATTTGCCGGCTCTCCGCTGCTGCTGCGTCCTTTCTCACTCCAGCCTCCTCTTCTACTTCCCCCCTCCACCGGCCAAACTTGCTCTTCAACCCGTCTTTCCTAGACTTCAGCTTGTCCTCAGGCCGGCCGCCGTCTCTCCCACGCCCCCCAAAAACCAATCATTGTGATTACGTAATTTTGGGCTTATGTCATTAAAACTGCTTACATACGCATTGGAAGAAGAGGTAAAAAAAATTTGGCACTAGAGAGAAGGAAACGTCATGTCGTTCCTGCTGACTACTGGATCTTGTTCGGTTGTACACACGTCTATACGCTCTACAGAATTTGGGTAGGGCCTGTGGCAGCGCTATTTCTTCTTGCCGCTCTTCTTAATCCCGCCACTGACAATAGGGCCTTTCCCAGACGCCTTGGCGGCCATCTCCTTACGCAGCTTCTCCTGCTCCTTCTGCTTCTGCTGGTACGCGACGTCCTCGTCGTCGAGATCTTTGGCCGCCTTCTTTGGCTTCTTCAGAGGCTTTGCTTTGCCGCCTTGTCTTCCGGACATGTTTCTGTTGCTGGTGGTGGTCTTCTGGGTTTGCGATCTGCTGCTTTTTTCTCAATCTCCTCGTTCCCCTTCCTTCTTCTCTCCGCGTAGTAAGACGGCCAACTTCTTCTCCTCCTTTTTTCACGGGCCCTCGCTCTTGCCCGCGCCGCTTTTTCTCTTTTTCTCCTTCTCAGCTTTCCCCCCTTGCCAGCACCGTCTCTTCTCCCTCCGTGCCAGCATCCTCACTGCTCACCGGACAGCGTGGCTCTGCAGAGAAGGCCGGCGGCAGCCGCAGTGAGAGAAGCACAGAGAGGGAAAACCGCACAGAGAGCCATTGCCTCTCCGGAGAGACAGCTAAGATAGACAGCAGCAGAAACAGGCGCCAGCAGCACTGTAGCAGCATCCCCGATGACCGCCCTCACGTCCGCAGACAAGGACAAGATTAAACGGGTCGTCCCGAAGTCGTCGAACAAGATCATCGACGCAGCCATCGTGAGGCTCTACGTGAACTATCCGAGCATCGAGGAGTGGACGTGGACGGGGCTCACGGGAGCTGTCGTCCTTGTTGACGACCTCATTGGACACACCTTTTTCTTCAAACTCGTTGACGTCATCGGCAACCAGGGAGTGCTGTGGGACCAGGAGCTCTGGGTTGATTTCCAGTACTCGCAGGACCGACTCTTCTTCCACAGCTTCGAGATCGAGGACTTCTCCGTGGGGTTCCTCTTTGAGGACAAGTCCGAGGCCCAGCACTTCTTCAAACGGGTCCAGAACCGCCATAAACACGCCTCCAAGCTCACCGTGCAGAACAACAACGCTGTGGAGGCTCGCAAGAGACCCGAGCAGACCTCCACCAGAGGCTACCGTGGGGATGAGTCAGGCGCTGATGGCGGCTCGAACGGTGGCATTTTCAACGAGCAGAGAACAAGGCGCTTGAAAGGCGTCCTCTATTACGAGAACGAGCCTCCGCCAGAATGGCGGTCCTTCTACAAGGAGCTCGAGAACATGGGTATCTCAGAGGACATGATTGCCGAAAACAGAGAGTTTATCAAGGACTACATTGCTAAACAAGGCGGGCCCTTGGTAGGTCTCGAGCCGCCAATCCCAAGACGCTACCAGAACCAAGTCAGAGATCTCGGCAACGGTAGCAGCAGCGGAAATGGCACTTTGAAGGCCTCGAGATCCATCTCCCAATCGCTGCGCTCTCGATCAAACACAGTCAACTCTGGGAACTCGGAAAGGAAAAAGAAAGCTCCTCCTCCCCCACCTCCAGGATCGGCCTCATCGACAGACTTGGGCTCGACCACAGCATCTACTCCTCCACCGCCGCCTCCTTACTCCAACACAAACAACGATTTCCTGCCCCAGAGCCGGCAGGATTCTTACCCTGACATGGAGGAGATAATAGAGCAGGAGCCAGCGACATCAGCACCATCACAGAGCTCATCCTCTCCATCGGAGCCTCGCCGTGTGCATAACGTTCCGCCGCCAATGACATTCCCTACACAACCGCAATCTCCAATGCAGGCGCCCCCCGCTCCGTCTGCTCCGGGCCTGCCCCCTCGTATGGCTCCGCCTACAGCAGCCAGACCCGTACCTTCCCCTCCTCCACGGAACGGTGTTCCTCCAGCACCCCCAGCTAGAGGCAACGTGGCCATGATGCCTCCTCCGCCTCCGGCAAGAGGTGCTGTCCCGCCTCCACCGCCTGCTAGGAACCCAAATGCTCCGGCTCCTCCCCCTTCCAGAAGAGGCCCGGCTCCTCCTCCCCCTCCTTCGAGGCATGCCAACAACAGCGCTGCTCCGCCAGCGCTGCCTCCGGGACATCCAGGCTACAACCCATATGGACAGCAGCAGCAGCAGCAGCCTCAGCAGCAGTTACCTCCACAACCATACCAGCAGTATCAGCAACAACCTCCTCCGCAGGCACAGGCTCCTCCGCAATTACCGCCACAGGCACAGGCAGGTCCGCCTCCGCCTCCTCCACCGCCAATGCCCGCGTTCACAAACCCTCCACCGCCTTCCAACAACTCCTTGGCTCCTCCACCGCCTCCTCCACCTCCAGGTTTTCCCGCAATGGCCGACACAGCACCACCTCTTGTGGAAACTACTGGCAACGGCGACAGAGATGCGTTACTTGCATCCATCCGTGGAGCCGGTATCGGTAAACTCAGAAAAGTGGACAAAAGTCAGCTTGACAAACCAAGTGTGTTGTTGCAAGAGGCCCGTGGTGAGCCCGTCCCTCCTACAGCATCGGCAGCCCCCGCTGGTGCTCCTGGTCAACCTGCAAGTTTGGCAGACGCTTTGGCTGCCGCTCTTAGCAACAGAAAAGCTAAAGTCGCCGCTTCCGACGATGAAAGTGACGGTGACTGGTGATAATGACAATCCCAATATCTATTTATATCTATCTATACAGAGTGTATAATTATCCGCCTACATAGTCAATCCGACTAAACCTGTAAATTCCATCATTTTGCCGCAAACGTGTCTCTCCATGCAGTATTCGCTATATATTTGAATTTTAACACGGCATTCAGACTTTTCATAGATCTGGTAAACTGATGTCTACAACTAAAGTTGGTTCGGAGCATGTTTGACACGTTGTTCAAGCAAGCATTATCCACTTACACTCTTCCCGTAATTGCGCACAATGTTTCACCCGTCAAGTCTCCACTGCCATACTTCAGACTCCATATTATCAGATCCAACCCATCTGTCAAGCGTTCTTTGCTGGATGTCCTTAATTCTAAACCATATCGCTTCGGATTCACAAAAGAGCAGTTGAAGTACTTGCTGCGAAAAGATCTCATTAAAGTTTGGGTATCATCTTGTAGGGTAAAGGTCACCATCCCATCTCATGATAATGATTTATTTGACAGGCTGATAAAAAAACCATTGGATCCCTACAGCGTCATTACTTATAACCAACATATCCATGAAACACCAGTGCCAACGCCAGAAAAACTACATATACTATCATCACCAAATCACAGTTTGTTGGCAATAGATAAGCCGCCTGGTATTCCTGTTCATGGTGTGCAAAAATACTATTACAACACGGTGCAAGCGATGCTTGCTAAACAGTTAGCATGTGAGCAAATCACCCTATACCCTCTGCACAGGCTTGACAGACTTACATCTGGTGTACTTCTTTGGGCCACCGACCCGACCACTGTTGCAAAGTTCAAAGATAAGGATGCATGGTACCGCAATAAAATTTATCTGGCACGTATTAGGGGTCGTCTCCCAAGCTCGAGTACCACTTGCACTGATGATTTAGTTTACCTCTATCCGACACGGCATATGGTTCGTGTTTTCCAGTGTGCTATGACTGATTTTAGGGAGGTCTATTACGATAAGGATCGAAACGAGTCGGTGATTGGTGCGTTGTTGAGCACCGGCTTTCCACACCAAATCAGAATCCATCTAAGAAATTTGGGATGCCCCATTATTGATGATCCGTTGTACGGCAAGTCAGGAAAATACAGAGAATGTAAGAGAAAAAGAATTGAAATAACTGATGCATACTGGGAAGAAATATTGCAAAGATCGAAAGAACTCCAGAGCAAGAAACAATCGGTCGACTCCGCTTCTTGCTCCATATGCCATGCTCCTGAATATCTTGTTCCAGAGAAAAATGAGCAGGGAGAATACGCCATTTGCTTGCATGCGTGGAGATACGAGTACAGGGGTGTTCCTGGCGGACCATATGCAGAAGAAAAGCATTTCTACGAAACTCTAATTCCTTCTTGGGCAATACCGACAGGAGCCAATGAAGATTTTGTAAAGGAAAAATTCATTCGTCACAGAATCTAAGTATGACTGTATATGTAACTTTTGTGTAGCTGTTGGTAAAGCGACTTACCTTTAATATTCTCGTACAGTTTGAACGAATATGTTTCTCGGCAGAGCGATAATGCCTCTACGTACAAGTATTTTTTCTTCTTCAAGACATGAAATTGAGAAGGAAAAAAAAAAGATTTCAGATCTCTTTCAACGAGCTCCTGTTTTAATTGCAACTTAAGGAATTATCTGTGGAACACCCAAAGCTACCAAAGAAATGACCACCGTAAATACGGTTGACACACCGGATGAGCTCAAAGAGCATCTTTCCAAAGTTGAAGAATCTCTCTCCCAATTACGCACATCATGTCAAGAATCGGTTACCACAGATTCATCTACTATAACAAATACACTACAGATTGCTAATGTGGCCCAACCTCTTGATGAAGTGCCGAAACTTTCATCCTTATTAAGTGCACATGCCACAAAGTTGGGTTTGGTATTTAAGCCACCGATTGCAATAACGACCTACAGGGCTTGTCGAACTGAAATCGATTCACTTCTCAAATACGCTGCTCTTCTTGTCTCTTTGCTCAATCAAATTCAGGGCGAAAAAGAAAAATATTCCACCATTTTTGCCAATGAATTGTCTTCTGGTGGACTCTCTGTATTAGAAGCATGTGTCGCATTGATAAGTTGTTTGAAAGAGCTTGTCGGAGTAGAAGAGGCAACGGAAAGTGTACTTACAGACCAAAGATTGGTCGGAGTGGGGTTTATTTGGGAAGCGTGTGAAAAACTAACAAAGTCATGTAAAAACGGATCGAGTGGTGTACTGAGATCAAAGCTCAAGCAAACAAATAAACTCGTGGTTGATGCGTTGAATGAGTTAAACGAATGGTTGGAAAATCCTGTAGTTGGTGGTGGTTTTGATTTTGACGAAGAAGATATATTTGGACTGAGTAATGAAATCGAATCTGATGGAGAGGAGGAAAAGGCAGAAGAAAAGGTGGTAGCGTTTGGCAAGTTATGGAGCACTCGCCTTCAGCTAGTCAAACTCCTGGTTTCATTGTTGGATAAATCTATTCCAGCAAGTAAATACAACCCAAAGTTTTCCAAAGGTTTAGACGCATTGAATACTAAATGCTTGAAAGTCAGTGAACATGTTGATGATGTCGTTGCTTGTACAGTTTATGATGCAGATGTCGAAGGTGGTGAATTAGCGTCTAAATCCCTAGCCAAAGAAATTAATCAAATTGTTGATCTTACCAGAAAGATTAACAACAACGATGAAAAGAAATGCAAGTGGCTGGATTCCTGGAAGACAAAATTCCAAGAATGATTTTCTTTATGAATAACAAATTTTCATTTATATAAAGTTGACATAGATAAAATAGTAAACAATGGTAATGTAAAATAGAACAATTCTTCACAACAAAAAAAAACTGGTAAACAAACAGTAATCAAAACGAAAAGAAGAAAATAGAGAAGGTATCACATAGAGCTAAGCTGAAGTGGTAAATGCAGTTGGGAATGCACCTGAAACAGTTTTTTTACTCAAATAAGAGGAGAGCTGACTTGGCAAGGCTGAAGAAGAATAAATTGTCTTTGGAATAATTTCACTGATACTTGAGTTGTCTGGAATACTTTCAGTTTCAAAACAGTACTTAGAGAAACATTTGTTACAGAATGGAGAAATTTCGATACCTGCTCTCTCTTCAGATCTTCTGATGATTGCACAACCAACACATTGAGCGAAATCTTCTTCACCATCATTCTGAGCAATTTCAAAACCGTTGGCAACAATAGCATCTCTTTCAGCGTATGAAAATTCATAGTCGGTGATGTTAGAGAATGTAGTGTAGTTGGTGTTTGGAATGTAAACTAGCAACGGCTTCATAACATTGTATTCCACTGTTGCATTAGGATTGTTTTGATCGGTAACCAAGCTTGAGCCATTGCATCCAAAGAACACAGGTTTTTTGTTCAATCCCAACTCGACAAATTCTTCGACAGAAGAAGGTAATTCGTAAAAGCTGTCATCCGGGAAAGATTCAGCCCATCTTTCTTCTGTGGCGAATAAAGAGTCACCGCTTGGCCAGTTGTCATCAGTTTGTCCACTATTGTCAAAGGCAAAAACAACATCTATTTGTCTGACTGGAGCTAGGAAAGAGTCTAATGGGACTGACTCATCAAAATAGCCACCATCAACCAATTTCAAAGTCTCATTTTCAGTGATAGAGGAGTCGATGGACGCCAATGATGAGTTGTAATATGGATTATCAACCAATGCAAACAAAGTGTCATTGATATCACTGTTGACCATATCCAAGAGCATTTCAGCGTAAGAGGCGCTAATGTTTTGGCCGAAAAGTCTGTCAGCGAGAGCAGTATCATTTGCATCGCCTGCAAGGAAACCTTCCAAAACTTCTTGGTAACCTTCTAAAATATTTGAAGATGCTGCAGTTAAGAATCCAGCATTGTCAAAGTCAAAGGTACAGTGAGCAGATTGGAATGGTAAACCAGCATCCAAAATGGTACCTAAAATTTCAATTGGAATGAAACCGCCAACATATGGTGAGAAAGAGCCAAATTCGAAAGGATTAATTTCGAAAACGTTGTAAGCATATTCAGAAATGTTGGCATCAACACCACCAGTAGCAGAAATGATTGGAAATGGGATATCGTAGTCAAGGAAGGCGTCAGTGTACTTGATGTCAGACCAAACGGCGTTCAAACCGTAAGAGTCGTCTTCTTCATCAAACATGTATCTCGATAAAATTCTACCATAGATATCAATAAGACTGATTTCATAACCTGCCTTCTTCTTTGGAGTAACCTCATCAAGCAATTCTTTCCAGAAGGAAATATCTCTTGAGACAGGAGAATGAGTGGTGTTCCAGATGTTGGTAGTCTTGTCATTAATCAAACTCTCGACAGATGTCCAGTTGTTGAACAACAAAGTAGACAACAAGATTGAACCACCGGAAAGACCAGAGATGTAGGTGGATGAATCGAGCAAACCTTTCAAAGATGAAGAGTTTGAAGTTCTCGAGTCTAATGCCATGAGTTCACCGGCACCGGTGAACAAAGCTCTGAATCCACCTCCAGAAAAAGATAAACCGACATTGATGTCGGTTTGGTTTAAAAGTTCAAAGTAGTTGGCGAACGAAGATTCGTTATAGCCTGGAATTGTCAAATTGTCCAAGAATTGAATCAAACTTTCGGACGTCTTTGCTTGTCTTGCAGCAACGTACGAATATTCATCCTGAGAGATCAAATAGTTAGAACGAATGTAACCTTCGTGGGTGGTTGAGTTGTAGATTGCAGATGAGTTCACTAATGGACAAGTTCCTTCAAAAGGACTGTAGACTATTAGAGACTCATTAACAGCAGATTGAGCAGACACCAGCGCTGATGCCGTTAACAACAATGTTGTGAAAGAGAGCATGTCGGATGACGATGTAAGAGTTGACTACTGAGACAAGCAAACAACTACCGAAAGCGATTGACTGCTGCTAAAAAGAAAGTAGCAGAACGGGAAGAAATTGAGGTGAACAAAATGAGGAAGAATGGGCATTCAAGTCGATAAGAGATATAAACAACGCTCTACACCAATGTTCTCCATTTTTTAGCTTTGGAAAGAAAAACCGAGCAATAACCGGATAGTGTCGAGAACAATGGCGAAGTTTGTTTACCTTCGGCACGCTCGCTCCTCCATTTCTGTCGGAAACGGAAGATTCATTTCTATGCCGAAGTAGCATGATGGGGCGGGGCAATTTATGGCCTCCACGGAGATGGTGGGAGGAGTTCTAGACGTGTCTGCCAGCTGCTGTCTTACCCATCCGAGAAGCTTCTGCTGCTGGAGCCGAAGCTGATGAGTGGATCCGGGAGCCGTCGACGGAAACCAAATTCGGGTACTTTTGTGTAAACAACAAGGCACAACGAACACTTTCAAGTTTCGGCACTCGGTTGGAGCGGTGAGTTTAATGTGTTCCCAGTTCTTAAGGACCCAGTCTACGATGTTGTAAATCATGTCTCCACATACTTTGAGTGCCAAAACGACAATTTCGCCCGCCGGTGTGCCGAGCTGTCGGAAATAAAACAAGCTTTTTTTCCAGACTAGCATGAAATCGTTCTCGGTAAGAAGCATGCATTGACAGGACTTCATGAGTGGCAAGTCCCTCTTGCGAGTAATAGGGGTATCACACGATGTAGTTTTGTCATCATTCAACAGTCTCTGCAAGCGAGTGCTAGATTTGAGCCGATCCTTTTCTGCCTCCACGCAGAAAACGCCGATTTTGTAGACACCGGATAGTATTCGATCTATGTACCCTTTTCCTGATCCGAGATCGAGTACAAATTGCGGCTTCTGGCCATGCCAATTTTTATTCTCGAAAACATGACCCAATATCCAACAGATTACCCATGCGTGCTCCTTCGAAAGACCGATAAAATACCCCTTGGGTATCTTATTCATTATACTCTCCACTTTAGCCTTCAATTCTAGCTCAACATTATTGTCAGCATCATAATCATATGCCCCTGATTTTCCGTAAACTTCTTTGTTCTGTGGAGGTAGCTCCATTGTATATTATCGAACTATATTCCGAAAATGAGATTAACACTGTAGAGATATACTTTTAACATTTGGTATTCACTTGTACATTAAGTTACTTCTTTTTCAGTGTTTCATTTCTCAAACTGTAACGAAAATTAATGCTCAGAACTAAACGAGCCAGGTAGCTGGAGGAAATAGTCGTTCTTAATTCTATTAAAATAGTCCCAATGTAAGAGAGGTAAAAAAATACATTAAGCAAGCGCAAAAAAGAAAGCCCGATGCGGGGCTCGAACCCGCAGCCTTTTGATTGCTATCAAATTAAGAGTCAAACGCTCTACCGATTGAGCTAACCAGGCTTTGTTGAATTTTCAATAGCACTGACTGTATATAGTAAACGTTTTTCACGTGATCTTTACAATGATTATGTAATGGTTCCTTTGATTGATTATCAGATGTTGTGCCAATGTATCTTTCTGAAATTCCCTTGATAAACACAAAATTTAAAGAATTAACTAGTTTTTTACAATAGGCTTCAATAACACTTGGTGAATAAAGATACATTCTATATGCACTCTTGGTAACTTTTGCATGCACATGGATGTGGTATAATTGTAGCTACACTTGGATTATCTGCGCACTGGATTGGAACGTTACATTAGCCACTATAGGGTAAAAGCTATCGTACTCATTCAGACTCACCTGTTATCTCTATACAGAAATAACGGCAGATCAGTCCACATAGATAACTAGAAAGAATCCTGCTCAACAGATAACATCTGCTGCATGAACAATGCGCAATACCTCTTATCCTTAGCGGGTTTGCCAAACCCCTTATCCTTTACCTTTTTACTTGACCCGGAAGAAGCCAAATGCATCAGGAGACTCACCACTAGAACCAAAGTCTAACTTTGCCGCTAAACCCAAAGCAGAAGAAATAATAATTCAACGGCGGCATTTACTGTTTTTTCCTTGTGCTAATACACTATCTTCTTCCTATACACTTGCAGCTTGCAGTTATTTTCTATCCCGCCTCTTTCTCGGAACTTCTGTCCTCGCTTCAGTGTGCGCCCTTGGAAAGTTTTTGCTGGCGTGGATGCTTCCGAACCCCGAGCGCCGACTTGTCGTAGTGTACGTACAGTTCTTTGGTTGCTCCGGGACACCGCCAACCGGAGTAAGCACAAAAGGAAACGGCCTGCAGCCATGTCAGGTGCCAAAATTCGGAGGTACCGTGCTCCTAGAGGGAATGGTTTGTGCAAAACAGCCTTTGGTCGGCCGGGAAGCCAGCACCGCCCTCTAAGCCGAATTTGCGGGTGTGATAAGGATGCAAGGCTGCAAGGCTGCACTTTCCGTTTTGGGCCCCAGATCGCTCTTTCCCGTGCGCTTTTCCCGAACAGATGACGTGAAACGGAGAGGGGTGATAGAAGAGTTTGCTTCAGTTCTACTGTTTTTCTCCTTATCAGCTTTTAGATATTAATTTCATGTTTCAACCTCTCGGTCCGGTGTCCGTTGAGGCTGATCAGCGATAACACATTTTTTCGATGTGGATCAGACTCAGCAGTGACGCCGGCCAGTTGTAGAACACGCTGTATTACAACCTCTTTAAATAAGATCATCTGTTCCTCCCCTTGTGATCTTCATAAACGCTACCCTTCTCTTGCATTTCTTTACAATCCGGGGTTTTTTTTGAGTTCGCAGTATCTCAGCAGCAAACTTCTACAGGGTCCTATTCAACTTTTCAAAAATGAGCTCAATACATCCTCAGAAAACCAAAGAACAAATTCTGGAACAGGCTGACCAAGAATGGGTTCCAGGAACAGTCTTTATGGTCGACGTCGACCGTTCGTTGGCCGTGCAGCACGAGGGCCAATCTGATATCGTGTTGATCCCCCAGCCATCGAAAGACCCTAATGATCCACTGCGTTGGTCTCAAACGAAAAAAAACATCCAGTTTGCGATCTTGTTCTACTGGTCCTTTATGACAGCAGTGGCGACAAATTGGAATGGACCTGTTTGGGGTATCTGGGTTGAAATCTTTGAAACATCCTACTCCGTTTTGAATGACACAGCTGCTGTCTGCTGGTGTTTCCTAGGTCTAGGGTGTTTGTTTTTGCAGCCAACAGCAATGACATTAGGTAGAAGATGCGTATATCTTTTTGCAACACTCATTCAAACTTTAGGTAATGTCATGGGTGGTGTATCAAAGAAAGTTGAAATTCTCTATGGTGTGAATATCATGACAGGGTTTGCTGGTGCTCCATGTGACTCATTGGTTCAGATCTCCACAACTGATATCTTTTTCCAGCATGAAAGAGCAACCAGAATCTCACTTTTGACGTTCGCCCTCTACTCCGGTTCATACCTCGGTCCTATTGCCGCAGGTTATATTGTTGAAAATAGTCGTTTTGGATGGAGATGGTGCTACTGGTTCTTGGTCATTTTCTTCGGCGCATTACTTGCTCTTCAGGTTTTCTTCATGGAAGATTCCACTTTTGTCGGTCAGAGAGAAAACGAGATTGAGGTCGACAAGGACATCATTGCACAGGTTATCAGTAAAGAGGAAGGCGAGGTATTTGTTAATGCTTCTTCTGAAAAGGATCAGAAGGTCACTGTTTTCGAAGAAAAGGATTTTGCGGCACCCCTCGACATTCCAACCGAGAGAACATACATGCAGAGAATGGGTTTTATCGAACGCAAATACAACGACAAGAGACCATGGTGGAAAATCTTCATTCGTCCGTCATTGACATTAGCCTTACCTGCCATTGTTTGGGGTGGGTTTGTCTACGGTGTGCAAGTCATGTGGTTGTCGCTTATTGCCACCACTCAATCCGAATTCTTCTCCATTGCACCATACAACTTCAGCACTGCTGCTGTTGGTGATACAAACTTCTCGTCTTTGATCGGTTGTTTCTTCGGTATGTTCTGGGGTGGCCAACTTTCGGACAAGTTTGTTGCCTGGAGGGCCAGAAGAAACAACGGTGTCATGGAACCTGAGTTCAGATTATGGTTTTTGATTTTACCTGCTATCATCAACTCTGGTGGTTTGCTCATGTACGGCTTGGGTGTTAATTCAGGCGTCCACTGGATTCTTCCAGCTGGCTTTGGTATGGGCTGTCTCGGGTTTGGTATGGGGTCCGGAGGAGCCATTGTTCTTACCTACGCATTGGACTGCTACCCACAACTACAGAGTGAAAGTATGGTTATGATGCTATTTTTGAGAAACATGATTGGTATGGGTTTCACTTTTGCCATCCAACCATGGTTGGACACCGACGGTATGGTGACCACCACCTGGTTGATGTTCATGCTCTCTGTTGTGTTCAACATGAGCTGCTTGATCTTCATCATGTGGGGTAAGAAATGGAGAAAGATGACCAAAAACCTCTACTTGAAATTCTCCGATCCTCACTTTTTTTTGTGAAAAAGGCTGCAGCTTTCACACACTCTTTATACTAAACTAATCTACATACACTTTTACACCTTTTGCTTTGCTATAAAACCTGAAGTTCCACTCTGATTATCTCCTAGACTTAGAACCCGATCTCTGCACACTACCATACAACGCCGGGCCGGTCAAAAGGGCGGTGCGCCGATCGGCGTAGCTACCATTAATTCTTTAAGATTCGATGCGACCAGAATGCGAACTTTGATTTTTTGCTCCTGCTAGCTGGAGTCGTGAAGTTGGCCGTTCACTTTTAATTCGACCCGGTATGCATCTGCTAACCGATCCCGTTATCTCTGGACGGCTTTGCTGTGCCCGCTCACTCTTGCATCTTAACATTCCCATACCGACACACAACCGCATATGTTCAGCGAAATTTTCTTATTCATTCTGGCAGTCATTGTCAATGCGCTCTGCCTCTTTACTGAGGTCTATTTCAGTATCAGCTTCTCCGATTTGGAATGCGATTATATCAATCCAATTGAGTTGTGTAACAAATTGAACCGTTATATTGTTCCAAAGGCTGCTGTACATGGCGTCTTGTCCATACTATTCTTGCTCAATGGCTATTGGTTTGTCTTTCTATTAAACTTGCCTCTATTGGCCTTCAACGCAGAGAAGATCTACAGAAAGAATCACTTGCTAGATGCCACTGAGATTTTCAGAACCTTGGGCAAGAACAAGAAAGAATCCTTTATCAAACTCGCATTCTTCTTGCTAATGTTCTTCTTCTACCTCTACAGAATGATTGCAGCTTTGATTGCAGATGACTGGGATTAAATGTGATGGTCACATTTTCTTACCACCCTTTCTTCAGCCGAAGGAGAAACAGAAAGAGAGAGGGACAGAGAGGGAAGGCCACAATTTTTTATTATACATTCTACCATTGTGATATTTTCCAACCTAATCTATCAGTATTTGCCCCCACCTCGCCAGTATATTTATATCTATATTTATCTACCTATATGTGTATGTTCTATGCGAGACGTATGTATATTCATCATATATACAGATCTGTATATTATAACTGATTATATTTTTCTAGTTTTTTGTCGGCAGCTCGCTGAGAAGATCGTTGATCCTTCTTATAGACTTCAAACAGCGTGTTCTCGTATCTGGCGTGTTATCGTATTTGTCCAACCGATAATTGATTTCGTCAAAGAGTTTGTCTTGTGACAGGCCTTCACCCTGTTTCGAGAACGAACCTTCTTCTTTGAGCGTAGTGAGTTGTTTGTAATGCTTATCCTGCATCGAGAAATGAGAATTGAGCCTCCGGAAATCGTCTCTCACCTCCTTGATTTCCAAACCAACCACTCCCCTCTCTTTCCGGAGTTCAAATATCTGCATACGCAGCTTATCCTTTTCTGCATTTATCTTCTCCAAGTCGCTTCGTATGAGCGAGTTTGAGAGCTGCAAATCGATCAAACTGGTGAAATACTCGTTGACACGGTCATAGTACTCTTTCAGAGCCGCTCTAGCACTCTGCTTAATTTCCTTTTCCGAGCTAAAGTCGGCCTGTTGCTGCTTCTTGCTCTTCCGCCCACGCTTTTTCTTCTTTGTCGATTCGTGAAGTTCGCCAACTACACCAGACACATATTTTTCCACTGTGCCGGGTGCACGTAAATAGTCCTTGATCACTTGGGAAATCACATCCGTGTAGATCAACCTTGCCTTGTTGGAAGGTATCCTGCGATACTTGATCTTGATGGACTTCGAACGCACAGCTGCCGTTCTCTTGATATTTTTCACGTCCTTCGCCTCACGTCTCACCGTTTGCTTCTCCTCCAGCCTGTGCTGCAGCCTTCTACCAGCCATTTCCCTGTGTTTCTCGACTATTCTTCTTTCTGCCTCGGAGATGACGCGTGGCGGAGGTAGATGTGGGAACTTCGCATCTTCTTCTAGTCCTGTTGTACCTTCAGACTGGTGCCTCAAGGAAGCCCTCTCCACAGGCATTTTTAAAACTTTCTCTGTTTCTCCACCATCGCTCTCCTTACCCTCATGCTCCTCCAGAACAGCCTTGTCCAGCGGCGGTAAGTCTAGTACTAGATCTTCCAAATCCAGCTCACGTCTCGCCGACCCCCGCTTCCTGAACTCTCTTTTGGCCTCTCTGCCGACCTCTAGTGTTGCTCTCTCCATTTTTTGTTTTCTCTTGATTCTCTTTCTCCTTTTCCAGCCCTCCGTCCCGACCAAAACGGCCTTCTTTCCTTCATCTCTTCCGTGTTCGATTCATATCTTCCTCCAGGTCCACTCTGCCCCATCACCGATCCCTTACGTAATCATATTTGCGGTAAGTTGCTTGGCCTCATTGTCTTGTCCTCCCTCTTTTTTGCAGCTGCTGCGTTGTCGCCTTTCTGTCCTGACGGGAGCCTCTTCTCCTGCTGCCGCCGCCAGGCTCTTTGCAGACGTTACACACACATCACCATCACCGACAACTATTTACCCGCACCCCTTATTGCATTGCACGTTCTGCACAGCGATTGGCCTTCATCCTTCCCCTCAACAACCCCGTCTGTCCCGCCTCCCTGCAGCAGCCCGAGAAAGAGACTTCCCGTATCTCCATTTTTCTCAGTGAACATACACTTTTAGCCTGTGCGACCTGAACGACCTATTTTGGTGCCAGTTCCTATTTCATTTCATCTGTTCGATTGTACGTGAGTTTCAGTTGCATTTGTTTTTTCCCTTTTCTTTGAACGTGCCACCACCCGAGTTTTCACAACAGTTTGCAGACCCGATCCACTTCGATTTGTCTTTATCTGGCTCTTGCGTTGCGAAATCCACCACTGCGTCTTGCCTCTTATCACTATAGAAATATAGCACAGATCGGCCTTGCCTATTTTCCCGCAAGTCGCTTTTTTGTTCACATTGCTTTGATTTGTTTTGCTCTACTTTTCTCTTCGGTCATTCAATCAAACACTCGGTCAAATTCATTTACTGTACACGATCTCTATTTTTTTCCCTCTCGATCCTTGCTTACACTTTGAAGCTAATTTACTAGTTTGGTTCTTCAAGAAAAAATTAGCTCAATCATGTCGTCTGAAGATATCACCAACCAAACAACGTCCCAGGATTCTGTAATACCACCAAGTTCCTCAAATGCAACTTCTTTGAACAGACACGATGACTCGTCTTCGAATTCGTTGCCCTCTGATTTCCTAACCAGTTCAGTTCCTTTGCCACAGCCACCAGAAAACCCTGCAAATACAGTTCCATCGAAAACACTATGGATGGGGGACCTCGAAGCCTGGTGGGACGAGGAGCACATTGGAAATCTGTGGGCCAAATTGGATAAGCATGTCGAAGTCAAGGTCATCAAGCCCAAACATAACCTATTGATGCATCAATTGGCCAAGACAAATGGCCAGGGCATCGTCAACCACTCAGGATATTGCTTCATAGAGTTTGACTCCCCAGATCTGGCCACTGACGCTCTATCTCTGAATGGCACTACGATTCCAGATTCAAATAACAAAACCTTCAGGTTGAATTGGGCATCCGCTGCAACGCTAGACTCTCAAGTTGCTCAAACTCCTGAGTATTCTTTGTTTGTTGGCGATCTATCTGCGGGAACAACAGAGGCCCATTTATTGGCATTATTCCAGTCACACTTTAGTTCCATCAAAACAGTTCGTGTGATGACAGACCCCTCATCCGGTCTATCCAGATGTTTCGGGTTCGTCAGATTTAGCAATGAAGAAGATAGAAGAAATGCTCTAGTCGAAATGAACGGGAAGTGGCTAGGCGGTAGGCAAATCAGGGTTGCATTGGCTACTCCGAAGCACCAAAACATGAGTTACGGAAATAGTAACAGCAATAATAATGGTAGCATCAACAATCAGCATCAATATCAGCGTAACGCTCATCTTCATAATCATCAAAATCAACATCAGCATCAACATCCTTTAGAACAGTCAATGTATGTCAATACAATCAACGGTCCTATGCCTGCTGCTCCAATCGGCTACTATCCACATTTCAATCCAAATAATAGGGGTAACATTAGTAACAACATGAATCAAAGCTTCAATGATCTGAACAATACTACAGTTTTTGTAGGGGGATTGGCGAATGGCTTGAACGAAGATACATTGTTGGCACTTTTTGAACCGTTTGGCGCAATTGCAAACGTTAAAGTTCCACCAGGAAAAGGTTGTGGATTTGTCAAATTTGCTAAACGGGAAGATGCAGAAAATGCGATTGAAAGCATGCAAGGTTTTGTCATTGGGGGCTCAAGAGTCAGACTCAGCTGGGGCAGACCAAGCAACAAAAACTTCCCGAGACAGCCACACATGTACCACAACTCCAATATGGCAAACATCCCACTGGTTGGTAGTGCCAATCCAAACATGAGCAACATCGCCTTCAACAATAACATGAGCAATAACTTCTCAAGCCACAACAGAAGTATGAATCCTGATTCTAATGAAGATGACGAGGGGAATATGATAAACCACATGCCGAATGTAGCAATGTTTAATGGTCAGAACCCAGGACAGCCCGTGATAACGAGACCAATGTTCGACTACAGTCAAGGAATGCCCCAACATCATCCTCCACCAAATGGCCCTTCGGTAATCTCTCCAAATCAAATTCCTCAACAAATAGATTCATACCCAGAAAATACTCCGCAAGGAACACACCCAACACTGGTGGGGATTCCTGCGGGAATGCCACCTCCATTCATTTATGATCCGTACTTTGCGGTTCAGCAACAGGGAAACAATATGAGCGTTGTCTCAGATGATAGTCAAGGTGTTCCTCAACCAATGAGCCATGCATCAACCGGAATGATGGAAGCACCCAAAGGTGTTGTTCCAATCCATGGTGCACCACAACAGTACGCCATTGACCAGAATGGACAGTACATGATTCTGCCATCTCAACCATTCCCAGCTAACCCTATGGTGCATTCTCCAGGAAGTGCATATGACGATAGTACATCAAATGCTAATGGAAGTGAACCTAATAATGAATGAAGATTTTTGTTTTGTTTGTTTGTTTTCTATCCTTCTTTTTTACTTCCGTTCTTCTTTCCTCCATCGAACTTTTATCCAAAAGACTTTAATTTTGCTTTAGTATCTTTTCTTCAATTTGTCCATTGTTACGCAAACCCCTCCTTTTTTAGTTCTGCTTCCCTCTCTTTATTTTTTTATTTTCATATTTACATTTCCACTTTCACTAGGTTTTTCAGTTGTTATTGTCTTCCTCTTGGTGTTGTTTTAGTTAGGTTTCTTTTTATCTCATCAATTTTTTCGACTCCATTACTTTGTTTCTTTTTTTTACCTATAATTGATCTTCATAAAAGTATTATTTATAAACCATTACATATAAATAAAAACCTCTTTATTTCAGTGTATCGGCTGAAGGAAATTCCGGATACAGCTTCAAAATTTTGTCGATAGATTCATGTTTCATGACACACCAATCTTGAATGCTGTAAAAGTCTGTGATCTTCCTATTCCATTCCATTCTTTCCTTTATCACTTTAGTATCATCGCCTGGATGATATACCTTCTGTAGTTGAAATCTCAAGTAACCGAGATTCTCAACAGCACTTTCCAGGTCCAACACTTCAAACATCGGGATCAACATCTTAGTTTTGATCCTGTTACATAACCTGGGTGACTTACCATTGGTACTTATCATGATCTGCAATGGCCCTTGCCTATAAACAGAACCAAAATAAAAGTCACAATTTGCTGGCTTATCCGCAAGATTCACGTCAATTCCAAGGCCTTTGCATTTCTGCCATATTCTCAAGCTCAATGGATAATCATTGATGCACGTTAGAACCATCTTGAATTTACACTGTTCGAACTCTTCGATAAGCTTTACCGCTTCTTCAGATAACGCTGCAATTTCGCCGTCATCATTGTCCTCATCACTGTCATGGTCTAATTCCATTACACGTTGACGAATATTTTTCGGTTCGTATAATTTCAAATCTGATAATCTGAAGTTACGCACGATTAAATCTTCCAAAAGTCCCATCTCATGATACTTTCTCAAAATCGGATGCACGCTTTCACCTGTGACAACCGTAATTTTGGCATTGGCCTGTAAGAGGTGATCTACACGGGAAAGTGCAACATCTCCAGCTCCAACGACAAGTACATGTTTATCTATTATAATATAGTTAGTATCTTGATGAAACTATGAAAAAAAAAAACTGGCAAATGAAGGACGATACTTACTTTTTACTTGCCATGCAAGCATGAGAGACCCATTTGGTGGCGGTGGTACTATATCGGCCATTCTATTCACTCTATAAAACACGCTTCATTTCACCGAAACCCAAGTCTGTAGAAAGTTAAGATTAGAGTTAAGCTGTAGTGTGACTTGACTGAAATTATACTTCAAGATTATTTTTGTATGCGTGCTGACGTAATATCACTACAAATACATTAACTTACATGTGTTTTAAAACTTTAAACACTACTCTTTCTTTTTGAAGAAGGACATCAAATTTGACTGCTTTCTGGAACTGTTTCCGCCTTTGTTTTTCAAAGATTTTGTATCGATAGTGTAAGAACTTTTAGCTGGCGTGGTAGACGATTGAGCAGGTTTGGCAGTCTTCCGATTGATTTTCCGTACTACATATCCATCAGCATCAACGTAAGTTTCCACATCTGGCTGAGGCTCTGCAGGCTGGTTTGCAGAAACAAAAGCTGGTTCTTCTGCAATATCGTCTTCTCCGACTGCTTTATGGTTCGTTTCCGCTTCCTTCTTGTCGTCAGACACTGAGCTTTCCTCAGTTTCTTCTTTACTCTTTTCTTCTTCAGGCTCCGCTATATCTATGTCGTCGTACTTATACTCTGTTTCCTTTTCTGCAGCACTTGCATCATCACTTTGATTCACATTTTCAAAAGCATCATCACTGAATTCGTCTTCTAGCATTTTTTCAAGCTCCCTCCTTTCGTCCTCTTGTTTCTTCTTCTCAGCCTGTGAAGAGGTTTTTGCTCTTTTGGAAGCAGCAGTAGTTGATTCGTCTTTACTTCCTACACCACTTGGCTCCTTATTTCTCTTTCGAGATGTATAAAGAGGCTTTTTTGCTTCAGGAGCGGCCTTTGTAGATGCTGAAGCTGAAGGAGTCGGGTTTGAGCTAGCCTTTCGAGACACGTAAACTGGACGCCTCTTCTCATGGTCTTCCACCTTAGCTTCAGTCTTGTTTTCAGTCTTGTTTTCAAGTTGAATCTTGCTTTCAGTATGCACTGGCTTCTGAGCTTTCAGCGGTTCGGTTTGAGCTCTACGTACTGGCTGATCCTCCGACTGTTTTTCGGACTGCTCAACGATACCGTTAGTAGTAGTTTGAAGAATGCCACATTTTGTCATATTCTCATCAGAATAGCTCCAATCACTTGTCGTACAGATATCAATAATGTTTGTCAACGAAACCGCCGATTGTAAGTGCATACTGTATATCTGACATGAGGCGACACTGGCGAAAAGTTTCTCTATACAGTCATTCAAATCATCCTTATCAACAATTCTCACTAAAACATCTGCGTGTCTCTCACATTTCTCTTCGTTGTCCGTCTTTTTAACTGGCTTCTGTGTTCCACAAACACTGTACTTCACCGAGAGGTCTTTGAATACACTGTCCGTTTGGTGAGAGGTGTAAAAATGATGCATTATTTCTGATGCTTCCTTTGCAGGGACCATCCATTCTCGAGAAAGCAATCTGGCAGTAACCGGCTTTTTGCTTATACCAAGCCGATTTGCTAAATAATCTATGTGCTCCTGTGCCATTGAAGTTGGTTAGCTTCTAGCTTATCTCATATACTGCCACATAAGCTATACGGGCTGGTTGTTATACTTCTAGGTTTCGCAAATCATCCCATCTTTCAGGTGGATCATGTTTCCAAGCGACGCGTCTGGACAAAAGAAAAATATCATTGCACAAGCACTATTAAGAGTAGTCTGTCGCCCTCAAGTAGGAGATGAGACGAAAGCTTGTTTTCAAATGTCTCACACTAAAGTACAGGTCTAGCATATTCAGCGTCAAATCTCATCATGGTTGAGTTGGATTGGGACAACGTACCCAAGGACTTATGTCCCGTATGCAAAACCGATAAATACCTCTCCCCCGAAATCGAATTCAAGATCAACCCCGAGTGTTACCACAAAATCTGTGATGCCTGCGTAGATAGAATCTTTGCTCTAGGACCGTCTCCTTGTCCGTATCCTAACTGTGATAAAGTTTTGAGACGGAACAAATTCAAAGCTCAAGTTTTTGACGACTTAAATGTGGAGAGAGAGTGTGATATACGAAGGCGTGTATTAAGTGTCTATAACAAAAAAGAAGGAGATTTTCAAACTTCGGAAATGTATGACAAATATCTAGAAGAGATTGAAGACATAGTGTACAAACTATTGAACAGGTTGGATATTGAGGAAACCGAAGAAAGGCTCAGACAATATTCGATTGAGAACAAACAATCTATTGAGCTAAACAATGCGAGAAGAGAACAAGAGTACGAGAAGTTCATCAAATTACAGAAATTAGAGAGGCAATACAAGTCAGAGAGAAATAGGTTAAACAATGAAGTGATAAATGAAGAGAAGAAATTGAAAAGTTTGCAAAAAGTACAGGTTATTGATCAACTACAAAATGCAGCTTCAGATAAAGATCCAAAGTTAATATTGGAAACCATTCGAAACGCCACGATGGAGAAGACCAAAAAATGTAGAGATCAGTTGCAGAAATTAGAGGAGAAATACCTACGGCAGAAAGAAGCTATACGGAAGAACCTTAACCCTAACGATGTCAAAAACAAAAACAAAAGCAAGATTCCATTTACTCCGTTCAACGGAGATAGATTGGTTGAGCTGCCGTTCAAGTTCGATGCCAATGGGTACAAAGACCCGTTCTTTTCCAAGAGTGTGGATGACATACAGTATAAGGCTTCGGGATATAAGCTATATGAGTACTATCAAAGGTCTCTAAACGACGCATTTACCGGTCTTGAATGCTTTATTGCGGATGAGAAAATGTCTGTCTAGTGCATTACATGTATGCAGTATATTTAAATATTTTTTTGTATAATTAAGGGATATTGACTCCCAACTCCTTCTTCAGTAGAGCCTTACTGAAATTTACACACTACTGATAGCAGGTCTCAAACCCATCGGATCCTCCGTAATAGGGATCATCAATTACTGTGTCAAAAGAATTGCCGTCTTGCCACTCGCCAAAAATACCGACAACCGCCGTTGAGTTTTTAGGTTCCAATCTCTTCAGATTGTACAAGTTGGAGTCATCCATGCACAATATGTAATCGAACTCCGTAAAGTGTTTGCTTTTTATTTGCTGGCCTCTATGATTTATTGGGACATCGTGGTTTTTGCATGTCTGGATCGTTCTTGAGTCTGAACGGTCACCGACATGGTAACCGGCCGTCCCAAATGAATCAATATGGGTAACAGTACCTGCAAGTTTGTTTTCATTCACAATTTTTCTGAAGACGGCTTCTGCCATTGGTGACCGACATCTTTATGGTACAGGTTAGTATCTTAATCAGCTTAACAAAATAGTTATGTTGAATCCTTACATATTTCCCAAGCACACGAAGGCGACCTTGATGTTTCTATCTGTAGACATGTTGTGTGTAACGAGTTGACTTCCTACTGGCGCTTTTCTGAATGAATGAGCACCAGAGGCCAGAGAAGAGCTAGGTAGATTGTCAGTTAGTGATGTGTTGACTAACTAGTCGAGCACTCTACAGCCGCGTTTGACAACGATGAAACAAGCATTGACACATAAATTAAATGATTTTATTCATCACCTCAACTGTACCATTTTGATATGTTAAATATGAAGCTGAGTTTCCAAGATGATAACATTGTCAGAGCACCACATTCTAAATTCATGAGTACGGAACTCATTGTAAGCTCTGACGAAACATACTGATCATTTCTAATATCCAATAGATTCTCAAAATATTTCAAGGCAGAGATAGAGGATTGAGTAACGTATCTCTGAAAATATTTATAACTACACGGTTGGATGCATGATCTGTTACAAGAAGTGCAAAATGATGTGCTATTGGGCCAATAACGTCTAAAAGCTTAATTCCACCCATTGTAAAGGTTTTCTTAGCTTAAATTTTAAGCGATCTTTACATATGTAAGCGATTTTTACAATTTTCATAGTAATTTTTCTATGGCTCTATCTTATTGTGATACTTTCTTTCTGGGCAAACACTTCTAAAGTCTGTGAAACATCGAATCACGCACAGCAAACATATGGCTTTACGAGAAACATTCACACCGAGAGGTGAACAAAGGAAACTAGTGGAAAACTTACTTGGGAAGGGGTCATTGAACCGCCTTCCCAGGGATTTCAATCCACGAGCTCCCAAGCAATCAAGTGCATCGTTGAAGGGGGATAACATTGATGTCTCGATGCTAGATCCTCCAAGAGTGTGCAAAAGTTTCATTGTAGGAAAATGTCCCTATGATATGCTTGATAACACAAAGGAAAATATGGGTAAGTGTCCCAAGTGGCATATTGAGAAGCACAAACTAGTATACGAGACTGCCAAAGAAAATGGCGTCAAGATGCCTAGACAGGACTACGAGTTGGATTACATGAACGATTTGCAGCATTTTGTTGGTGACTGCGACAAACGCGTCCGAATAGCCGAAGAAAGATTAGATTACTCCGAAGCGGATAAGCAATTGTTAAATGATCTCGCCAGAACCGTAGAAAACCTTGAGAAGACGATTAACATAACTTTAGAAGAACTGAAAGTAGTTCAGGAAGAACAACGCGATATACCGAGGAGCATAGAGCTCAATATAGAGTTACACAAATTTATTGTGGAAAAGGAGGCTGTTTCAGAGCGATATAGCGCTACGTTGGAGAGGCTAAACACTGTTGGACAACAAAAATTGCAAGTGTGTGAAGTATGCGGGGCATACATGTCGAAGGTGGACAATGATAGAAGACTAGCAGATCATTTTCTAGGTAAAATACACATTGCATATGCCGGTATGCGACATACATTGGATGAACTTAAAAAGAAACATAGCAGCTAGTTCTACAAGTTGCTTCATCATCAGAAAGAATATTTTTTGTTGCATTAACTTAGGTACTAGTATCTGTATATCCAATAGCAAAATGATAAGAAATGAAATCCTAGTTTCCATTAGGGATAGGATTTTGGGCTTTTGATTTTTCTTCAAAGTCTTTACGTTGTTGCTTTTGATGAGTTACTTCCACTCTTCCAACAGAAGGAGGGATCTGGTCTGCAAAATAGGTCAAAATACTTCTTGTTGGGATATAACTGTTGACTGTAGTATAAGCACGTTTTAGCAGCAAGTTTGTGGCTGAGATAGATAAACTGGTGGCAAGCATTGTCGAGATGAGCACCAAAATTAGTGGGATACATAGAAGTACCGCAATAGAGCTCACTCCCAAGAAGAGCAATCCAGTAATGAAGGATAAGAAGTTGGATGTAATTGATGCCATTAGAAGAAGAAACACGAAATGTATATCGGAAGAGATGCCAACAAATGAAAAATAAATCTGTGACGAGTTAGTATATTGTTGAACCGGAAGCACGTTATTCGAAGTGACGTACGCCTACAATCGAAGGGTCGTTCTTGTGGATGTCAGAGAAACCAGAGAGAACACTTTTTATACGATTGAGTATACTGATGGCGTTTCTGTAATGTGAAAAAAGAAGCGGTATGTTAGTAAAAGTCTGAACAGAAGTAGAAGAAAAGCGGAAGGAAAAGAAAAGGAAACACAAGAAGGCTCATCTTTTTTTCGGTAAAGCATACAGGAAGAATATGTTTGCTGCGGTTTGAGCTTTTCTGATTTTGGCCTCCCCACTATTTTCCGCTACATTATTTTGAGTAGGAGAAACTAATGTAGTAGCAATAGACATCATCCACACAAGAAATTGATAGATCAACTGTATACCATTGAGTCGAATATGCTGCTTTTTTACGGTAACTTTTGACCCAGAATTTGCATTATCATCATCCGACAGAGGCGGAAAACGTAGCTCAGATAATTCTTTTAAAACCCTTTGCAAATCCGTGTCATCAAGACTGTCGGTAATTACTTGAGGTAAAGGATTTTGGTCCTGAGATGTCAAATCTTCTTGTTGCACTTCGAAGTATTTGTCGCTTGGATTTTCTTCAGAGTCTTCATGTTTGAAGATGAGTTCTTCACTTTTTTCATTCAGCTTCATATTTTTATGTTGTTGTTTGATCATCTTTGCATTGGTATAGAAAAGAGTAGTTTACAGGTTTAATTTGGCGACTGAAAAAAACATTATATTCGATACTAAATAATAAACAGCAATGGTGGTAGCCTGGCTCATAGCACAGTTACCCGATTGGGAAGTTGATGCTAGGTAACTATATCACTTTTGTAGCCTTATAAGAGAAGAAAGCCAAACTAACTTTTATGAACAGCAATGAAATCTCCAGTACATGCACCTGCATGAGCAATTGTGATTGCACTGTTAGGAAAGGCTATTTCGTGAGTTTGACATTAACATTATGGGGAGTGATACTATGAGATAGATCATGAAAATTAGCATTGATGTGAAGGTTAAGATGACGAGAACCCCAAACATAATCGGAATCACGACGGGAAAAAGAACAGGAACTAAGTTAGTTAGTATATGACTGTAATAAGCTTTACAAATTTATTTAAGGTATACTTCAATGAACGTACTTATAAATAGAGACCAGAAAAAAAAGGAGAGCAGGGTCAAAAACGAGGTAATAAATACGAGACTTTCGAACTGATTCGTAAAATCAGCCAGACGAGACACAATTGGCATCTTTGAGATTTACTTTATGATTGGAAGGATAAGTTGGTTCGGAAGTTAAAAAAAGGATAGAAAAAGCGTAAGATATAACGTGAAATGAAAAAGAAGAAGAGGAAAAGGAATCAGCTCGGTTGCCCTCACAATCTGCTGACGTCGATGGTAATCTCAAACTGGTCTCCCGATTTGTCAATTCCCTCCACATCCTCTATACTAGTACTCAGGTTCAACAAATCAATTAGAGATCTTCTGTTCTCTTCTGCAATGCTTTCCGTATTCTGCGCCGTATCACCACCATCACCACCGATGAGACCCTTTCTTTTCTTGAGCTGACCCTTCACGCATTTGTACATTATACCCCGGACAATTCTCATGGTATAAAATCTAAACTTAGATTCTTCATCATCCGATGCTCCAGGCATGTGAATACGAATGATGACCACGTAAACCCTTGTATTAACACGTGCAATTTTTACTTCCTCAATACTGTACGAGTTTTTGTAAACATCTAACTGTCTCACATTAGAAACAATCAGACTTTCGACATCACTGTGGTTTCCAATACGATCAATCTCAGCACTATCTGTTGTACTTTTGTTCTTTTTGTCAAAAGCAATAGAAGGACTCGTGAGAAGTAAAATATTGCCCAATCTCCAGATGAGCCTCCACGCCACGACAGAGACAAACATTGCCATGATAACAGTTGAGACTTCGTTGATCCATTTTGTAGCTTCCAATGCGTCATTCTTCAACAACTCATGTTCATAATCGTGCTCATCGTGTTTGTGTTCATTATCAACCACATGCTCATCCTTAGAAGAAAATCCTATAACGGATAACAGGGTATTCCCAGTATGTAACCTTAATATCCCCTGTGCAAAGGGATAGTACAAGCAGTAGATTGCATACAAAAGAGAAAGGTTTGTAGTAGAACTGTGAAACAAATTTGGTTTGAGTCCTAATTTTGATTTCATGTATATTCCAAGACGATTAAAAATTCCTTCTCGTGTTGGTTCATTCAACGTTATAGAGCTTAATCTTTTGACATTAGGGGCAATCTTTGATTCAGGTCTGTTTGGAAGCTCTTCAAGTTCTCCCTTCTTTTCAGAAGTAGTGGTATCGTTTATGATGTGGGATGTGAGAAGTGTAATAACGATCGTGCCTAAGATGAAAATTTCGTACAATACAGGATGCAATTGAGGTGCATTTTCTCCATTAGAGTTTCCATGAGAATGACCATGAGAATTGATTCCATCTTCATTATCACTTTCGAAAGAGCTCATCATCATTTCCTCGACAATATGTGAGAATAGATCTAGTCCGACAAAGAGAAGAGAAACAGATAGGGCAAATCCAATTAAAACTTCAATACGGCCCAATCCAAACGGGTATTTCAAAGATGAAACTCTCCAAACTTCAAAGTTACTCATTATCTGTACAGCAATCGAAGAGAAGTTTGAGATGACGTCATAGAAAAGAATGTGTGCCAATGTGGACAAACATCCATTAGAATAATGAAAGCCAGCAATATAGGCTAGCAGTACAAAGAAGCCCTGTACCAAACAGATAAAAAGTTTGGATTTTTGAGAGTTCGTGATCATAGAGGTCACTTCGTTGAAGGTTGGAATGGCGTATTTTTTGGGTAAATTATGTGGTTTGTTAGTCGAGGCCTTGCGTTGCGGGTCTTGAAACATATTCATAGATACAGAGGAATGTTTATATCGATGGCCCCGACGATATGATGGTTTGGGAAGTATCTGCGGCGAAGAGGGAACTGGCTGCGTTAGATTTTCTGATGAATTATTCATAATCATTGAATTGAATTTGAAAGGCTGGTGTGCCGGAGAACGCAATGGAGAGTTTGTCAATCCTGCAAAAACACCATTGGAGTCGGTTAACGGAGGGGTATCCTGTCGGGAAAATGGTTTCGATGGAGGCATGTTGGTAGGTGTGTAGGTCGCAGAGGCCGTGCTCCTTGACCTGTTGTGTTTTCTTGTTGATGTTGTGAGCGACGGATTCAAATTGCCTGTCATGCTAGACAAGGATTGCATTGAATATCTCTGGGTTGGAAGAGTTGGAGCGTCGGGCCTCAGTGGCTGTGGGAAGTCGTACGAAAACGTCTCGTTGGTCGGCGTCGGTGTACCAACCGACACTGCGTTGTCCTTGTACCCGCCCCTATGTATTATCAAGTCTTCCTCCTTCGTTGAATAGTTGTTTGCGCCAAACACGTTCATGCTGTCTTCTCTCTCCTCTAGCTCTTTTTCCTCCTCAGACTTGCTATCGTGGTCAGAGCCCCTTTTTGGCTGTGATTTCTCCTGTTCTGGGTCACCAGCCAAGTCGTTCAGGATGAATGGAGACTGTAAGGACCTTCGCTTGTACGAGGAAGCCGAAGGTGAAGAGAAGGCCGTCGGCGCTGACTGTGGCGGTGCTTTGTGGGACATGGGTTCTGCTGCGCCTGTCTGCTCAATGCGACTGGAGTGGTTATCGGGGAGACCAGTTGACGTATACCTTAAGGAACACGTTGATTTGCAGGATATAGAAAGGATAGCCAGCTCTCCAGGGTATACTAAAGAAACACAGCTTTCGCAGTCGAAGCCGATAGTCCTATGTTCGCTACAAAGGGGCGATGGAATATGCAATCCCACGGCTAAAATACGACCTGTATTTCGAACGGATGGCGGGGGAACCATATTCGATGGCCCCCTGCTGGGCTGTCATGTAGCACAAAGTGTCGTAACTACATTCTACGCTGGTTGTCATGTCTGTGGGTTTGAGAACGGCGTCCTCAGTGTACACGACGGGGCGGTATAGAACACTCTGTTCTACAAAAGTTTCGTCTCTCCGTGCTGCGAAAGAAGGCATGGCTAATGGGGTCATTCAGCAAACTCCAGGTCGAACAGAGTATCCTTCTTGATGAATTGGTCAGGGAAGAGCCACTGTAGCGTGGAGAAGAAGACCCGAGAAGATGGTAGGAAAGACGAGATGTGTCTGCAGTCAAAGAAGATCCCGCGCAATCTGTTTAAAAGACCGTTTTGTATGCTGGAGGAGAGAAAAATGGACCATGAGGCAGGATAATATGTGTTTCGGAGACGGTTTCGGAAGACGGTTCTCACCCCGCAACGGCAACTGCAACGGCAACAGGAGCAGAACACACATATGCTGGAAGTTACGTGCAATGACAGACTCGGCAGAAAGATTCACGTCAAGTGTCTTGGGGAAGACACGGTGGGGGACTTCAAGAAAGTGCTTGGTCTTCAGATAGGAACGGCACCAGAGAAAATTGTCCTCAAGAAGGGCTACATGATTTACAAGGACCACATAACGTTGGAAGACTATGAGATTCATGATGGCATGAACCTCGAAATGTACTATTCATGAGGGCGTGATACATAAATCAATGTATAATGGTGTTTAGTGTTGTATATGAAAACCATACTGGCATGTGCAACCAACTACTTCAACTCGGGGTCGGCTAGCAAAGTTTCGGCCGCCAACTTGCCGAGCTTGTTCGAAGCCAAAGGGCTATCACCAGTGAGAAGCTTCCTGTCCTTGTGGCATTTGCCAGTGATGTCCTTGTTGAGGACCTTGACGCCGAGCTTTTCCAACCGGTCACCAAGCAACCACTTCAACTGCCCAGGCATGTATCCAATCTCCTGGTTGGCTCCTGTGTCCAAAGAGTCTGGGAAAACACACACTGAGTAGCCCTTGAAGGGGAAATTCTCCGGCTTCTTGTCAATGCCGGCGGCAAGCAGACAAGCAGGCCCGTGGCACAACGTGATGAGGTACTTGTTGTCTTCCAGCACCCAGTCTAGCACCTTCTTGACGGACTTGCTATCAGGGATCCCCATCAATGCGCCGTGGCCACCAGGGACAAAGATACCTACATAAGGAGAGTCGGAACCGCACACCTTGTCGACAATGTCATCAAGCTTGAAAGGGTTCTCCAACTTCGACTTGTACTTCTTGAATGTGTCCATCACGGTCTTATCCTCGGTGGGCATGGCCCACATTTCCAACTTGGCTGGGTTTCCCGACAAGGTGGCCACGTCCACCTCAAATCCAGCGTTGTCCAAATGGAACACGGGCAACAACATCTCAACAGGATGGTTCCCCGTAGAGAAATACTTGCCATTCTGCATCTTGAGGTATCTTTCATCCGTCGCAATCATCAAGATTTTCTTGTGGCCCGTGTATGGGTGGGGGTACGTGGTGCCATCGTAGTCGGTTCTTTTGGAAGTGTAGACAGACAACGAGTATGGAGATGGGAAGAACGCGTTCGTTTCGGCTGTATCTGGCGCCGGATTGTGATCCAATTCTGTGTTAGACATGTTTGCTGCTGGTTGTGATTGCTTTATGACTGATCCACCTACAAAGGAAGAGTGCCCGTGATGGAGAAGGTGGGACCGAATCCGCACACATCAAGGCAGAGAAACTCTGGGCTACTATATACAGATATTATATTATATTGCGAGAAGAGCCCCGGCTATCTCGCATTCATCAATGCAGGGGCGGAAGGATTCGGTCTAGACCGGAGGGGACTTGTTAATGCCGGAAAATTAGCACTCGACAGCCTTTCGGATGGTCCACGAGGGCCTGCTTTCGGTCGGCGATATGCCTAGCTATAGCGGACTTTCTGGCCAGCTGTACGGCTATGCAGCTGTCAGACGTTTGCGTTTGTCCATTATTATGTTAACAGATCCGTGTCTGTGTTCAGCATTTGCGCTTACATATGGAGAATTAGAAAAGAGTAAGATTTCAAACATCGAAAAATTATAGGGGCAGAAAGCGTTGTGTCTAGAATGCAGTACCCTGCGCATCAAGTAGTTGGATAGAAAAGCCAATGGCGACCGAAGTGTAGAGACAGAAAGAGAAATGTGCATGCACACATCACATGAAGTACTCCACATATGGCGCCTTTTTGTTCATTCGATGCTCGAAGTTATCTTCAAAGTCCGAGGAGCCTCCGAATCCATCGAGGCCGTCGAATCTGTCGACGCCGCCGACCCCGGAGCTGAGGTTGTTCCCTTCGATCCTCAAGAACTCCTTCTCACTGTCTGGCGAGGCGTCGAAAACGTTAAATCTTATGCTCTCTGGATTCTTTGAGTCATCAAACACCTCCAAGATCGACGCCTTGTTACCGCAGCGATAGCAGTAGTTTGGCGCAGACCACACAGTGTTCACCTTGCCCTTCCAAAACACCTGGAATCCATCGTTGCAAAGCTGGTGTGCACGGTAGATCTTCTCAAACCCGTTGATTCGCAAAAACTTGTTTACCACATTGATCCCGAATTGGTATCCTGCACCTCTCGAGGATATGCGGAAGTTAAGGAGCTCGATGTCCGGATCGCTCCACATCAAGTCCGCCATGGGCCCATCGTGTGGTATTTCCTTGAAGCGGTCGATGACGGAAATCGAGTCTATCGTTTGCACGTTGGGGGAGAGTCCGCCATGGACACAAAAGAGCGTATTGTCCACAATCGCAGAAAGCACCAAGAAATCAAACAAGTCGGTGAAGATCGACCACACTTTGCTGTCTGACCCATATTTTGTGACACACTCCGTATAAAAGCCGTAGTTCGTCGTGATCTGTCGGGACTCGTGGTTCCCCCGTATGAGCGTTATTCGGGAGGGGTACTTAAGCTTGAGTACAATCAACAACGAGATCGTCTCGATCGAATGGTAACCTCTGTCGACATAATCGCCAAGAAAGAGATAATTCGTGTTCGGCGGATACCCACCGATCTTGAAGATCTCGAGCAAGTCGTAAAACTGCCCGTGGATATCGCCCACCAGCGTCACAGGCGACTGTATGTGAACAATGTTGGCGTCGTCCACAATCAGCTCCTTCACCTTGAAAGCAAGCCACTCGAGCACTCGTTCCGAGAGCAAGGTCCCGTTGTAGAGCTTTTCGAGGCATTGGTCCAAATCCATCACCTCTGCTGTGTCTATTTCCACCGTCATGGCCACACACACTTTGTATCTTGCTTACCAACTGCTGGCACCTCCCATCCGTTCCTCCGGGCCCTCCTCCGTTCATCAGCCCTACGTTTCCTCTGTTACTTTTATCTTCAGGCCTTTGTAAACTGCCAGCTCCTCCCAGCTTCATGTTCCCCCGTCCGATGCTCTATTGGTGCACGGGCGCGCTTTCGCGTTTCAGGAAAAGATTCCTCCCATAACGTACCTATCATGCAAGTGACACCATCCACCCAAGGCCACTACTTTATCGGTCAGGAACGACTGGCAGTACGGTACGGCTCAGAGCAGAGAGAGCAACCCAGGAATCCCACAGCGCCATTGACACACTGCAGCATCACGAGACATGGGCGCTGGACACGACAAACAGGGCTTGGAAACTCACAATCCGTCTGACAGCACCAAAGTGTCTACGACCAAAGGTTCGGACACACAAGAAGCTCACACGCCACTGGCGGACAAGAAGGTGCCGCACGACAGCCTCGCCAGTAACCACCTAAACAGCATAGGCACCAACAACAAGCTGCCTGTGAAGCCTCACCCACAGACCTCGAGGTCGAGAAGCAACAGTGACCTCAACTCCAAGACCATGACACCGCTTTCCACGTCCAGCTTGCGAGCAAAGCTCTCCAGGAACCCTAGCACTTCTTCGATAGCTGAATCGAACAAGGCCAAAATGAAGCTCAAGCTACAGCTTTCCCAGCAGGCCGCATCGCTTGCCACTCTACAAGCCACCCCCGTCTTGCTCTCGCCAAGGGGAACACCAACAACCTCCCCAAATTTTAACGCAGACGGTTTCTTTGCTAACTATGATGCCTCCGCCTCCTCAAATAACACATCTCTGTCTAACCAGTCACATCTAGATGCCCTGCTCGACGACTCGATTCCAAACCCGGGTCAGAATATAGAACTAACCATACCAAATGATCCTACGGCGCTTCCATCATCTACAGAAGTATCACCATCTTCCGATATCCAAAATTCGGGAACCAAGATGTTTTCACCACCAGTGTCTGCCACGGCCAATCCTAAGGTACACAACTCCTCATCCACCTCGAAGTCGAGCTTGCATCCTCTACAAACAAAGTTAAATCGAATGCCCTCTTCGTCCGCTATACCTGGCTCCGCATCCGCCAAATCTCCAAGATCTCCGTTGAACAAGTACAAGTCTAGAAATATAGCATATCAGCCTCTACCTGAGCCGGTCAGACCACAGACCTCCATTTTGAAGAGTAACTTCAACACAAAGTTCTCTCAGCAGTACCAGCAACAGGAAAAGATGTATTTGACCGGTATCACAAAGTACAGAAATAGATATAAGAATGCAGATGACTACTATGACAAGTCAGTTTTACCAGATGATGTAGACACAGCTACCGAGAGCAGTTACAGTGCCGCAAATGAACCCACAGAATTCAGCAGGATCGGTAGCATGGATTCAGAAATATTCCCAACAGAAGATTCCGATTATCTGAACGACAGAAATGATAAGGGTAGAGAATATGAAGCCCTCAAAGCGTTGGGACATCAAATTGGCTCTGAACTTCTGAACAAGGAATTCGAATCGATATCGGAATACTCCCTGGATTCAAATCTTTTGCTAGAACTACTGAACAAAAACGATGAGATTCAACTAAAAAACACAGATGCAAACGGGAGCATATCTGAGCGATTAGAATGGCAGGCAATGCTTCAGACAGTGTTGACAGGTGATGTTGTCACTGGTGAGAAAACCAAATTAGTGAAACCTCTTACAGAGCTTGAGGGAGAAAATATGTTACATGTTGGATACAAGGAAGATTTCTGGCTTGGAATAAGGGCAAAATTATACGGCAGAACAGAAGAAGAACAGAAAAGATTAGTTTTGTATCACCGTGGTTTAGTCGATGGAACATTCGATGAGATAATGAACTTCAAGTTGGAATTTCCTCTAGATGGGGCAGACATGTCATATGTGGAAAAAGTAAGGTTTGCATCAAAAAAGGTAAACTACTTGCTTAACAAGTATGAAAGATGCCAGGAACTTTGGAGAACCCAAAAGGAGATGGAAACTGATAAACCACAATGTGCAACACCAGAATTCAACAGCAGAATTAACTGTCTTGTTGCTTGGATATCTGTTACCGATGCGGTGGAGAGAGAATCCGATGTGCTAAAGAAATGGGTTGGAAATAATGATTTGGATGTTCTAAGAGCCGGATGCTCTTCTTCCAGTTCTACATCATCTCCAGAAATTGATGAGGCTGCTACAAATGGTGGGAAAGTGAAGGACGATGATCAGATGTTCAAGGATGATCGCCCTTTTGTTGAAAGGATTCTGAAAGAGAAAGATATTGAAAACCTGTTCAACAAAAGATTATTCACGACCTTTTCTCATTGGACAATCAAGGCTAAGACATCGTACTTAGAATATCATCAATATTTCAATGAGTTGGGGTTGCCTTCATATTTGGATAACCTTTTTGTTTTGACCAATTTTCCATCAAAACTTATGAAAGAAATCATAAAGACGAGACTTGCTTATGCCAAAAAATTAGCAAATCCTACGATGATGATGATTGATCAAACTCTAGATGATTTGAAAATGTATCTCAGATTGTCATTGGAGATCAAAATTAGTATGTTAGAGTACTGTGCCCCGGTCAACGGTTGGATCTCATTTCCAGATTATCAAGACCCTGAATTCGATAATGCCATCATTCAATGTGTCAATCACTACATGTATTTGCTAAATAGAAAACTGTTGTTTTCTCCTAAAGGCTTGAAATCATTCAGAACCTTCAAAGAACCGGAAGAACTGGAAAAAGAGTGGGAATTTTTGCAGAACATGGGATTTTACATTAGTGAAATATCTGTTGACTTTTCGGTTCAAATCACCTCACTTGCACTAAAATTGGTCAATCGATTATACTCTTTTATTCAACATCAGATTCAAGGTCCACCTTCTGATGGATACAGATTGGACAGTCAGCGCTTGATCCGTTGGTATACCTCCTCCATTGAAAACTTTGGACAGATGAGAAGGAAGTTCATAAGATTTGAAATTGGGTTGTTCCAATACTTTCTTAACTCAGTAATGTTCAAAGTCCTACCTCAGAAAACGCAAAAATTCTTCTCTTTACTCAAAGAATCCAACCATGCCCTTTTTCACAGTCCAAAGATAGCAGAGGATGGCATATACATCTTTGTTTCAGAATCTCTTGTTAACAGGCCTTACGATGTGAGCTGCATTCTCAAAAACACATATTTGGGTGTAAATTTTGCTAATATTCCCAAGAGACATATTGATGTCATCCGAAGCTATCATCCTTCTATTCAGTACGATAATGCGTCTTCAGATTATGACGACGAAGAAGAGGAAACAAATAATTTGTGCCTGGACTATGTTATTGTGATAGTTCCACCAAAGGCGTTGATGTGGGATGGTGTTGTCGTACCATTTTCCGGCGTTGACCATTTATCAATTAGCGAACTAAAAAGAGGAAGTGCAATGTTCTTGACCGCAGGGGGACCTTCGCTGAACATTTCTGATACTTTTGAAATTTTCAAACAGTATGCAGGTGATACAATAGGGTCGAACTCAAAGGTTTGTTGTTCAGTTCCAAAACTTGAGGAAAATTTCCAAACCACAATCAAGATTTTTTCACGTATTACATGCTTGGCTATAGACTCCACACCTTCAATCAGAAACCTTTGCAGAGGTGTCGGAAATTGTCAAGAGTTAGTCAACAACATTTTCATTTTTGCTAGAGATGTTGGGCGGGATTCAATTAGAAATTCTGCACTAACATTTGACCTTTCTTCAGCTAGAGGCACTATCATTTTAAGAATGATTAAGCTAGCTATTGAATGGTTGAGTTTCATAGTTGATGATTGCTCTCCCACAGATCCTAAAACCTTCAGGTGGTGTGTTTCAGCCCTTGAATTTGCAATGGATGTGACGAGAGGTTTCAACATTCTAACGCTTGATTCTGAAAAGTTCTATAGACTCAAAGACAAAGTTGCTGGCTGTATGTCATTATTGATTGCCCATTTCGATATCATGGGTGCTCGTGCCAAAGAATTACAGAAGACGAGAATGCAAAAGTATGCCCTAAATTCCCAAAAGGATATTTATACCCTAGACGATGAATCCCTTGGTTCATTGAGACAGCACATTATGCATCAAATTGGTAAAATTGAGGAAGAACGTAGACACTTGCAAGTCGAACAAAGGAGTGTTGGTAGAGTTTTGGACGATACGAATATGGAGAACCAATTGTTGACCTATTTAGCTTCATCTTTTTCCAGTGTTTCAATTCGTTGGCAAAAGGGCAAGTTCCTGGGCGGTGGAACATTTGGATCTGTTTTTGCGTGTGTTAATTTGGACACAGGTGGTCCAATGGCCGTCAAAGAGATTCGTTTCCAAGACAGGCAGTCCATCAAAACTATTGTTCCTGCGATTAAGGGTGAGATGTCGGTATTGGAATTGTTATCGCATCCTAACATTGTACAGTTCTTTGGAGTGGAAGTTCACCGGGACCGTGTTTATATTTTCATGGAATACTGTTCCGGAGGTTCATTGGCAGGATTATTGGAGTACGGTCGGATTGAGGATGAGCTTGTTATCCAATTGTACACACTACAAATGTTGGAAGCTTTGGCATATTTGCATCAATTTGGTATCGTTCACAGAGATGTTAAACCTGATAATATTTTATTGGATCATATGGGTGTTATTAAATTTGTTGATTTTGGATCAGCCAAGGTCATTGCCATTCCTAACGGAGGCTCAGCTGGTGGTAGTGCAAGCGGACCTTCAAGTGGAACTTTGAATAACAACAACAATAACAGTATGATTTCAAATTCTAATCCAAACACTTCGTATGGCGAAAATGAGAGTTTCAACGGCGCCAGCAATTCTGGCGGGTCACCAAGCAATGTATCAACTATTGGTAATCCTGATATATCGATCACACCAATTGTTGGTTTCGAGGCCCATAGCCCAGCCGATTACATTAGATCTACAACAAGTACGATATCTAGTACTCTGAGCTTGAATGAAATAGTTGCAGGAAACGCACAAAACAATGGTAAGCTGACATCTACAAACAACAATTTGGTGAGCACTCTTTCATCGGTGTCTACTTCATCGATTTCAGCATTTACCGGCCTGACTGGTGACTTAGGTACTATGAGCCTGTTGAACAATACAGCAATAAACAATCCGACGACTGGTGCTATTGTTGAATCTATCATGGAAAGCAAGAAGTCACATGCTCTTACAGGTACGCCGATGTACATGTCACCTGAAACAATCAAGGGTGACAATGTTGGTAGGTTCGGGGCGATGGACATATGGTCACTTGGGTGCTGTGTGTTGGAAATGGCCACCGGTCGTAGACCTTGGAGTAATTTGGACAATGAGTTTGCTGTGATGTATCATATTGCTGCTGGACACTTACCGCAGTTCCCATCGACCAAGGAATTGAGTGAGCAGGGACAGGAGTTCTTGTCCAAGTGTCTGACTATTGATCCGCAGAAGAGAGCAAGTGCTGTTGAATTGTTGCAGGATCCATGGATCCAGGCTATTCGAAACGAGGCATTCTCTGATCCAAGTGGAATGAATGTGAATGAAAGTACTGTCATTGAGTGAGCACCACCATAGTTTATATACCCTTCTTGTCTTTTCGGTTCATAATTTACATTACATACTTGTCTTATTTAACTGTGAAATTTAATGGCTTATATTATGAGGTTCCTTTTCGATATGCGTATTTTTCGTTTGAATCATTACGTTGCTTGTTTTGATATAGAGTAACTATATAAGGGACAAAAAAAAGACAAACTGACTGAATGTGTTGCTGGCTCACCACTATATATGAACAACAATAACATGAAGATTAAAAGAGAGGAGAAACATCAAAGAGGTGAATATAAAGAAGTCAAGAGCACTCAGCGCCTTCATATCTTAATTTCGGTTTCCTTGTCGAAAGATTCAGGAACGAATCTCCAGTGTGACATGCCCTCAATGTCATCGTTTTTGGAACTACCTGAATCGACACCGGAGGCAACGTTTTTGATGGATAGATGTGCCAGGTTGGACAATGTGATGAAGATATCGTTATCTAAAGAGTCTTTGGAGTAATCAACCTCATCGAACCATCTGCGAGCCCATTTTGCGTTACTTGCTTCCTCCGCTTTACGTAACTCTCTTTGTTTATTTTCAAGTTTTGATTTTTCTTCATGGATCAGATCAAAGTCCCCCTTACGAATGGCTTCAGCCACGTCTTTCCAGGCCTTACGGCTCTCCAAGGGATGTTGGTCTTCGATTGGCTTGACGGTTAAATGCTGGGCCTCGTAGTTAGAGGCGTCAAAGAAGGTCTCGCCCTTGGAAGATGAAGGAGAGGAGGAGCCCTTGGCAATTGCTGATTTTTCAGACCACTGGCCGGAGATTGTATATAGTGCCTTTTCCTTCTTAAGAGAGTCTTCGTAGTTCTTGAAGATACGTGCTTTAAAAGAGTTTTTCTTGCCGGAGAAATATCCCCTTCCGGAATACTCAATGACTGTATAGTAGCCTGCCGAAGATTGGATATATGATTTTTGTTCTAGTTCGACGAACGGAGAGAACGCCAAGATACCTTCGATATGTAGGGGAGGCAACGTGACCAAATAGGTCTCGTTCAAATTCCTGTATTCGAGAAGGGCATGGCCAAACTGTCTGACGTTCAAGGCCGTGGTAGACATGGACGCTCTGACACCGTTGTAACCTTCTAGGATGGTATTGTTCTTCTTGTTTTCGACGGCGTATGCGGTGATTGGAGGGTGGTGGCTGACCTGCTCGCTGACCAGGATGGTTTCACCCAACTTCTGCTCCTTCGATGTGTCTTCCCACTTCCCGACAAAGATCTCGCCAAGGAAGGGGTTCAATGGCTTCTTTTCACCCCCGAGGGTTTCGTTCCGGGAGCAGTACTGTGACTTCAAGGTAGAGATGAACCATCTTGTGACGGCAATCATGCGCTTCAACTCGACCGGGTCGTCGTCGGAGTCAACAATGAAGTTTGGCTCCAGCAACAAGTCGACATGTTCGGACCAGTACTGCGAGTATTCAACAAGCGAGGTAGGGGATAGAATGAACGGTGGCGCAGTCAACGACGACAAGTCTCCGTTGTAGGAGGCAATGGATTTTATAAACGTGGTCCAGCTGGCCGCAGAAGTCATGGTGGTGCAGAAGAATAAAGTTTCGGTAGGTACTATGATATGCTATAATATGCTATGGCGACGTAATGTGTTGTGTGTGTGGGAGTGTGTGTGTGTACGAGGCTAATCTCTCGCTGGTCCTGGTCGGTCTGGACGGGGTTTCTGAGCAATCAGGAGGCCTCACGCAATGCTGGAAAGCAACTAGATAAGCAAGGGGAAGGAAACGTGCTTTTTCAGGACTGTCAGCTGACCGTCGCCGTGATCTACCCTCTCAGGGTGTACACCGATCCAGAACAGAGGCACACCGATTTTTCTCCCTCCTCTTTCTCCCGCTCGTTCTTGCTTTCGCTGTGCTCGCCTTCTCTGGCTACGTCCGACGTCAACAACGGGCCTGCCAGCAGCCGCGGACGCGAAACGAGAAGGCCGGAGGTAAGCGGGGTCCACCCGTGCACCGCGGAGAAAGGAAAAAGACCGGAAATAGGACGATCGGCGCGAGAGGCCGGTTCTCCGGTGTGCTGGGTTGGATTGGATATGGCCGAAAACGGCAACTCAAAGTCGACAAATAGGATCGTATATTTTGTTATTAGGGAAAGTGAGAGTACATACTTTTAGACAGCGTAGATACATGTGGAAAAGGTTCGTTAGCGGAAAGAGGGTGGCGGGGGCTTACCTGGGCAGGCAAGCTGATCACCACCAGTCACCTTGGTCCTTCATGGCGTCGGCAACCTTGATAAAACCTGCAACGTTGGCACCCATGACGAGGGAAGGAAGCGAGCCCTTGTTGGTCTCGGCGGAGTAGGCAACGGAGGTCTCGTAACAGTTTTCGAAACAGTTGACCATGATGTCCTTCAACTTCTTGTCGACCTCTTCAGCGGTCCAGGACTCTCTCTGAGAGTTCTGGGCCATCTCCAAGCCGGAGACGGCGACACCACCACAGTTGGCGGCCTTACCTGGGGCGTACCAGATGGAGGAGCCAACGGCGGAGGCAGACTTTCTCTCGGCCTCGAAGACGTCAATGGCCTCCTGGGTGGAGCCCATGTTGGAGCCTTCGGCGATGAACTTGCAGCCGGCGGCAACAAGAGCCTTGGCTTCTTCGCCGGAGACTTCGTTCTGGGTGGCAGAAGGCAAGGCGACGTCGACGGCGCCGACGTGAACCCAAGGTCTCTCGCCTGGCAAGTACTCGCACTTGGTGGACTGGGCGGTGAAGGACTTGTCGGTGGAGATGATTTCCTTCAAGGTCTTGAACTGGAGCTTGGCGGCCTGAATGGCGTAAATCTGTTCTGGAGAAATACCCTTCTGGTTGATGATAGTACCGGTGGAGTCGGAGAGGGACACGACGGTGGAGCCCAACTCGATGGCCTTCAAGGCGGCGTATTGGGCCACGTTACCGGACCCGGAGATGGCGACTCTCTTGCCGGCAAAGGTCTCCTTGCCGTCGGTGGCCTTCTCGATCATCTTCTCGACGTAGTAGACAAGACCGTAACCAGTGGCTTCTGGTCTGATCAAGGAACCACCCCAGGACAAGCCCTTACCGGTCAAGACACCTTCCCATTGGTTCTGCATCTGCTTGTATGCTCCGAACATGAAGCCGATTTCTCTACCACCGGTACCGATGTCACCAGCAGGAACGTCCGTGAATTGGCCAATGTATCTAGCCAACTGTCTCATGAAAGCGACACAGAATCTTCTAATCTCGTTGTCGGACTTGCCCTTAGGGTTGAAGTCGGAACCACCCTTACCACCACCCATTGGGAGGCCGGTCAAGGCATTCTTGAAGATCTGCTCGTAACCCAAGAACTTGAGGATGGAGAGGTTGACAGAAGGGTGCAATCTCAAACCACCCTTGTATGGGCCCAAGGCGGAGTTGAACTGGACTCTGTAACCTCTGTTGACTTGCATCACTCCTTTGTCATCTTCCCAGGTGACTCTGAATTGGATGATTCTCTCTGGGATGGAGACGACCGGGATCACCTTCTCGTACTCTGGATGTTTGGCAAACAACGTGGACTCCTTCAAGGTGGAGAGGAGCTCGTTGTATGCTTGTTGGAATTCTGGTTCTTCTGGTTGGACCATTTTGGAGATGTACGATATATCAGTAGTTTCGCTTACGAACAGAAGAATAAAACAAGGGGAGGAAGGAGAAAAAGCGGAAGAGGGAAAAAAGAAAAGCGGCAAGAGAGAAGAAAGAAAGAAGGAAGGAACGGAAGCAGGCGAACCTGCAAGAGAACAGGGGACACGGGGAGTATAAATACAGCAGAAAAAAAGCAGAGCAGGGTACCAGGACCTGATACGGGAGATCTCGACGGTGAAAAATTCAGATCACCATCCATCACCCGTCTGTGCTGTCCGAGGCCGGCAGGAAGACCCACCGCAAAAGAAAAGAGCCCGAGCGAGTACTGCGCCGTCGGTGGGGGGCGTTCCGGGGGGAGAGTCACACCGCGACCGCCGGCGACGGCCGTGATTGCACGGACGCAGCGCCGATTATGCACCGGGCCGACCGTTACGTAAGGCACACGGCCCGGCAGGGCTATCTCTGGCCAATGGCAGCGCGGCGCCGGCTGGCCCAGAGGGGGACTGGGCGGCGGTGCGAGAAGGGGGTGCACACGTGACCGGGGCGCCGCAATCTCCGGCGTTTGACAGGTCGGCGGGGGCGGGCGGCATGTGTTGCAATCGGCAGATGGTGGGTAGCAATGCACTATCGGGCCAATGCGTGGGCGCCACGGGGGCCGACGCTGGGGATACGGGCACGCTGCGCTGCAGCACGCTACACGGCTGCCCGGAAGAGGTCCGTCCACGCTGGGTGCCGGCGGACGCGTGCGGTAATAGCGATGCAGCTCGGTGCTGGCAGGCAGGCAGGCTAGGCCCGCAGCGGCGTTCTGGTGGGTAAGAGTATCGTGCCGGGCATCTCCAGAGAGGGGGGAGTGATGGTTCCACTCACGCCGCGGGATGGGTGGGAGGGAAAATCCACCCTGGCCGTTGACAGGAAACGGTTTGTGGAGTGACCCGCTTACGTAAGGATGGGCAAATGCTCAGCAGTATCGGTTTCTAGATACACAGGTAAAATAAAGGTATAATACGCTCCGCTAAGTCATCACGCTTTTGGCGCGTTAGAGTTTCGACTTCTCGGGGCCGGCAAACTTCAAGAGCTTCTCGATGTAGCTAGCCTTCATCACGTTGCCCTTGATCTTCAACTTCCCCATCATGAAGAGCTTCTGCGCACTCTGCTTGCCGTGAATCAACTTCCTGAGGTTCACGTCGTCCACCTTGATCGTGATGTCCGCTGCGGGCAGCTCCCCCTGAGCGGTGCCGAGCTGCACGTGTCCGGCGTCCTTGCTTTGCAAAAGCCACACCACGGGCGTCTTCGAGCCCTTGCTGGAGATCTCAAACACAACGTCCGCGTTGAGTTTCTCGTGCGTCTCCTTCTGGAGCGACTTGTTTGTCTCCAACGCCTTGGAGAGCTTCTCTAGCGAGCTTTTTGATTTGTATTCGGTCATTTCGTGTGTGCGTACGGCGCGTTGTCTTTACAGGAAGCTCACTGATACCAGAGCCGGGTTTACGTGGGCAAGGGAGGCTGTGGGAAGAAATACGCAGTATTTATACTCTGCCAGGTGGGCCTATCCACCCATGCACGTTCTGTGAGTTACTCCGAGCCTGGCGGAAATACATGACAACATGTCTCCTCTCTGTCCCCCTGCTCCCTGCTCCCTGCTCCCCACCAGTCCCTCTTGTTTCCCCGCTTTTTTTCTCTGCGAAATACTGCCTGCAAGTAATGCAGCGGTCACGTGCGCGGCTTCCAACTCCGCTCTTTTTCCGTCGATCGGCGCAGAATTCTTTTCCTCCTCCTCGCGCCAAGGAAAAAGCTGGGAAAATCGGGGAGTCCCCATGACACCGTCACGTTTTCGTTTTCATTGCGGCGCTGCGTTTTCTGGGGGGATGCGGTTTGGCGATTTTTTGCGTGTTGTTTTCGTTTTTGCTTCTGCATCCATTGTTTCTGCGGTTGCTTGTCTGGTTGTTGTTGTTTTCGATTTCGATTTCGATTTCGATTTCGATTTCGTTCTTGTTTTCGTTCTTGTTTTCGTTCTTCATCTCCTCTCTTCTTCCTTCTGCTCTCCCTTCTCCCTCTCCTTCGTTTCTCTCCCGCAATTCTTTCCCCCCTCCCCCTACATCTTCTTCTCCTCTGACACGTGTGAGCCCCTTATCCATACAAAACAAACAAACAAACAAATACAACCAAACCACCAATATCGAAAATGGTTGCAGCAGTTGCCGTCCCAAAAATGAGCTACAAAGGTATGTGAATGGCGTCTAATGACAGACACCAGCACGAAATGCCAATGGCAAACAAATACCAATGGATAACTAACACCACATTTTGCCTTTTATGTTTTTTCTCGTCTCGTAAAGATATGATTGTCGAAGCAATCGTTTCTCTTAAGGAAAGAGGAGGTTCCAGCCGTCAAGCAATCAAGAAATACATCCAATCCAACCACTCTCTCTCCAACTTTGACAACCACTTCAACAATGCCTTGAAGAAAGGTGTTACTGCAGGTATCTTTGCTCAACCAAAGGGCCCTGTTGGTCCAGTCAAGGTCGTCAAGGAGAAACTCGAGCCAGTTAAGAAGGAAAAGACAAAGACCACAAAGAAGGTGGCTAAGAAGCCAGTCGGTACCAAGGCAAAGAAGGAATTGAAGACCCCAACGACCAAGAAAGCTGCACCAAAGGCAGCCCCAAAGAAGGCCACTAAAGTCACAAAAGCGACAAAGAAGGCCCCAACTAAGGTGACCAAAGCCGCTCCAAAGAAGGCCACTAAGGCCACCAAGACTTCCAAGGTTGCTCCAAAGAAAGCAGTTACAAAGGCCAAGAAAGAGACAACCAAGAAGGCTGCTCCAAAGAAATCAGGAAAAGCCGCCAAGAAATAGGTTTGAGCTTTTAGTTCTTTCCCTCCTCCCCTCGCCCCTTCCTTTTCTTTTTTCCCCTCTACTTTTCCAATCTCTGTACTTTACTGTATCTTTACTTCTATTACCTATTTTCTAGTTTTTCTTTGACTTAATATGCCACCATTTTAATATCTGTTTCATTTTTTTCACCCTTTTTCGTGTCTTACTTTTCAAATTGTATGTCTGTCAGGTGGTGGTGGCACAGTTGTATATTAGAGCCTTTAGTTTTAGTATAATCACTACATTTTTATCTATATATCTATATTTGCTTCTATATTAGTCTCTACCGCTTCTAGGACCAAAGCCCACTGGATCGGTTATAGCCGCAAATTGATCCTATGAGGGCCGGATAGTAAGAATCATTACGCGTGCAATGTCGGTATCAATTCAAATGTGCATAGTGCAGAGATTTTACGAACACGTCTTGTTGTCGCACCTATTTAAAAGGATATCAGATGGGAAGGGATGTTTATATCGTAAAGACAAGCTTTGCAATATGGTCTTGCTATATTCTCCTCAACAAACCCAAAAATCTTCTTGCTTCAACTTGTACACAGTAATCTCAAGAAGCTGCTACCATCCTTTTTTTCGAAGCGAGGCTGTTTTCGTAGCATGTTCCTTTTTTACTGTACAGGCGCAGCAGCAATAAAAAAGGCGTAGTAAGATTGGGGAGATTAGGATCATTAGCGCCGACAGCAACAGCAATGCCATATCTATTCCCGCCTAAGGGCTCACAGGTTTATACTAGAGGTTGCATTACTACGGGGAAACCTTAGCGGATAAATTGGGCGATTTGATGGTGTTGCATGACGTTGTTTTTTGGCTTACTGGGGCTCACCTGCAGAAGTGATGGGCCTTGCTGACAATCCACTATGGCAACCAATGGTTAGTTAGTAATGGCCACTGGGGATACTGGCTTATACCCTGAAAGTGCTATAATTAACCCCTTTATCGCTGCCTCTAAGGTCAGATCTGAAGTGACTTAGATGCATACAATGCTATTTATAGAATACGCACAGGTCTCAATTTGAACGGTACCTTATCCCTCATGTAGCGGCGTTTCTCCTCTATTACAATACCGTGAAAGGGGGAGTAGCAGACGGAAAGTTATTTTTGAGTAAAAGAATGCCCATTAATAATGACAACCTTTCGAGATTGCACCGATCTTGAAATCGGTGTAGAGCACCACCACGGATGATACAATTTAAACGATATATGTACTACGTAGCAAGTCTCTCCATCTGCAAGGGCCTCATTTAAAGATAATTTCTCATGTGTTTACTATCAATCCGCAAAGCAAGAACTTTGAACCCAGAACAGTCATGGCTGTAAATGGTAGAATTCACAGCTCACATCAGATATCAATTGCATTAGGAACAATGTTCTGCGCTCTTGTCTTATGCCATTCTGTCATAATGTGGTGGCAAAGAACATGGATGATGGTCTTCATAATAGTTGGCTGTATCTTGGAAATCACAGGATATCTATCTGTTACGGCTGGCTATGGCACTCAATCAGTACAAGTTATCGTTGCTCCCATCTTCTTATCTACCTCTGTTTATATTTCATTGGGTAGCTTAATAAAAAAGATGGATGTTAAAGATTTCATACCATTCAACACTTTATCATTTTTTCTCGTGATTGGAGACGTAACTTCGTTGGGACTTCAGGTTGCAGGTACCGTTTTGGGAAAGGTTCAACATGACAATTGTTTGGGAACAAGTATTACAATTGCAGGCCTTGCTGTACAGCTGATATACGATCTTGGTTTCCTGACTACCGCTATTGTTGTTCACAAGAAGTTTCTAAAAAGCCCCTTTTTTGAAAGCGGTAATCGATATTACGGTTGGAAAAACTACCTAGTGACGCTTTACATCCTAACCGTGTTGTTTATTGTTCGAAACTGTTTCCGAATAGTACAGTTTGGCGTAGGTTGGAACGGATATGTCTCCATACATGCTGCTTTCTCTTATGCCTTTGACGGACTACTAATGGTAGTGGCCATGACTATATTGTTGGTCATTCATCCTGGCTATGTGTATAGTAGACTCAAAGCAGATATTTCCGAGGAGCTATGAGCTATAGGGCCCTACCTGTAGTAGTTATTAATAGTAAAGACCTATCACGTCTTGATGTTCCAATTTCAAGGTGAACCAATGAATGTCTGAATACTTCCCATACGTTCAATCCTGTGATTTAGCATGACGGGACAAAACCGCAAAGTAGCTGAGTGGTAAACTATCTACAAAGGCTAATTATGCTTCGTTTTTTTCTACACCGAAAAGGTTCCTGCAGTTCAAGGTTCTGCTATATCTGGGTTGCTCTACTAACAAATGGCACAATGCACGAATTTTCGCCGTCCAAGCCATCGTCGCTACAGATACCAGCCCCTACAAAGCACCAGGCAACATGCATTTCAACTCTCTACACAAAACCACCATTGCATTAGTCAATGACAACGCATTGCTTGCAATTACCTTCATCATCTTCTTTTTCTTCTTCCTCTTCTTCTTCCTCTTCTTCTTTCTCTTCGTTGCTACACCAGTCGTCGACTCAGCGGCTGTTTCCTTTCCCTCCCCTCTCCTCCCGCAGTCCGTGTTGCTCCGTGCCGTGCTTACGTAATTGCGGGTTTAATTCGCGTCGTAGGCATGCCGGAGCGATAACGAGCTGGGCGCGATTTTTTCAGGGTTTGTCTTTTTTCCTCGGGATGCTGATTGTCGTCGATGCCTTGTTTCGGAGGTGAACGGATAGCCCGTCTGCGAGAAGGCCTGTTCCCTCCCGGGGCCTGTCTCTCGTGCTGTCTTTCGGAGAAAAGGAGCTGGAGCGTCACAATGCGTGCATTCCGGACAGCCCCCAGCATGACAAAGAAAGGCGCCCGAGGGAAAGGGAGGCCAGACTGTAGCCGAAGAGACGTAGAGATGCACAAGTGACGACACAGAGACAGTTCTGGAGAAAAATGGAAGACAAACACTCTCACACGGAAGTGCTCGATTTGGTAAATTGGCACGGTAGGCCTTTTCTCTCTTTCTGTCGTGGACACTCACAAGTGGCTGTTGTGTGGCTATAATGTCTTTTTCTGTAGCCAAGTCCTGGGCATGTCGGTAGAGTCTGCGTCTCCGTCTACGGTCAGACGTCGGCTCGAGAGCACTTTCGGGTTTGTAGGGTCGACTAGAGCTCATTTGTGTAAGGCAGTCTAGCGTGGAGTTGGAAAAGCTCGCAGACTAAAGCCAGTCAAGGGCATGCCATATTAGTGTGGGTACAGACATAGGTGCATACATACTTCCTAGATACACATACGTGAGATCCGTCGACGTCTGTGCTGCACATCTCCTCGTCGGCAATTACTATACTGGATAGAGCATATCACAGTACAGCTTGTCGGTTCATTGCACGTCGATCCGATCGAGGTCTTTATCTTTGTCTCTTCTCTCAGCTTCCACTATCTTGTTTGTTCTGCAACACCTAATCCTTCACCCATCGCATCCTATCATTACTTTTTTATAGACTACCAAGGTCAGTTTTGAGGATTTCCATCTTTTCATTACACCATTCTTCTGTTGTCTCCACCAGATACACACAAATACCTGCTCCATCAAAACAGAAATACTAATCCTGTTCCCGTTCCCCACTCACAAGCACCAATTATATCATTTCTAGCAAAAAGTCAAATAAAAGATTCATTTTATAGAGTTATAGAACTTGCCATTTGTCTTTTGTTTTCGTTCATTATTGTTTCAATCTTGTCTTTTCACTAGGCTTTTCCCTTTTCATTTCGTTTCCACTTTTTATTTCATTCTACCCATATTATTCCGTTTGCATCGAACCTCTCCTGGATAGAAACATATTCAACCAAATCAAATCAGATCAAATTAACTCAACCCAGCTCATTGTAATTAACCATATAGCAAAAGAAAAAATGTCCGGCGATTTACGAGATTCTTCTTCGACTAAAAACTCAGGGTCCAAATCAGAGATTAGCAACAATCTTAATGACGACGACGATGAAGTGTCTCCTTTCTATGCAATCAAAATATTGTCATTACCTCCCAACACTCAATTAGACTCTCTGACTTTGAAATTTTTGAAAGAAGCAAACCTAAATCTGGACGACCTGCAACTCATCAGAAGGACGAGTGATAATGAAATTACTCATAATTTCATCGAATTTTTCCATAGTAAACAAGTTTTGGACGATTTTATTGAATTTTTCAAAGCCGAAGAGTCCGTGGATCTAGACTATGAGCTGATTGATAATGAAACAGCGCTGAATTATCAATTGCCGGGCCATTTGTTCATTCGTGGCCTACTGTACACTACAACTGCCCAAGATCTATATAATATTTTCAAGCCTTATGGGGAAATTCATGCCTGCAAAGTTATCTTTAACGATTATGGAATATCGAAAGGATTTGGGTTCATCAATTTTTCAAATAAAGTTGAAGCTGATAATGCGATTGAAAGCTTGAATGGATGTAATGTTGACGGCAACAATTTGTTCATTAATCACCATGTTTCCAAAAAGGATAGACTGAAAGAATTGGAGTACAAAATGAATAAATTTTCAAATATCTATATCAAAAATTTACCAACAGATATAACTAAGGCTGAACTGAGCGACCTTTTCGGCAAGTTCGGTAAAATCAACTCAATCTTTTTGCCAAAAGACTTGGACCATGACGATGATAACCATGGTAACATAGATCATGACGAGCAGAACTCCAAAAAAGAAGTCAATGATGGTGACCAAAATGATGGAAGCAACGATAAAGAAGACAACGAAACTTCCTTTTCAAAGGCATACGGCTTTATAAATTTCAAATATCATGAAGATGCAATTAATGCCAGAAAAGAAATGAATGGCTTTGAAATCAGACCGGGCTATATTATTCAGATCGATCGTGCTGAAAGGAAAAAAGAAAGAATCCAATATGAAAGCCTGGCTCATCATTTTAACATCAACACTAATAAAATTTGCAGCATTGACAGTGACTCTACCAGTAATGCTACTATTATTGGAAATATGGATAATTCTAGTGAGTTTCATAGAATGAACATGGATGTATACGAAGAACCAAGGATTGATAAATTCCAGTCTCCTATTGATCGTTCATTTTCCTTCTCTTCAAATTCTTCTTCAAGAAGCAGAAGACAATCATCGATTACAAGTCCTAAAATTTTGCCATCTTTTACCATGGTTAATAGTAATTTTAATTATGACACAACGAATAGCCACAACTATCATAACTTTGTCCATAATCAGCCTCTGAAAAACTCTAACCAAAGGTTACAGTATCCGCAGATGTATCAGCCCATAATTCCTTTCACATATAACCATAAGAATAAGTCGCAAGAATTGCTGTTGCAACCAGAAAAACAACTGCAAAAAGCATATCAGCAGCAACAACAGCAACAGCAACAACAGCAGGTTCAACTTCCCGTGCAATCACAACCGCAGCACTTTCAACAATCTCCGTCCTTTGGAAATAATAAGGACAATGCTTATAGTAGGAATACGGATCACAATATGAGTGTGAGTAATAGTATTCCACTGAGCAACTATCAATCATCTATGACAAACCAAAACCAAGTATTGCCACCGTTTATTATCACACCGGACTCCAATTTGATCTCGACATCAACAGGATTACCGATCGCCGGCCCTCAATTTCAAGATTCTAACTTATATGTGATACATTTACCGAAGGAGTATTCAGATGAGGATTTATATAATCTATTTGAGAAGTACGGTAAGATCACTTCATCTAGAGTAATTACTTATCAGCCTGAAGAAATTGAGCAGCTGAAAAAGAAGAAAAAACGTCATGATGCGAAACATGTTGATTCTACTACCGCTGTTCCTAATGCCAAGTTGCGGACTCCTAAAGATTTTGTAGCTCAGCGTGATAATGAAAATAGTGCTATAGGGGAAAGACATGACGACAATTTAGACCCTGACGCAACAAGTATTCCTCTTGTTGGAGAGTCGAAATGCTTTGGGTTTGTCTGCTTTCAAAATCCGGTAGATGCTTCTAAGGCGTTAGTATGCATGAATGGATATAAAATTGACTCAAATCATGTTTTGAGGGTCACTTTTGCACAACGGAAGGAAAACAAATATAACCAAGGTAGACTACATCATTATAATCAGAATCATCTTGGTGGACTTTATCAGTATGTGAATAACTATAGTAATAGTTATGCTCACATCATGGCATCAGGTGCAAATATTCCACCTATGCCGGTATCATCAGTCCCACCCCTTGCTCCCATGAGTGCAATGCCGGCAATGTCTGCAATGGGACCTATGGGCCCGATGACACATATGGGACCCATGGCGCAAATGGCACAGATGGCACAGATGGCACAAATGGCACAAATCAATACAATTCCTCCCTCACAAATACCACCATCAGCATCACCATCATTACCTACAGTGGCCATGCAACACTCTTCGTCCATTTCAAGTATGAGTGGAGTGCCGAATATTCAAAGCTCACCTGGAATGGAGATGATGCACGGTGTGTCGATCATGGGTTCAAATCAGCATCAGCCTCAAACTCATTACTATCAGCAACAACAGCAACAATACCAGCAACAGAATTCTCCTCAACAAGCCGCAATCCCAACAATGAATAACTTGAGGTTATCGGGGGTACCCATGATGAGCAACAATCCGAGCGTGAATAAATATAATAATTGGTACTATCCTAATAATTATTACCAAAGCGGAAGCAATCGAGAAAGATACGACGAATATCAAGATCGTCAATTGCTAGATGTCGAGAATGGGATGCAAGACTTGATCATAGGAATAAGTGATGAGGACGAATATGAAAATTACGATGATTACGAAAATTATGAGAATTATGAGGATTACCATCATGATGGTAGTGAAAGGAATAATGACGATGAGGTTGAGGCCGAACCGGCTGAGAAAATTATGCATAAGAGTACGTCAGTTTCAAAGTCGAAAATTGAAGGTGATAACAGAAGAGATGATGCCACTAATAATTTCACCACAGCCTCCCATAATTCTAACGCCAGGTCGAAATACACAAGAGCCAATAATTATAATTCTCGCAATAGAAGAAACTATAGCAGTGGCAGTAGTAACAGTAACAGCCTTGATCTTAACCAAAGTGGTTATTACAATCTTAACTACTACGACCACAACTACAGTAATTATGGTTACAACCGTGGCAATTATAGACAGCATAATAGATCGCATAGCATGATTAATCCTGGGGGATTCGTCTCTCAGAAAAGACATTAACGAAGAGACTGAAGTGGTGTTTAGTTTCCTTGCTCGTCTTGTCTATCTATCTATTTATTTATTTATTATTTATCGTTTTTATTACAAACTATTTATTTTTTTCCATACTTTATAAAGATGTCTTTCCTTGAGCTCCCTTTTCTTATTTTTCATAATGGAAAATTATATGCTCGTGCGGTTTATCTCGATCGTGGTAGTATGACTTTATTCGTATACCTCTATATATAAGTTAAGTAGTTATTTATTTGATATATACGTATGTGCGTGAAGGGGTGGGTAATCATCGTTAATATAAATTCGTGGAAGGCTTTAGAAAACGGATATGTGCAAGAAAGAAAAGCTTCAGATGGCCTGGCCATTCATAATGCAGGAGGGAGATCATCAACGGTATGCTTCTCAAATTTTGAAGTGTCTGCATGTTTGTCACTTATTTTCTGTTCCGTCTTCTTGAATGTTTCGTCCTGCACCTGCTCTACAGCCTTGACTTCGTCAATGTAATATTTGAGCATGTCCTCGATACCCGACTTGAGGGTGATCTCCGAACTTGAGCATGACTTGCACGCACCAATAAGCCTTAGATAGACAATACCCTTGTCATGGTCGAAACTTATGAACTGGATGTCACCACCATCTTCCTGAATGGCAGGTTGAATTCTCGTAGTCAAGAGCTCCTGGATTAAGGCGACCACCTCTTCTTCTGGGGTAAGGTCCTCATCAAACTCATCCTTCGAGCCGGTAAATCCCGACGCGGACTTCTCCACGAGACGGTCGTAGAAGTCGGCTGAAAGGACTGTGTCGCCCATGGTCAAATGCTCGGTAAGCAAGGCAAAGATTTGCGGCTTGAGAACGTTCCAGTTCTGCGGCTTCACCTCGTTGTTCTTCTCTGCGGATGCGTCGCCTTCCGAATACTTTACTACGGTTATGAAATCGTAGCCAAACAAGATCGAAGAGATCGCCTTGTCGTTAATGGACAGGAGCTTGAGTGCTAGCTCGGACTTATGGATGGCATCTTTTATGCTGGTGATCTCCACCGTAGGCGTCTGCTGGGTTGGCAAGATTCTGGTTCCGCTGGGGATAAACTTCAATGCGTTTTCATTAGGAGTCGTTTGTGTCTGTATGAACAAGCTTCTGCGGAACACCGCCATGCTGGACCTTTTGATCGCCCATGGTATTCCGAGGGTCTTACTTGTGATCTTTGATAGAAGCATTTCTTCGGCAGGAATGTATATGTGTCGTGTCCTTGCAAGTATCCTCTCAGCTGCTGCAGATGAATAACGAAGCCAGTGGGTCCAGACAGTCCGAAATCCCCAAGTAGAACAGGAGGAAGAGGAGCAGCCTAGACAGACAGCTCCACGGCCAAACAGAGACAGAGACAGACACACCGACCGGGAAGGAAAGACTCACGACGGAAAGCGAGAAAAGAAAAGAAAAGAAAGGACAAAATGAAAGAAGGAGGCTGTGCTGTGCCTCCAGAATAGGCAGGCTAGCCGAGACTCCAGTCATATTCACTTCTTGTAATGTGGAGGTCTGTTGATCTTGTTGAGCACGATTCGGTCGGAGAGCCAGGTGAGGGCCTCGGCGACACCGTCGCCCGTGTAGGCGCTGATTGGCAGTACGGTGGAGTCGTTGGCGTTCAAGTTCTCTGCAATCTTGTTGAAAATCTCCTTTATCTGCGCTATCTCGAGCTTGGTGTCGATCTGAACGTCCTGCTTGTTCGCCAACATGAGGATCGGGAGGCCCTCCACCTTGTCGTCGGTGATGATCTTCAGCAAGGTGTCCTTGCACTCGACCAAGCGGTCCGGGTCGCACGAGTCGATGACAAATACAATGGCGTGAGCCTGCGCGTAGTACTCGTTCCAGAGCTCTCGCAAGGAGTCCTGGCCGCCAACATCCCAGAACTTCAAGTGGATGTGGCCCACCGTGAGCGTGGCGACGTTCTGGCCGACGGTTGGGAGGATCCGGCTCGGCGGGAGCTCCTTGTAGTGCGGGATGTAAAGAGCCTTGAGCTTTTCGAGAAGCGTCGTCTTCCCTGCGTTGTCTAACCCGAGAATTAACACAGAGTACTCGGGCCAGAGCATGCACTGGTCGTAGATGGACTTGGCTAAATGGAACATTGCGGCTGAATGGCTAGCTTCTTTCTTTCTCGACTCAATCCCGCTGGCGCTTGCTTCTTTATGGGTATTGCTCCTGCTGAGCTTTCAACTTCTCTTGCCTGTCTGCTGAGCTTTGTTTCCTCATCCTCTTCTCATCGGCGGATAAATGTGCTGACGTAAGCGCGAGGGAAAATTTGCGCTCGTTCTCCGTCGAGGAAGGAGAACGGACAGGAACATGAATCGAAGGTGGAGAAACAAGGGAGGCAGGAGAGAGAAAGTAGGAGAGGTGCTGGCGAAGCTGCTCTTCGATAGAGACACACATACACACACAAATACAAGCACTATGAGAGCATCACTAATAGCGTTGGGAAGATCGTCGTGGAAGGGTCCGTTCGTGGTGCCTTTGCCAATCGCACAGGCCAAGAAGAACGGCACCCCTATCAGAACGAACGCCAGATCGTGCACGATCATGCCCCAGTTTGTCGGCCTCAAGTTTCAGGTGCACAACGGCAGAGACTATGTGCAGGTTGAGATAACCGAAAACATGGTCGGCTCGAAGCTCGGAGAGTTTGCGCACACTAGAAAGAGATGGTCGTACACCCAGACCAAGAACAAATAGACAGCCATTACCACTCTTACGCTTCACACCTATACTTCACTTCTCCATGCTTATATATATACACATATCTTGAAAAGAAAATGGTCTATTTATATCTACGTTTGTACTCATATATGTCCATAATGAAAGTAGTCAATTATAACTGTTTAGTTTAGTTTTCGTTTATATTTTCGTTTCGTACACATGGTTGGACAGATACACGGCTCCATCAGACGACCTATCCAGGTATCTATCTATTGTATCGTGTGTCCATCATACGCTCCTCTCTCAACTTACCGGTGCGGTCCTCGAGTGGCCACTTCCCCCAGCCTCCCAGGCGGACAACGAGACATGTAGCGTTGTCGTCTCCGCCTATACACTCGACAAAGCCCACCACCTCTTCAGCGCCTTTGCAAGGGTTCCCTCTGTTTACTCCTCGGTTGTTGAAATTGGTCTTAATCAAATCGACAATTTCCTGGTCAGATAGGTTGTTGGTAACACCGTCACTCACAAGAACAACGAACGACTCGTCTCCTCCAAAATCTTGTACATCGTTGTCTTTCAAACTCTGTGTGTTTTTGGGATATTCCTTGAACTTTTCCATCATTCGGGAGTTACCTATCAGATATTCGCTGATCTCAGGTTCAGAAGTTATTCCGATGTCTTTGGCGCTTATGTCCCCGAAAGACCTTGTATTGGCAAAATTTAGAAACCTTTCCTCCCCAAACGAGTCGGTCATTATCATGCCAGCGCTGAATCTTCTCAGTCGGCTGGCCTCAATAGGATTCGACGGATGATGATCCTTTGTTAAACTGTGAGCAAGGCCATCTTTATCGCATATAATAGCTCTTGTGTCGCCAACGTGTGCAACCACTAGCCTGGAAACCACGTTGTCCTGATAGAAATAATGGTTTGTATCGTTCTCCTCCCAATCAACAGCGTATGTGAAACAAGATGTGCATGTACTTCCACTGTTGACAAGTCGGTATTGCACATCCTCAGATCCCTTTGCCTTCGTATTTGTTTTCCTCTCTTTGTTTGCTTCATTCTCCCATGTCAAAAATTGCAAATCTGTAAACAAATAGCCCAACCAAAGTCTAAGTTTGAAGATCTCCCAGTGCGTCAATTTGTTATCATTCAGCATCATCTCGATAACGCTCCATAGCTTCTTACCACTCCTGAAATCCTCCCAGTCTATAAGGTTGTCTTCTTCTTCTTCTTCCTCGCAGTCTTGTTCATCTATTCGTATCTGTTTTGGGCCCTTCTGCTCTTTTGTTGCTTTCTGTGTTCGTGTCTTTCTAAACTCTTTATTGATTTTGTCGATATAGTTTTTAACAGGTTTTTCGATGTTGCATTCGTTTACCACAACGTCACCAATTTTGCGGCCCCATCTTTTCCAATATCCGTTGATTTTGGACTTATAGAATTTTTTCAAATCCTCCATGGCCTTTTCACTGATGTTGATATTCTCGATGTTTTCAAAGAGGTGATCCTTCAAGTATGTAGAACATTCGGTACCCCCATGCCCATCGAAAACTCCAAATGAGAATACTGTCCTATTGATGGGCGGGGAGCTTTTCTCATACATGGGTTCACTTGTACGGCTTGTTTGTTTCAAAAGTTTCAAATTGTCAAAATCATACCCATGGAATGCGTCGAGAATCTTTTCCTCCCTAGAACTGTCATCCTCTTGTTTCAGGGAACCCTTGATGGGTTCACACGCACGGAGTGCTGCAGGCTGTAGGTCTAGTACCGAAGCCTGCCATCGGTCTTCGTTGTACGGTCTGTTCACTCGGCCCGAGTAATATCCAAAGTTAGATGGGACTTTGAGCAAGTCCACGTGAAAATTGATAGGCGATTTTGAGTTCGTTGAGTGTATGGTCAAATGCTGCGAAATAAATCGCCTCTGGCACTTTTGTATGTGCTTTGCAAACATCTTCTCAATTGTCATCTGGGATCCTCCTTACCTAGCTTCCTTGACCTTCGTTCCCTTTGTTCCCTTTGATTCCGTTATTATTTATTATCTTTTGTTTGCTTTAGGAGTTCAAGATTCCGCAGAGCTGAGCTTCAAAAAACGAAATTATGAATTACCTTTTTGAGTTAAGTCGTCCATGTTTTTCCGGGGGGAGGTGCCGATCGGACCCTAAATGTTATGCAGAAGAATTTATATAAACATTAGACAAGAATCTATACAGTATACGAGAGTAGTATGTTCCCGCCACATGAGTAGCAGTGTCTAATGGATGCTGCTTATGTACTCATCCCCAAGAACTCTATTATCAGCGTCATACTCGGTCCCGCTTTCTCCGCTTAACCCACTGACTCCACTAAGTCGACTCTGTTCACTTGCTTGGCTGTTTCTACGCGATTCAAGCACAAAGCCACTTGCTGAGGGGATATTGTACGCTCTCAGTCCGTCGATGTTTGAGTCTGAACCCTCGATATCCATACCTCTTCCAAATAGTCTTCCAAACAATCCGCCAACACTCTCAGCTCCGGCTTTTACCAATCTGAATGGGAATGTGACTATCCCTAAGGCGTTCCGACTTAAATGAGAATTTGACATTGACGAAGGTAGTGGAGAAACTCTTGGAAGAGAATCGTTTAATTGTAAATTTCCGTTAGAAACGTATCTCTGTGAGATTGTCCTTCCCTCTTGTAATAATGCTGCGGTTTTGTTTGTACTTCCTACTGCTGACTCAAGGTCATTGTTTGAGCGTAGGTCTGTTGATCTCTCGGTAATATCGTCCGGAAAGTACATTTCGTCGAGAAGATAATCGAACAAAAAGTATCCATCTAGCCATCTTCTCAACTTCCCCCAGACACCAAAGAAACTCATTAAAACGGGCACCAAGATTAATCTCGGAATGATATCATTGAGGAACTCACCAAAACTGATCAATTTCAAATTCCCACTGACGAATTTCAAGAATGCCGAGTTGGACGTTACAGACGTATCCAGCAACGTCAAAAAATTATATCCCAAGGGGATTGTCAAACGCAATGCATAGCTGATAAAGTAGACTGAACTTACTGGATCAGAATTCGAGTTGAACTCAACTTTGTAGATGTTGAAAAGCTTCACCATTCCCAAACTCAGCAGAGCACATGACATCATTATGATCAATATGAAAACCATTTTGAAGCAGCTGAGTGTACTTGTATTTTGTATTATCCAACTCATGACTGATAACCTTGTTCCATGCATCATCTCACTCTCAATGATTATTAAACCTATTAAGGCGAATCCTACTGCAACTAACTTGTACAATAGAGGCCAGATATAAACAAAAGTCCAACGTGGCCAGCAAATCTTGTGACTTCTCCATTCGATCTCTAGTCCTGTGTTGGCATTGTCGAATGATGTATTGAAGGAAGAGTTATTCAAGTAGTTGATGACGTCTTCCAAATAAACGATATCCAGGACTTTGTGCTCAAAAATGGATTTGGAATGTTCGTAGTCCCACACTCTCCTTTTCAGATCTTCATTCAACTTCGATAAGAAAACATCATTAATTTCATTCGTTGAGACTCCTATACTATCCATCAAAAACTGGTAGTTGTTATTGCTGCTTCGGAGGTTTCGGTCAAATTTGAATTCCTCTGGAATTTTGGCGTGCAAATACAAAATATGATCTCTCAAAGAGACGTCAAGCTCTGTGTTCAGGCTTGGATTGAGGTCCAAGATCTCATGTAATGAGTTGATTTTGTTGCAAACATCACGAAGCTCGAATTTCGAGTCTTCCAAATGGATCCGTAGTTCCGGTAACTTGATGTAATCGAGATGCAACTTTTTGGAATAAGAGGTCAGCCAAAAGGCTTTGGGAAGGTGGTTCAATCCATGAGCCATCAACCAAATTGCCGTTGTCAACGAGTAGATATGAGAGGTGGTAATCAATAATGACTTGAGGTATTTGAGATCTAGTGCAGCTCGATGATACATTAGCACGTAGAAGAGAAACAGTAGTCCGACAAAAATGAGGAGAAGCAAGAACTTCAGCACCGGATATGCCGAGTATTTGATTCTGTTGATGAGGGTGAACTCTCCTGAGCTGAGGAAGTATTGCCAGAACGGCAAGATCACCCATGTCGAGACATAAGTTATCCAATAATTTGTTTTCCATAGGATACTTATCGTCGCCGAGCTAGAAGGCGTCGCCAGATCGATAGGCAACAAGTATGTTGTGCTCAATGGCAAGAACAAGGAGATCGCCAACGTTATATTTAATGGTATCGAAATGGTCCGAACGTTGGTCAGTCTGTACAATATGAAAAAGGACACCAGAAGCGCAATCGTAGAGCATCCTGCGAGGAGCGGGAGAGGGGATGCCAAAAATAGCTTCAGTAAAGACATCTGTGTGTGTGTATATATATATATATATAGGTTAGTCACTGACGTTTCCGGATGCAATGGCAGCCAAGGTATGCAATAGACGGAATGTGGCATTGGTGGACTGAAGGCAGTTGGTTAGATCAAGAAAATTAGTGTGCCACAGGCCGGGCGCGTAGCCGCCTTCCATCGGTTAAGGTTCTTTGGTATCCCTGGAAAGACGAAGATTGGTTGGTAGGTAGGGAGAAAGATATAATGGAGGAAAAAGAGATATAAAGTTTTAGAGAAGGGATAGAAAAAAGTTAATAGGGGTAGGAAGAAAAGGGGGTCAATTCGGGGTGGCCGTAAACTTGTAGCGCTTCTTTATGATTCCCATGACGTCGGAAATGGCGTCGTCGTCGACAAACCAGGCGATCTTGCCGGCGGCCTTCTCGTTGATTATGCTGGCAGGAAGTCCCTTGTCCGGTCTCTCCATGATGGTTCTGAGCACGGGGGCCTTTGTGGAGCCCTCGACGACAAACGCCACCAAGTGGGAGTGACAGATGACCGGGACGGAGAACGATATACGGTTAGCCGGTCCCACGGGGCTATTTTCGACGGGCACACACCAGGCGTAGTTTTCTCTCAAGGTTTCGTGGTTCGGGAAGAGGGAAGCGACATGGCCGTCTGGTGCACAGCCGAGCAAGATCAAGTCGAACATCGGCAATTTCACCGAGTCCTTGGAAGCGAAGCCCTTGATGAGGGTCTTCTCGTAGTCATCGGCACACTCCTGTGGGTCGTCGAGCAGCGCTGAGTTTATCGGGTAGATGTTTGGGGAGCCCTTGGACTCCGGGATAAGGTCAAATAGCTTGGACTTGGCCTGTCCGTAGTTGGACTCCGAGGAGTCGAAAGGCACCAATCTCTCGTCGGCAAAGTAGATGTCCCACTTGTCCCACTTGATGTCGTCTCGCTTGAGGAGGCCCTCGTGCAACACGTTAAGAAGAGAACCACCACTGATACCTATTTTGAATCTCCTGTTGCTTTCTTTCTTCTTCTTCCTCATCTGGGAGCTTGTTGAGGGTGAGGTGCTCATGTTGTTGCTGTGGACGCTGTTGGCGTCATCCGGTGTATTTCGCAGCGTCAATGGCGAGTCGGAGTTTGTATTCAGAGTGCTCAGTTGCTGCTGCTGCTGAAATTGCTGCTGCTGCTGCTGCAGGTTCAACGTGTTGCTGACGGAGGACGATGACGACGACGACGCGGCGTCGTCGTGCGACTTGGACAAGGCCTTGTTCTGGGCCGTGACAACCAAGTCTGCGACGGCCTCTGCAACGCCAGAGAACTCAGGGAAAGAGTATATGAGCGGGACGGCAGTGGTCATCGGAGCGGTCGTGTGGTGTGCGTTTGTGTGTATGGATGTGTTGAAGTGGACGTAGATGTCGCTGTGCCTGTATGTGCAGAGATCTGTCTCGGTCTCGGTCTTGGCTCGGTCTTATCTCGAAGTAGCGTCCGGATGTCCGTCCCTGCTGCCCCCGTTTCGTGGCGGCCAGCCACCGACCGGCCGGATCATGTGTCTGACGGATGAGCCAGAAAAAAGAGAGGAAAAGCCAGAGGCGGCGACATGAAAAAGAGGCGAGGGAGCGTGCGTGCGGGCAGGAAAGGAACGGAGCAGCGGTGGTGAGGGACGGAGATGGGACAGATGAGGAGGCCGGCGGCAGAGACGGGCCAGATGAGAGGCATGGGGGGGTGGAAGAGAGCAGCAGCGAACACAAGAGAACACAAGAGAACAGCAGCAGACGCAGCGGACATGACCAGCACGTTTTATTCGGCGTTGGACCTAATTGCGTGGAGCCTGAAGGGCGAAGGTTTGAACTACGCCGTCTCGAGCGGAGAGAACGGCGAAGAGTATCTGCTCACGAAGATACACAGCGGGCGGAGATCAGACGGCAGTGGTGGAGCTACGGAAACGAAGGGTGCCGGCTCGGACGTACCAGACGGCGTCATGGTGCATGTGAGCTCGAAGGGCGTGAACTTCCCATTGACGGTGTCGAACTCCGTGAGGGAGATTGTGAGCAAGAAGTGGATCTTGCCGAGCTTGCGGAGAAGCATAGCGGCTGCCGAACGGGGGCAAGACGAAGAGGGCCCCGGACGGGGGGTGGAGCTCCGGCAGGCCTTGGACGACTCGAAGAGCGAGTTCTACAACGGCGGCAGCAGCAAACTGGGCGGGATCACCGGCGCTGGCGGAAGACAAGGTGTCGTGATGCCGGGAAGTACGGGCGACCTGTCCAGCCAGCGTCTTCCTGAGGAGTTTGCTCCGGGGGATTTGCCCGAGATGGCTGGCTCCGGTGCCAGGCGTCATTACGACGGAGAGCGGATGCCAGGGTTTGAGGACGAGTTCCAGCTGCAGCCAGGCAGCAGGAACGACCTTCGGGAGCCATCTGGGGTAGGGCCCGATGCATCGGTGCCCGGTGCGTCGTCGCCGTTCGGCGACTTTGATCTCTATCCAAACGGGGAAAGACACGGCCACTGGGGCGACCCGCTGGGCGGCGCCGCCGGCACCGCCGGCGGTGCCGGCGGCCTCGGTGGTCTTGGCGGCATGTACCCGCAGTTTGACGACCCCTTGTTCAGAGGCGGCGGTGGCCGTGGCCGTGGCAGTGCCCGAGGTGGTTCCCGAGGTGGCCGGGGCGGTTTCGGTCCGAACATCAGGTACGACGACCCGACTGGCGGCAGCGGCGGGTTCTAAATAAGCGGCGGAGTTGCTACTACACAGTTGAACCCCACGGGAGGTCAACTGGCTGGTCATAGGCTGAGACGGCCAGGTATACGGTTGTAATCACATGTTTTTCTTTGTATATGTATGTATAGTTTGTACGGAAAATGGGTCTCTACGGAGAAAGTGCGCCGATCGGCGTTTTTGGGGCTTTTCCGGTGCACGGGTGGGGGGGCCTGGGTCTCCCGCTCTCCTCTTTTTTTCCTCAAAAAAGCTTTGGAGGGCACGAAAGACAAACCGCATAGAGGTGATTGGCTCAGGAACTGCGCTTGGGGCCCAGTTGCCGAAGAGTTCACGAGACAGGGCACGAGAGATACACATACCCACCGACACAAACACAGCATGCTCGCCAGAACACTCAGAATCAACAGCGTCGTCGCAAGGCGTTTTGTGGCCACCGCTACCAAGACTTCGACCGCTACCAAGACCAAGGAACAGGAGGCAGCCGCCACAGCCACGGGCACGACCGCTTTGACCGAGGAGGACCCACTCGACGTCATTCCTAGCAGCAACTACCCGCAGGCGCCAAACAGGGCCGAGACGTGGTCCCACTCGCAGAAATCCAGAGACGAGATCTACAAGACCGACCCCCGGTTCGTCGGCAAGGACTTGAGCAAACAGCCACAGTCCCTCGCTGCCATTGAATTGATCAAGCAGCAACCGATCAGCTTCATCCACGGCAACATCGCCGTCTGCCATGGTACCGACTTCGTACAGGGCCACCCTAAGGTTTACATCAACTTGGACAAGGACAAGGCTCACACCTGCGGCTACTGCGGTGCCAGATACGCCAGAGAAGAGCTCAAGAATAAGTTGTAAGTAAGACCCTGTCGTCTGCTCCCTCTGCCACGAAGCCCCCTCTATAAGTTATCTATAAACTCTACATACATCGGCTCTTATTTATTTATTTATTCGTTCATCCACTCATTCATTCATTCATTCATACATTCTTCCTTCCAACCCAATCATGCTCTCTGGTATTGTATTACGGGCCCCTCTATCCTGTTACTACTCGCACCGTTTACTTTCCTCGTATATCAAAAATATTTCTGATTCGTATCAATTTTTTTGGCAACTCCACAATTTTCACCCACCTCTTCTTAGTCATATCGCCATTTCTCCCTTCTTGGCGCCTCAAGTCGTCTTCAGAGCCCCGAAGGAACCAGCACTTGCCAACAGAAGAACCTTCCGTTTGCCAAGGATGACTCTCGGGAAACAATTTACCTCCGCAGTGAGGCGCTACTCGTCCTATCCGGCTCCAAAGATGGTCCGTCAGAACTCCCTCCAAGATCTATACAAACTACACAAGAACAGAGAACCAATAACGGTGATAACGGCACACGACTACATAACGGGGAAGTTTGCAGACTCAACACCAGGGATTGACGTCATACTTGTGGGCGATTCGTTGTCGATGGTCGCCAAGGGCCATCCGTCGACTCTCGAGCTAGACTTTGACGACTTCTACCACTCTACAGCCTCGGTGCTAAGAGCCGTCAAGGAGAAATTCGTCATTGTCGATATGCCCTTTGGGTCCTTCGAAGAGTCGGTTGAGCAGTGCACCCGTTCGGCAATAAAACTGATGAAATTGGGCAAGATTGGATCGATCAAGATAGAAGGTTCTTACGAAATGACCGATCGCATAATAAGCTTAACTGACGCAGGAATACCGGTGACGGGACACATCGGACTCCAGCCTCAGAAGTTCAACATGCTTGGTGGGTTCAGGGCACAGGGGAGAAATGCCAAGAGCGCTTTGGAGATCTATAAACAGGCCTTACATCTACAGAAAATAGGCTGTAAGATGCTACTCTTCGAGTGCATCCCGGAGAAAGTCGCAGGCTACATCACCAACCATCTGAATGTGCCAACCATCGGAATAGGGGCAGGCAATCTGACTAGTGGCCAGGTATTAGTCATGGCGGACGCGTTGGGTATGTCCGATAGCAACAAAGCCAAGTTTGTCAAGCCTTATTTAGACATACACTCGCTCGCCATAGACGCCTTATCGAGATACTCGTCGGATGTCAAGGCCCAATCATTCCCAAACTCCGAATTGCACACCTATCCAATAAAGGATGAAGAGTTTGATGAATTCGAAAAAATGGCAAAAGATCTATAAGTAACCAATAAATACATAGAAAAGTAGACCATCTTATTTATATACAACACTAAATTTGTCTTCCTTCTCAACCTCATCGTCAGCACCAAAATCGATTTTATCTTCCTTCATCATAATCGTCCTTCCTTGACTAGGCACAATGATGTTGTTCGTTCGTTCGTTCTTGGTAGCCTCTTGTAGTAATAGCTTCCCCGGTTCAAGGTAGTTTTCCGAACTCAAGACAAAAGTCCCCCAATGAACACCAACCATCTTATGGATTTTCATCTCCTTCATGATTTTTACACTTTCAGCAGGGCTGATGTGTCTAGGTTTCTGATGCCACTCGGGGCAGTATTGCCCAATAGGCAATGCGGCAAACTTAATAGGCCCGTAAAGTTCACCAATTTTATTAAACACCCCACTTGCATATCCAGTGTCTCCACCATGATAAAACAAACTTTTACCGTTCCTCAAAATCATAAAGCTGCACCACAACGTCTTGTTGGCGTCTAACAACATACGCCCCGACCAGTGCATTGCGGGTAAGCAAACAATCTCAAATTCATCATCGATATGAACCCGTTCCCACCATTTCATCTCGATGATGCTACTCGGCTCGACTCCGTGCTTGCTCAAGAATTCACCGATACCATTTGGAACTATCCACTTGCATTGTCCTTGGATAGTACTTAGCTTCATAGCACTGTCGTCTCCCAAATGATCAGGGTGGTCGTGGCTAACAAGAATATAATCCGGTTTTATTTCGTTGACAACTTGGTCGATCTTTAAGGGACATGGAACAACCCGTTTTGGGCCGAAAGTCTCATTAACAATTGAGTCCTCAAATAATGGGTCCATCAGAAATACTTTACCCCCACTCTGAAATAATCCACAACTTTGACCCAACCATGTGTATGCCACCATACCATGTTCTAAACAGATATCTCTCAAATTTTTCATATATTCAACACTAGGTTGAACCCAATGTAAATCGTCAACTCTCTGACTTTTCTCCTTGGGTACTCCCCCACGAGCTCCAAACTCACTCAGTTCAATCAACCGCATGACAAAAAACTCGTATAATGTTTGAGGTCTATATTCCTTGAATGGATTCTCATATCTCCCATGGATTTCAAGGACATCAAATCTTTTATCTTCCCCGTACGTATTAAACACTCTTTCTCTGTCATCAATTACACGTTGGGCCATCACATAACTGTACGTTGTGTACGTCGTGTATGTAGCTAGTGCATACAATATACTTCTGAACTTCAATCCCATTCTATCATGCACCTGTTTACCTGGATGCGCCCTTCAATTTGGGCTAAGTTGAGAAAAGGTTTTACTCATACAAGCTTAACCGAAAATCTGCCTCTCTCCGAAGACCATATACATGTCTTTCACAGTTGAGTTGAAAAAGTCAAGAACCTGTTCGTAAATAATGATCTGCGCGTTTTGGTAGGCTGGCTACGGAAAAACCATCAAGTATAATGCAACCTAATACTGATAATCTTACTATCAATTTTTATGCAAGTTAATTACTCGGGTTCTTTATAAATTACTGTGTAAGTTACGGTTTGACAGCCTCATTCTGCTGGTACTGTTCCTGTGTCATTCACCGTTTAACCCATTCACGGTGTTTTAACCGGAATCTTTTCATCACCAGCTTTATCTATTTTCCCTGCTTCCCGAAGATCCCGTTGATCCTCTACTTCTTTTGCATCATCAAAAACATCTCCCTCGTCATCTCCATCCTCATCATCTTCCTCATCATCGTCCTCATCATCGTCCTCATCATCGTCCTCATCATCGTCCTCATCATCGTCCTCATCATCGTCCTCATCCTCTTCCTCATCATCTTCCTCATAATCGTCCTCCTCCTCTTCATCTTCTTCTTCCTCTTCTTCTTCATCTTTTCTGTTCCCTTCACCCTCCTTTTTATTCGTCTTTAGATCTTTGTCTTCTTCTATTTTTATACTAGTAACTTTCTCATTCAATTCACTCACTTCTGGGCTATCACCATTTTCTATTAAGTCAAGTTTAACCTTTTCTAATTCGAGCTTTTTCTTTCGTATCTCCTTCAACTTTTTAACAGTAATATCCACAACTTCGCTCCATTCTCTCATACCACCCATACCTATATCTCCGCAAACCAAAACTTTTTCCACTGGCTTCAAAACCTCGATAAATTTAAAATCTTCAGCTAAGATATTCAAATGAATCTTGGTAATTGGATGCATATACATGAAAGTATTCATAGCAGGTGCAACGAGTATAGGTACTGCAGGATTCCATATCCTGACAATACTTGTAAGTAAGTTATCGGCCAACCCATTGGCAATCTTTGCTAAAGTATTAGCACTCAGGGGAGCAATCAAAAATATATCTGCCCATTTTCTAAGTTCCACGTGTAAAATCGGATCTCCTGGTTTTATTTTATTAACAGGCGCAGACCATTCTTCCTGTTCTCTCCAAAGTTTTACTTCAGATGAGATTTTCATTCCACGTAAGAAATGTTCTGCAGCCCTGGTTACAACAAGTTGAATTGAGACTTTATCTGTGCCATATATTTTGAATAGCTTGGCAATAATCATTGGAATTTTAATAGTTGCAACAGATCCCGTAGCCCCAATCAATATATGCACTTTATCATCATCCTCTTTGCAGAGATATTGGGTGAACGGTACCACTGGACCTACTGGAGGGGTAACTACCGTCTTCAAGGTTTTCTTTTTCGTACTTGATGAAGGCGTTGAAAGGTTGGAATTAGGGTTCCCACCGTTTATTGATGTGGTAGAGGACATCCCGCTCTTTGATTCGTATATATTCTCGCCTGGTAATGACGAGTTCCTCAACTTACTATTAGCTGCGGTGAATAGAGGTGTGGTAGGTAAGCTGTTATTTTCTTCAGTAATTCGAGGAGAAGTGTTGATTTCATGGTTTGAGTTTGTCGTGTTGCTATTGGTGCCAGCACTAAGTTTATTATTCGGGGTTGCGTGAGGTAAGACGTTGACGCCATTTAGCAGGTCAAACTGCACCGGAGATCTAACGTCTTCTCTTCTGGACATATTGGCACTTATGATAGATGAGCTGCCCAACTTTTGGAGTGCATTATGTGGAGTATTTACATTTGGTATATTTGTGTTAGCCTTTGAAGGGAAGGATGCAGATTGTGAAGCTTGTCTTGACAGAGGAGCTTGTGTTGTAGATGATACAGAAGGTTGCCTGGAACTTGGTATGCCCGTTTGTGGGGAGTCCAACAATGGAACTTTGGTAGTCGAAGGCCTGGCTGAAATGGACCCCCTATGCTTTTGGTTTGGAACTTGGAATGAAATTGTGCTCGTTGAAGTCTTCAGCTGCGGTGTTATTGGCGTCGGGTATGAAGAGTTTGCCAGAATAGATGCTGGAACAATGGCAGTTTTTGTTTGAGGGGTTACCATCGACTGGTTTACATTACCATATGACGCCACGTTATTGTTGCTATTGGCACGAGACGTTAACGAGTCAGTTGAAGAAGTTGGTATTTTCTTGTTACCTCTTACTGTCTCAAGCAGTGATTCATTCACGTTTACAATGTGTTTCTTTTCTGTTGCTACAGCTTCGTGTGCGTAGCCCATACTTGTTTCGAGGTGTGGTAGCTGTGCTAGCTTCAGTGAATTTGCAGAGTTGCTGGAACTTGATTTCCTAAACTTAGGACGCATGACTTCCAAGGTCTTTCTTTCGTCCTGATCCTCTCTCGCCAAGGAGGAGACATGTCTTTGATCAGAAAGTGGTGAAGGGGACCTCACCTCTTCTCTATCCATCGAGTTGATGATGCCCTTGCTGAACGATACGTCAGTATTAAACATAGCGGGCCGCAGTATGTATGGCTATATGTAGGGGGGAAAAGGGTTCAAAGTTCCTTTTGACTAGTACCGTAACCCAACACTGTGTGATATTGTTTCTGTTCACTCTGGTCTCTACCCTGTTATTGCGTATGGTATCCCTAGCTACTCTGGTAGCAAGAGATTCGGGGGCAAAAAAGTCAGGGAGGGGGGGTTCCGAGTCTAGCTTTTCTGCTGTGTCTTGCACAAAAAATATTCTTACTCAAATCGAATGCAGTAAAAACAGTGAGGAGAGGAGGGCGCTACTTTTTCCAGCTTTTTTTTCCTTGAAAACTTTTCTGGTGACGTCCTCAATGTTTTGAGTTTTCCGGATTTTTATTGATGGTTTGTAAACCTTTAAAGTCAAGGTTCCAAATATGATACATAGGGGGAGGATGATATATAGATAGAGATTTATAGAGAATCATTATAATGTACAACTAGAGAAGAGGAATGCCGAGGTTGTTTTGTTTGTGAATTATTTTTGCTTAGCTTGGATTATAGCGTTATTGTGTTGTTTTGTTTCTGACTTGGCAGTTTTAAGCCCGGTTGAGACAAAATCAGTTTTTCCTGAATTCACTCAAGACGGGATAGATTGCTTCAAAAGCTTTGTAGATTTCTTCTCTTTGCTTAGCTCCTGTGAGGACAATCTTACCGGACACAAAGATCAACAAAACGATTTTTGGTTTCACCATTCTATAGATCAAACCAGGGAACAATTCTGGCTCGTAAGACGAGAAAGTACCGTGCGCATAGGCCAAACCCTCGAGTCTAATCGGGAACTTAACGTCACAAGAACCGACTATATTCTGGATCTTGAAATCTGTGAATTTGGCATTGAAACCGAGTTTTTGAATGATTCTTGCATACTTCCTAGCAGCCAACTTAGAGTCGTCCTCGGATTTGGCACCAGTGACAACCATTTTACCTGAAGCGAAGATCAATGCAGTGGTTTTAGGTTCTCTAATTCTCATGATGACGGCGGCAAAACGCTTAGGATTGTATTCTGCGTTACGTGCATGAAGAGCAATGGTTTTCAACTCCAATCGACAATCCAAGTTGACGGTGGCAACAATATTTTGTAAAGTAGGGACTATTCCTGAAGCAGAAGATTCGTCTCCCGCGGCAACGTTAGCTGCTTGATTCGTCAATCCCGATGAATCTGCAGATTTTATTCCAATATTATTTGCTATGTTAGAGTTGACAGATTTTGCAGGGTCATTATCGACAAAGCTGGTTTCCGATGGCAAAGGTAGTGCCACTGGTTTCGACTGTGGGAATGAGTTGTTGAGTGTTGTGGAGGATTTTGCTGAGCTAGCGTCGCCACCAACAGTCATACCGTTTTCATCAGTAGCGTCATCAAGTAGCTTCTGCGACTCGGCGTTCTCATCCTTCACCATGTCATGTTGAGACGAAGTAGGAAACGACAATGAGCCCTGACCCATGAACGCATTTGCACGAGCAGCAGTTGTTGGCAATTTGAGGGAATCCATCGCTTGACAAGTATGTGTCTTTTGTTGGTTGCTTCCTTTATTGTGGTTTGAAAGTGGGATGGCCTCGTGATTCGTGGTTCTTTGTTTAGTTTTTTATTAAACTATATGAATTATATAGATAGTAGAAGACAGGGAATCAAGAGTAGAACAAATGATAGAGAAAGACGGTCAACTGAATGGGTCCTTCCTGTTACTTGTTGCAATGGTGTGCCTCTATGTGTGTGTGTATGTGTGTGTGTGTGAAAGGGTATGAAAAGTGCTGGAACACAACCCTGTACTCTGGTACGCTTACGTAACAAACACGCAACTGTGCCTTTCTACAACTCCGACCGCAAGCGCCGTCCCGCAATTTTTGCCCGACCGGGAGGGGGGCGAATGGTGGTCCTTTTATACTTGCAGCGCACAAGACGTGGCTGACGTTTCCGCAGGCCTGTTGCGTCGATTCTCTTTTCGCCCTGGCCTTTTTGCCAGCACATCGGCGCATTTTCGCGACACAAACGCCTGTGGTGAGGGGGAGCGGTGTCAAAGCGACGCGTCGATTTTGCCTCTTGGTATCCTGTGCTGGTGCTTACGTCATGCGGGTACTCGAAAAAAGCCCGTGGATGGTCTTGCCGCCATATGGAGCTTTACGTGTCTGTTCCAGCTTTTGATTTTGCTTCCAAAAGCCAAGTGCCGTTCTTTTCTGAACACCGTTACTCATAGATTTAGCGGCTGATGGCAAAGGATCAGGATGTTCTTATTTGGCAGCTGGTTCAGGCCAGCGATTTCTTTTTAAAAAGTGCACACTCGATCGGTGCAAAGGCTTTGCGAGACACGTCAGGCAACACTCTGAACGAATACAACACCCTAATCAAGGCGTCCTTGAACTGTCTGTTCAAAATCCTCAGACATTACTCGACGATATTGGATGCGAAGATCCAATCAATTTTATACCACAAAACCGCACAGATACTCTTTAAGGAGACGATAAGTTCGGATCTAGCGTTGGACTACTGCATAAAGGGAATACAGATATGCAAAAGGAACGAACCTGGTCTCACAACAATTAAGTTGAAGTTGCAGTATTTGAACTTTCAGATCCAGTTCCAGTCAAGCAGCTCCCCTGAGTCAAAGAAACAAGCGCTATCGTACTTGAACAACGTGTTTGAGAAGGAGATCGCAGACGATCCGTCTTACTTGAATATACGGGTTTTCTTTAGTTTGGTCAAACTCAGATATTTCAGTTCGATATACACTCCTGAAAGGAAAATCTCAGATTTGAAGAGACTCTATTTTAAGGTAGAAAGCAATTTATCCAAAGAGAACTATTTGTTCTTGCAGATTATTTTGGCCAATCTCATTGAATTACAGCTATTGAATAACGTCGCACTCCAGGATGTTAGAGCAAACTTGAGCAAACTCAAAGAGTATCAACAGGCCGACAATGCATTTAATGTGAAAGTCCCTGTTCAATTTCAGGGTATTTCGCTCCTTTTCGAAGTACTGCTATCTCTCTATGACTTCCAATTCGACAAATGCACAGAGAATATTCAGAAAGTTGATTCATTCGTTAAGTCAGTTAAACAATCAGCACTTAAATCTTGGTCTTCTAGGCTAAATTTTAATTTTTCTTTAGATAACAGTAACTCCTCCTTTCCTGTGGAGTTTAAATGGCTGTCTTTCAAAGACTTTTCTCTTATCTCCTACCTTTATTGTGGCATCTTATGCTCCTTCAAATCGTGGGAAAACAAATCCAAGAGCGATAAAATTCTAAGACTTGTCAGTTCCTCCTTGGTTTCAGATGGCAAATATGTTTCGCTCACTTTTGAGGATGCACAAATTAAGAAGATAAAGCAAAATTATCTTCGAATACTAACTTCCATGTATCAACTACTGTCGGATTTAATCAAAGATAAATTTCCTCTTCTTGAAAAAACTAACATTACGAATTCCACTTCTCTAATTTCTGTACTGCAGAATAATTACAACGGACTTTCCGGCTTCATTGACTCTTACGAGAATAATAGCTACTCTGCATATGAATGTGCCGTGTACGATAATTTGATCCCTTTAATTCAATATCTTTTTGCCATGATTTATCAACGTAACGGAATGTTTCATAAAGCTTTGTATCACTATTTCAAGGCTCGTATTTCATGTTCTAAATCAAATGCGAAGGTGAACTTTTTATCATCGGCTTCTAATTCACACTCTGATAATGAGATGTTCAATGATCCCATATACGCAGACTTTGTCCAATCGAATATGGGTATATTTGGTACATATTCGCAGTCTTTAGGACTTAGCAATGAAATGTATGTGCTGTCCACTCTAAACGCGTTACCAATAATACAGTATCTGATAGAGCAAGAAAAACATAAACAGAGAGACTTATCTGAATTTGATATTGGATACGATACTCATCTTACAAGAATGTTGAACCTCTTGAAAATGAAAGATTCGTTGTCTATACAGATCAACCAAATACTACAGTCACTAAACAGCACTCCAACGGATCCGGCCTCCTCACTATCAATTCCTCAAATTACTATCTCAACGTTGTGCTACTTTTATACTACAGAAGACTATACGTTTTTATCGAAGTTAAACCTCAAGGAGATAGAAAAGACATCACCGTTGCTCACTTCATTTTTGTATCTTATTATGGGATATACTTACAAGAATGACCTTGGTCTCACAGAACTGGAAAATCTTGACTGCCGTGTAGGCTTTTACACTTCTGCATGTAATTATTCGGCCAAAGCATGCAATTCATCATGCATTAATGCGATTGCTCAACTAGGCTACTTAGAAATTTGGAAGATCATGAACCACCACAAGAATTTGTACGCTTCCGAAAGTATTGATCGTGTTTATGAAAAGTTTCAATACTTTGCAAAAGACATAATTGAAACAACCGAAGATTCTACTGATGCTCAAAATCGTGGAAGTACCAAGCGTGTGAAATTTGTTTAAAAGTAGCAGTTTCCTTTTTAAATTTTTAGAGAGAATGAGTTAGAATACACTAGAGTTATATACAAAAAGGAAAATATTTATGAAGGATACTGTAATCCTTAGAAATAGAAAAGGTAAAGCCATAAGGAAACAAGGAAAGTTACGATCAGATCGCATCTGGAAGGTTGTTTTCAGGCTTCTTGTCCTCACTCTTCAACGAGGAGGCATCCTTCACACGGTTGTCCTTCTTCGGAACTCTTGCTAGCCAGTAGAAGAAGAACGTGAATATAACGTTGATGGCAATGAAACAGATGAAAATACCCCAGTCTCTCCAGCGCTTGTAATAGTTCACGTGCACCGACTCCAAATATGCATTAGTGTTAGACGCCGTGCAGAACCCACAGTAGCTATCATTCATATCAGTTATGTATCCTCCATAACTTCTCTGGTAAGGTTCTATATATTCCGAGCATGACATGTTGTCAGGGGGGGCAAAGTAGACAATTTCCTTCTCAGAGCAAATTAACTTAGTATCACCGACACCAGCCGAGAGCAACGATGCAACCCAATAAGTCATTGAATTAGCACGATACATGAAAGACCAAAAACCTGTAGGGTACTTCAAAATACCACAAAAGTTCAAACACATTGTGAATAATAAAGTGGCAATGTTAGCGCCATTCTGCTCTTCTTCGACACCAGCGATACATACGAGACCCAAAGTTGAGGCATAGTTGAATAGACCAACAATCAATAACCATGAAAGTGCTCCTCTCTGTGCAGTGGAACCTGTGGTAGCTGCATTAGAGTAGAATCCAATAGGATAGTACCAGCAGAAATATGCAATTGTTCCACAGAATACATTCCATGGAAACTCTGACGTGATTTGAGCAGCAAGGAAAATCCACCATGAAAATGTCTTAGATGGTCTTTCACGAACTTCATAAATGGAACGCTGCTTGATGTAAAGTGGCAACATTTGTTGAATCAATGTGTTCAACATGACAGAAAGCATGAAAACAGACAACATCTGGTTCTGCAAGCCTTGTAAAGATGTACCCGCTTTGAAAAAAGAGAAGCCATTGAAAAGAGAATTGGAAACGGCAAGGAAAATTTTGGACCAGATGTATGTAGGTGTACGCCAGTACTGTTGCATAACACGAGTGGTAACCTGGCAGTATTGCGTCCAGTAGGTAGAAGCAAAACTTCTCTTAGCATCAACAGAATCGTCAACAGGAATCTCTAATAACTCCGTCTCCATCCTCGCAAGTTCGTCCTTAATTGCCTGTCTTTCTTCAGATGCCATCCATACTTCATGGTAGTCCTGGCTTGCATGTGATCCAGGAGCAGCACCAATCACTTCCAACATCCATTCCGCAGGGTTTGCAGCAGGCGGACATTTGTGGGAACCATGCGACTCAAAGTAGTGTATCAAAGTCTGACAGTTATCTCCAAGATCTCCAAAATAAACAGTACGACCACCCTTAGCAAGAAATAATAGCCTGTCAAATTCCTTCAACAAAATTGCTGATGGTTGATGAATTGTACAAAGAATAGCCTGTCCATGGTTTGCAAGCTTACGCATCAATTGACAAATGGACCATGCGGTCTGAGAATCCAAACCGGAAGTAGGTTCATCCAAAAATAAAAGCAATTTAGGCTTTGCTGCCAACTCAACTCCAATAGTCAACCTCTTACGCTGTTCCACATTCAAACCTTCACCCGTAACACCAACAATGGCATCGCTGTATGGTCTCATCTCTAAGATATCGATAATACTTTCAACATATTGGTTTTTTTCTTCGACAGAGATTTCTCTAGATTGTCTCAAGTATGCAGAGAATCTCAATGCTTCTCTAACAGTGGACGTTTCCAAGTGTAAATCCTGTTGCTGCACGTAACCGGTAGATCTTTGAAATGATTGATCTCTCAACCTACCATTTACAAACATAGAACCTGAAACGACACCCATAGTCACACGGTTAGCCAAAACATCCAAAAGCGTAGTCTTACCTGCACCAGATGCACCCATCAATGCTGTTAGTGTACCTGGTTTAACCCAGCCATCAACATGGTTCAAAATACGTCTGGTTTCATCCTTGATCTGCACTTCGTAACAAACATCTCTCCAATGGAAAATGTCCGTACCTGCAGCAAGGTTGTTGACACCGTCAGACTCTGATGATGATGATTCGTTACCGTGATCGTAAACACCTGCAGATTTTTCCTTGCTGTCTCCAGCAGACTCGATATCTGTGACTTCAGATATCTTCTTCTCCTTTCTTAACTTCCGTAGAGTGGATTGTTGGAATAGAATAATTTCACCCTTTTGCATCGCACCCTTGTTAATCTCAACCAACAATACGTAGACGCCAAGGAAGAAAACAATAAAACCAACAACAATACCAAAATTTCTCCACTTATGAGTGTTACGGTATTCATAAGATTGATAAATGTAATCGGTACCATTGACGTAATTGTAACCAGGAAGTGCTGAGACAGAGTTGCAAACTTGGTTTTCCAACTTAGCATCCGGATACGAAGGAATGAAAACAGAACACTCAAATTCACGACCATCAAATTCGTTGGTTAGCAAAGCTTCAAAAATATATGCCACGGGATCAAGATAATTGATCCAACGAGACCAGCCAAGCATGGATGGTGTTGGCAAAGCAAAACCGGTATAGATGACCATGGCGGTCAAGAAAACAGTGGCGGGAGGCATAGATTCGGCCAACGTGTCGAAACAGGAACCAATCGAACGGAAAATATGCGACATGACTAAGGTTGCCATGAAGTTCATCATCAAATAGAAGAAAAAACGACCTGGGTTTCTCCTGAAGTGAGCCATAAAGTAGTAAATCAAGTTGAAACCTAAACATGTCAAAAGCTTTGCAGGTATTTCAGTAATAATAGAGGCAAGCGCATCGGCAGATGGATGGTATAATGCAAACCTCTTATGTTTTTCAACAATAGGTCTGGCTTCAAACAAGGACATAACCTCAAGTAACGAAGAAAAAGCATTGAACAAAACTGCAAAAAACATGGCGGCAGTACGGTAATAGAATGTGGCGGTGTTGGGTTGTAGGTTGTAGAATAACGAGGAAATGATTAGCCCCATGATGATATTAGCAATGACAGAAAACAGCATAATTGATGGATCTCCTCGAATTCTCCAAATATTTCTTTTACAAATAAGTTTGATTTGCATGAAGTATGAAACACAGTAAGAAGAACTTGGCCTCGAATGGTTGGATTGTTTGGTAACGTGAGCATCCTTGAATGTGGTCTGGGTATCTAATTTAACACAATCATCTAAGTACACATCGATATCTTCAATCAATTGTGAATATTCTCTGGAATTTTTCCAGTATGCTTCGAATTCCTTTGGAGTCTTTGGAACCTTGTCCTCCCATCCTTTTCTTACAACTCTCTCTGCGGGGGAGGTTATGGAAGTAAGGTAATCAGCAGTGGTCTGACGGTCAGGACATTCGTACCCCATGTTTTCAAAGTATGCCTTGGCCTTGTTACCAGGACCGAAGTAGATCTGGTAACCTTCGTAAAGTAAGACAACGTTGTCAAATAAATCGTAGGCATCTTGGGAACATTGGTAGATAGCAATCAATGGGGTGGTATCTAAAATATGTGCAGAGGTCTTCAACGCTCTGACGAATTCCAATGCAGTGGCTGCATCTAAACCTCTAGTAGCGTTATCCCAACATTGGATATTGGCTCCACAAAGGGAGGCTTCAGCAATAGAAACTCTCTTTCTTTCACCACCAGAAACACCTCTGATGAAGTCATTACCAACCTTAGTGTTAATTGTGTGAGATAGACCATAAGTTGCCATGTAAACCTATTGGAAAGGAAAAATAATTGAGAAAAGATGAGAAATGTTGTTAGTATGATGCAAATAATAAATAAAAACCGGGTGAGTGTGGGATACGTACTTGGGACATATGTTTAGCATAAGCTGTTCTATCGACACCTGGGAATCTGTTTTGTGGGGTTCTAAGTTGGGCGGCAAACTGCAAAGTTTGACCAACAGTCAAATGAGGGAAGTGATTGTCCATTTCTGCGGAGAAGATGACTTCACCTCTGTAGTTGTTGTCAATCTCCGATGGCGTCAAGCCGTTGTAACTGATTACGGACTCCTTGTCAACCTTGAAACCATATGTTTGAGAGGCAACCGTCTTCAAAAACGTCGAGCAACCTGCACCGGGTCTACCCAAGACGACCGTGAGGGTACCCGGCTTGATCAAACAGTCCATCGACTTGAGGATGTCAAAGTATCTGGACTGGTCATTACCACGCAAGACATTCAAATACAAATCTCTCGCCTTCTTGAACGGGAAGTTCAAAAAGTTGGCCTGGTAATCTGCGTCGGAGGAGATGCCTCTTGCTACCAGGTTTTTGCAAGCAAAGCCTAGGGATGTTGGTTTGTAGTAGTCCGGGTCGGAGTCCATTAACTTCTTGATGTTTTTGACCCAGAACTTGGAGCTGAAGCTATCACTGGAGGGGTCTAATCTCGGGTCGATGGTTTCATCGACGGGTACCACTCCAGGGACCTGGGACATCGACGTCACGGTACGTAGGAGGTCAAAGTTTTCCTCCGACTCGTCCTCCGAGTTGTCCTTCCCCTCACTGTAGCCAGTCTTCTCTTGGTGGGACTCGTTTTCGTTGAGGGCGTCATTGACGTGGCTGTTTCTGGTGAACTCTCTTGCAAGCTGCTTAATCTTCTTGTCGGTGTTCTCGTCGTACCCCTGGTAGGAATTGCATCCGTCCGAGGATTCGACCTCTTGCGAACCCTTTCCAACCGATATCGATTCCATTGTCAAGTTATAGCAGGATCTGAAATATCAGTGGTTCTTTGTGAATAAGAGAAAAGAAAAAAAATTTGAAAGGAGAAACAGATAGGAGAAAAAGTGAAAGAAGGGAGAGGGAAAACAGAGTCCTAAAAAGGAGACAGAAGAAGATAGGACTAGAGTTAATCAAACAGGAAGAAACCTGACCCATGCGGACGCAATCTTTTTTTTTTACACCGGAAGATAATGCTCATTTAAACAAATGCTCGACGCCCCCCACGAAACAAGCCAGCGAGGTTTGCAGTTTCTGTGTTTCCTCTAGCGCATCCGGCCGTCGGAGTTATCCTCCGCTAATCTCCTCGAATTTGTGCGGCTAATCTCCTATTTCCCTTCTTAATCAACAACTTCATCCCGGCGCCATCATGTAAACCGTCGTAACCTCCGTCCGGTTATCACGTCGAGTACTCCGCCCTACAAAACAACTCCTCCTTGCCCCCCTTCCCTTCATTCTTAGCAAGCACGCTCGGCCGATGCGTCAATCGCTCGGTTAGAAACTACAAACACCCGGGTGTCTCTGCGAGAGCCATGCCATAGCTGTAGAGATCTCGTGCTGCGTCTGGTTTGCGTCCACAATCATGTCCCTCTCTGTATTCGAGCGTACCGTAGTTTGTGCTTACACACAGCTACTTGTGTGGTCAAAACCTTACCAATCTCTCCCCTTTCCCCTCCTTCCCATCACCCCTGCTCTAAAATGCTGGGCCAATCTGGGCGCCCCTATTTCGCTTGCTCGTTCCTGTCGTACAGGCAGAAAAAGACACCCTCGGGGCGGAAGATCGTCTTCCTTTTCCTCGGCGCCCCTGCCTCTTCGCCTCCGGGAGGGCGGGAGGAAAAAAAACTTTGCTTCGTTCCGACAGTACGCCGCCGTTATTTTTCCGCGCCGAGCACGAGAGCCGAGCCGACAGGGTGCGGCCGCAGCACCCCACAGCAGCCATGGAGCGCCACGGCACCGCACAGCCCCCTCGGCTCGGCTCTCGTGCTCGTTCGGTGGCCTCTCTTGCTCTCTTTCCAAACGCCTTCTCCGAGACACTGCGTCTATCGGCGCACGGCGCAAGGTGTATGACCCGCTAGGGTAGTGCTGGGAACAGCGGCCATCATGTTTCTCACCTTTGCTGTCCGAAATAAGTAGCTATTGGCAGAATTGTCTAGGAGTGACAGAGGGAAAAAAGGAAGAGACAGCCAGCTGCATATTATGTTCTGCGGGGTAATGCAAGAAACAGTCGACCTGCTGCAGCCTGTGCCTTCCAAGCCGTACCACGCGTTCACGCAAAAAGAGGTCCATCTGCTGTTCGATCCGGCGTGGTCTCTGCGAGTACGAACACGAGCAGCAGCTCGACGCTGGACGCAGTAGGGGGGTTGCGATGCAGTCGAAATGCAGACGCAGATGTAGAGGAAACGGAGTACTTCCTGCTTCATCCGGTCACCACGAATACCGTACACGAGCTCATCTACTTGCTCAAAAAATCGGTCTCCGTCTTCTTCACCTTCTTCACCTTCTTCACCCAGCGCCTCATCCAGATGTTCATCCTCACCTAGTTCTCTAGCCCGCTCGGCGTCAAATTTCATTTCCGTGCACCCTATTCATAAACACTTTCTATCTGACAGGTCCCCTTTTTGTCACGCGTTCGCCTCCTCGCTAGGCATGCCATGCTCAACGGCCTTCAAGCCAAAACACTTCCACAAGGTCAAACGCTAGTACGTGTAAGGCACCTCGATGTTCCTTATCCTAATGGTGCCCCCCAGGTGGTTCTGGTCGCACTCCTCCCCCTTCTTCGAACGCATCACACGTATTCGCTACCCGGACGACCGGTAGATCCCAGACCTCTGTGCGTCTATCCGCTCGGTGTTCACGTTCGTTGCGCCAGTAGTAATCATCTTTGAATGCACAAAATGGCTCCTAGAACCCCAGTGCAAGTTCTCACTGGCAAGACGTATTGTGTTCTGGCATCACTGTGGCTATCGCACTCAACTTCTGGTTGGGAAGCAACATCATCGACGAGAGATACATAAACCTAGCGTCCGCCATAGCATTCATTCTCACCTACTGGCCGATGGCAATCTTTCTCTTGGCATATGTATTGCTCCTTGACAACTAGCACTGTTTGCCATCTCTCGATGAGCTGAAAACAAGGACCCTTCACGCATTTCTCACAGATCTGGGCAGTTTTTCAGTTTGAAGGCCCTAAGAATACTCATGATCTTATCCGAAGCTTTCGCATTCCAGATCTTAACCTTCCCGGAATAAAATTCTCGGTATCACAATTGACTGCCCAAAGTATAGTGGCAACTTTGAATTCTTTGGCATTCCAACCACCTTGTATTTTTTGCTCCACTCACTCAAATCACAAATTTGATAGTTACTTGCTCTTTAAATTCAAGCATGCAATGTCAGCAATATATATAGTCATGGTATTACTTTCAATACTCAGTATTGCATGGTTCTACTTTTCAAGAAAACAGGTAACTTCGCTTTTTACCCCGACATGGAGAGTCTGGTTATTGCGTCAAAATTGGCACAGATCATATCAGTAAGGCAATCCCTTGAATGCTTCAATATTATGTGTTGCAATTCTAAGACAACAGGGTAGGCAATAAATGGCTCCTACGACGTCCCTTATGGCTTATTACATTATAGGAATACCATTGAAAGTATTGGGAATTTTAAATAAACTTCCAGATATTTGAATTATGGATTGGTTTAGCAATAGCGGTCAATTTCCTAGTATATCGTGGATGTCATTATTGTCTACAAATCAAAATGGATGACAAATATGAAGCAAGCCATGAATTGGCACAGTAACAACTAAGTCAAATAAAGAAAATGAAAAAAAAACAGATATGTATATAGAGACAAAATTAGCATTCTTACATGAAAAAAGAAAATAACCAAAAAAGGGAAAGGGTCAAAATAACAATACCAACACGAATTAAACAAAAATAATCATTGAGTCAAACCAAAAAAAAAACAACAAAAGAGAGAAAGAAAAATTTACAAACACCAAATAACCCATCTACCCTTAAAAACCCAGTTTCCTACAAAATAGACACTTCAAATAAAAAGTATCAAAGATTCATTCTTGACCCAATTTGATACAATGCTGTAAGCGTTGCTGCAGCACCCCCAGCAGCACCAATCAGAGCAGCCCTTTTTTGACTCTTGAACCTTTTCAATCTTCTGACTTCTTCATTTAACTGCTCAATCTCCTTACTTTGAAACTCGCATAGCTCTGTCATTTGATGCAATTTATCCTCCGTTGTTCTTCCCACTTCATCGTCAAAGTCTGAGCAGTTTGATTCATCGAAACTTCTCTTTAGTGAACAAGAAGAGAATACCGAACTGTCCAAAGAGCACTTATCATCACTGATCATTATAGATTGGAAAGGTTTGTCATTTTTCTCAAATTCCCTGGCCTCTTCAGCATCTTTTTCTTCTTCATCTTCTTCGCCCTCTGCTTCTTCTTCGTCCTCTTCGTCCTCTTCGTCCTCTTCACCTTCTCCATCCTCTTCAAGGTCTTCGTCAACCAAGTCATCGTCTTGCTCGGATTCTTTTTCAGATTCTTTATCTTCCTCGTTGAGAATGAGTCCAAATGAAGTAGGCTCTTCGGGATCAGAGTTAGTTCCGGCATCAGAGTCATAATTAGAGTCGGAATACTCATCAAAGAAATCGTCATACGAATTATCGTATGCTGTATAAAACATCTTCTTTTGGCGAGAAATTTCAGCAGCATCATCATCGTATACGTATTGTAATCTGGATAGATTGATTATGTCTTCAATAGCAACCGGATGCATTCCAGACTTTTTGAAACACTCAGAGCCAATTTCTTGAACCAATTCGTCAAGCTGAGCTTGAATCCCCTTCACGTGGTCAATTACATTGTAAACTTTTGCAACCAAAATCTGATCATAATCTGTGAATATTTGTACGAGGATTTTGCATTGCTTCAAAGCTTCCTCAACACTATGGTTTTCAGGAAAGCCTTCCTTGTAGTCCTGCAAGAATTTTTTGCTGAAGCACATCCCAATTATGTTACCATTCTTTAGCTGAGTTGACTCATCTTCACCACCGACAAAGTTTACATTACCATCATTTTCATCAATAAGAAAGAATCCATTTTTCGACTTGTTCAAAAGAAAAAAGAACCTGTCATATGCCTTGTATAATTCGATATGGGTAGCACTTATCACAGGGTTCCGAATATAGATGTTGTTTTTCTCATCAGCTGTCCTGGAACTATTCTTCTGAGGAGCTCTCCCAATACATATGGTTTTCTCTAAAGGTCTCTCCTTGTTTCTAGGAGATAAAGTGATATCAATAAACTTATAAGTAGGGAGATCTGGGACAGATGCCATTTTTCCGATATTCGTTTCAATCTTTATGGGCTTTCGTTTGAGGGTTTTCTATAATAAAAGTTACCTTTAAATTTATCTGGACTTAATCTATATAGCTTTGTTTTCTGCTGTCAAACAGTACGCTGATAGTAGATTATATGAAGGCAGCAAAGGCAAACAAAGAGAAAAGGACACACCAGAGATAGGAGGCAAAACGCGAGGGCAATTGTCTAAAGCGTTATCTAAGCTTTATGCTGCCCATCTTTATCCGCAAAGCCTTTTTTACTCTTCGCTGCATGAATTTTTGGCGTTTTCCCGCAAAACAGAGTTGAGCCTGACGAGCCCTCTCACAAATTGGGGGAAATTGGCTGGACGTGGTTCGGAAAGGAAGACAGGGAAAGTATTGGGGCCGGAGTTGCCATCATTATTGGCAACCAGCGGGTACCCACTCAACGAGTAGGGCATCTGGGTCGATGTGCAGAACTTGAGTATAAGCTCCGGATCGGTGTACGAAACAGCATAGTCGGGATTGATCGGGTAATGCACAAGCTCCTCCTCTGTGCCGGCAAATGCAGCAGCGAAAGAAGGATCGTTTAGTCTTTTTGCTACCTCTTGTTTAATTCGAAGAGCTCTAAATGTTACAGGATTGGTAGTTTTGTTCGACATGAAAAATACTGTTAAACTTGTCCTGAAAGTGTGGCACAGATCTGCACTTTCTGGGTCCATGGAATCAATTCCAACGCTGTCATCAACAATGGACTCGGGAGCGGGCTCAAGCTCAGAAATGCCTGTTTTCCGGTCAGCACCATTTTGCTCCTCCAAAAACTCGCTTGTATGACTTTTGAAAGCTTCTGCCTCTTCTCTCTCTGTAGCGTATTCCTCTTCGGGAAAGCTCGATTTGGCATTGTCTTCGAAAATTTCTTCAAGTTCATTTTCAACCTTATTCTTTTGATGCCGTGTGTGTGAATCTGTCTGCAGCTGGGTCCGTGCCGATGTTTCCTCTTGATCGTAGACGTTGACAATTTCGCCTGTGTCCAAATTCACCAACTTGATTGAATCGGAAACTTGGTAGCTTCCCGAAGTGAGATTTTTCAGTTCCTCAGCCGAAACGCCTAGTATTTTTTGCATATCCTTCCATGCATATCCGTTTGACTCAAAAACGGTAACGGTTCGGACACCCGAGCAAGCTGCCCAAGATATGCATTTGGCAGCTTCGTAGATGACCCTGAAGGTCTCGGCTGCTTTGTGGGTGTGGTGTAGTGATGACCATTCTGCTCTCTTAGCTAATACCTTCGCCACCTCCTTCTTATCAGGAACCACAATTCTCTTTTCATAGTCAAGAAAAGGAACAGGAACTTCTGGTGGCTGCGGGACGACTAGGGCGCTCATCTCAAAAATGAATGCAATGTGGTCAGGAACGTACATTCGGCCGGTAACTTGCCGAATTTGAAGTCTATTTCTTGGAACAGAGGCAAATAATGACTTTTCAAGTATCAAGTTTCCAATCTTAGTAGGGAGCAATCTAGTTTGATTGAAAGAGTCAAGCACCCGAGCTCTGAAAGAAGTAGGACTTTTGATTGTCCGAATCGAAGTTGCGCTTTGCACAGAAGCTGGGCCGACTACAGAGACATCTTCCGGAAATGGTAAAAACATTAAAAGCTGCCACACCAGCGAGATAGCAATTGTGGACAGTTCTTCTATTTGACTGTCAAGCCAAAGGTAGTAGTGATAGATTGTGAACCACAAAGAAAGAACATATCTCAAAAGGGTGTAAAATAACCCCGTGTAATAGTTACTTCTCGAAAAAAGTGTTCTGTTACTTCCAGGCAAAGCAAACTTGACGGAGGCGGTAAGGTGTTGGAATACATCATCGTCCTCATACATGCTCATCGTTGAAAACTCCGTGTCTTCATTTCTGAAACGTGGTTTGATGATTGACGATTGAACAGAAACTGTTGCAGATTCCACACCAGATGTGAATTCATCCATGGCCGTTGATAATATTTTATTCTGCTTCCGGTGTAGTGTAGATGCCGAAACATTCACAGAAACAAGAAGCAGAATAGCAACAAAAGGGACAGTTTCCAAATAAAAGCGGCTGAGCCTAATGTAGCTTATCGATGTTCCATTCTTCTTACGTAACACTCTAAACTTTGAATCTGAGTAGTGACTATAATAAACTTTCATTTGCTACACACGATAAAGAATCTATACATTTTGCTTGCAAATTGGATCAGCCAATCAACTTCTTGATCTTCTCCTTGCCCAAAGATTGGAGGTCCGAGTTACCACCAATGTGTTTACCGTTGATAAAAACGTTAGGAACGGTTCTTTGACCAGTGATCTTAGCCAATGCATCTTGGATCTCTGACCCTTCTTCCATGGTATCTAGTTCCAATATGTAAGCTTCAGGATATATCTCTTTCATCAATTTTTTTGTTGCAGAGCAGTATGGACAGTAGGTCTTGGATGCGACAAACACCGGTTTGGTTTTGATCAACTCTTCGACCTGGGAGATGGTTTGCTGAGACATTTGTCGTGGTGTAGTGGATAAGTATCTTCTGAGTACGGAAAACAACTTGAATGCTATGAAAAGTAGAAGAATTACAAAAGTAGTGTTCATCTGCAGAGCAAAAATACACAAGAACCTGTATCATTCCCGCCAGCCCACCGTTCTGGCCCGTTTCTCCCCGCCACAGTCGCCTATCCAAAGTTTTTTTGCCTTTCTTTCCCGACCTGGGCAAAATTACTAACCCAGAACGCGGAGGGTATCGCGCGATACGGACGTCAGCGTGTACTACTCACCACAGATTGATGTGTACTACACAGCTTTAAGGTAAAAAAGTCTTGAAACCATGCTTGGATTGGAAAATAAACCAACGCAGAGGGTTGAAATTCGAGCTGAGTCAGAACAACCCGCTCTTTTTCAAATTCTGCTGTATGACCATATCGGTGACAGCAGTCAAGATGAATTTCATGGACTGCGTGTCAGTTGCACATGTCCTGTGAACATAAATAGGGCGCTTGGATTTGTTCAAGCTCAGAAACAACTTTTCGAAGTATCTCAATGCATCTTCAACATCGTTGCTCTTGCCGTCGTAATCCGGGAAATACTTGCGCACAGGAGATTTCCTCACCTTATCTTTGAGAAGATCAACTTTGTTCAAAAATAAGATAAACGGAGTATTTGCGAACCATTTCGAGTTCACAAGCGAGTCGAATAGCATGATAGCCTCGTAGATTCTGTTGACTCGCTCGTCTTCGAATAGCATCTGGTCGTATTCAGACACAGCCAAAACAAAACATGCACACGTTATATCCTGGAAACAATGGATCCATTTCTTTCTCTCTGATCTCTGACCTCCAGCATCCAAAAGTTTGAACTTTATTCCGTTGATATTGAAGTTAGTTTCGGTAATTCCTGTCGTTTTGATCCTACCTTTCAAAATATCTTCATCAGTGCATACGTAATTTGGATCGGCATAGTTATGTACCTTATCGAAGAAGTATGATGATGATCCTTCAAGTTGGAATAGATTCGACCTCCCGAAACATTGCTTGATCCCTTCGTCATCATTCCACAATCTCTCGACAGATTCTGCAATATCATCCTTTGACAGATTCTTTATGGTTAATGGAGTATTCACCTTATCCACGATGTAGTCTTTCAAAAGGTCGTCAGTCTCCTTATAATCTGTTAACAGCTGATCAGAAACAAGAGTGCCATCTGTAGAATTGTTCTCATCCATCCATCCGGCGTCAGCTCTGCCACTGCTTTTATTCCTTCTTTCAACTGCACTTTTTTCGCTATATTTTACCAAATAATCCTTCAAAAAGGTTACTCCACCAGCTGCTGGTGTATCGATACTTTCTAGTGGCTTGTAATTCAGTATGTTTTGCTTATATTGAAATAGTGGTGATTCGGGATCATCCGATTCAAGTTGAATCCCAAGATTTCTGGCCTGTATTATCAATGTTTGCATACTTGCAACAGTGTCAGCCCAGATGATGTTCTTGTATTGAATTCTTTCTTGTGGGGAAAATCCACCTAAATGTAGCAATCTCATCTGCTTCAAAACGGTAGACTTACCAGACTCTCCAGCTCCCAACAAAAGCATCTTTACTTGATTCTTTTTATTTACCTTGCTTTGTTGCATCAATTTTTCTAGTTTAATGTCTTGCATTCTTTGCATTTGATCCATGTTAGGTTGTGACTGTTGGATTCGTTTACCATCCTTCGGTCTGTTATATTTGATACTTTCATTGGAACTTGCGCTAGCTGGCATACTTGCGGTGCATCCCATGTTTGGATCTGTAACTGAAAAGCTTTATTAATTACAATTAATTACAGTTTCTTTTGGCAATTGCTTCTTTTTTCAACAGTTATAGAGGCAGTTGTGGACAGTTGTAAAGTTTTTCTTCTCAGGAAATCTTCAAAAGTTGAAATATTCTATGCTGGTTTTAGGTCAGGTGAATAAAGGCTCTAAAATTTGAGGGAAAGTAAAGTGAAGTGAAGTGAAGGGAAGGTTGCTTTTGGAAACATATTTTTTCATAATCTTACAGCAATTCGGGTTTTGGCTTTCGAACTTTGTTTGGAGTGGTATTTCTAATTTAGATGCTACACATCCTCATATGTTATCTCCCTCGGGCAAGAAATATGTTGCAAAACAAGTTTCATAATATGCACAGCCTCGAAATATGAAACTGTTTTGCATAGTCTCTATGTATTGTATATTCTTCCTATATAATTCTCAAGAGCTACTTTTACAGAACACATATAGGTTTCCGTTCTATCCAATGCTAAACTGGTTTCAGTCAGACAGATCCTCGTAATCGGCGATTATGTCGTACTCCTCAACATACTCACAAGCGTCTCCCTCGGGCCAATTTTCCTTATTTTCACCCTCTCCCTCTGGAGGGGATACTATTTTAACTACTTTGGGAATTTTGATGGCTTCAAAATTTGAGAATTGTCGAAGTTTTGCAACTTCGTTTTGTTTTCTCTCCGTATGATTTGCCTCGTCAACATGATGTTGGTCGACGTCTCTCGCGTAACGATGGCCATTGAAAATCCTCCAATTATGAAAACCTGATTTTGACAAATGTTTTTTGCTTCTTTTTTCTATGTGCTCAACAAAGTCTTTTCCTAGTTCATTGTTTTGTATTACTGGCACTGAAACTAGGGTGTCCCATAACTTTTCTCGAGTATTATCCTTAATTCGTTTTAAAACGGTTATAGCCCTATCTTTCTCGGTGTCGTTCTTTTTCTTAGAAAGGGTTCTCTTTCTGCTGTCTTTCCTTTTCTCTCGCTTCAACTTGGCTGATCTTATATAGTTTTTCACTTGGTACTGTCGATAGTCATTGACGTACTCGTGATTTTTATTACTGTATTTTGACTCTTTTGATTGTAGCTTACTTCGATCGAAGAATTCAGGCCGCTGAATCAAAGGAAGTCTCTGTGGAAGATTGTAACGGACAGGGTGAGAATCTAGGGTAAGACGATTATCAAAAGTGCTCCTACTTTCAGGTCTTATCTTATTAGAAATCCTGCCTTTCAAGCCTAAGCCCTTAATTTTGTTCTGAACCGCAATTCTGTCTCCATCAAAACCTAAAGCATCGTAATTAAGCTTATTAGTTACTACCCTTTTTATATGCTCGTTGGGGTAAAAGCTTTCATAGTCAAACTCTTTATCCAAATCAATTTCATCCATCCTAGCAGACTCGATAATATTGATTTGTGGATTATGTTTAAAAGAGTCAAAGTTAAAGGAAATAGTAGTCTTATTTCCCGTCTTATTTTGCTCATCAGCTCTATCTTCTTTGATTTCACATTGATAATTGGAATGGACGGGAGTAGATATGTCTTTGAGTTCATGTTTATTGTCCCCAAAGGGTAAAAAAAGATTACCCCTTGATAGTGTACAGTTGGTGCTTGCTATAAGCTCCCTTTCGAACGAATCAAGTGAGCCATCGTCTTCTAGTACTTGCTCGTTTACCAATTGCAATGGCTTTTGTACACTTTTCTTGCCTTTCTGTTTTATAGTGTTCAAACTTAGCTTTTTGGGGGGGGGTTTCTCAACTTCTCTAATTCCAAGGTTTTCTTTGCCTATTACATTATTGTCATCGTGGTAAATATCAAAGTTTTTGACGTTAATGGGTTTGACATTACGCGGTCTTTCATTGTACTTGAGCTCTCTCAATGGTACCCTCTGCATTTTCCTATGGTTTTTATCATAAGATACCCTTTGATAATCGACCTTTTGTGAAACTGCGCCGGGTGCTCTCCAGAAGTCATCCCATCTCTGACCAACATATTCTTTATTTGATAGAAACTCACTGTACTCTTCCGTTCGTAGAGAGATTAAGGGGATATTTCGAGGTCTTGAAGTCAGCATATATGGATCCTTGTTTGGATTTCCTGAGTATCTGTAATAGATCCACCACCTATTCAATCTTAAGCCGAGTTTCTTCAGCCTTAGCTCTAAATGATGGTTTCGGTGATGATACTCGTTATTCCATGCGCTTAACATATTATACGCTGAGTTTTCTTTTGATTACTTTTCCCGATTTTGAGTTGTTAAGCAAGTTACAGTCCTTAGTCAAAACTCTTCCTCGCAAGATATAGCTTTAATGAAATAGGAGTACTCCTGGATTGTAGCAATGATAATGGGTGCTAATTCAGAGCATTCTCATTCTAGCATTAAAGGGAAGTAATTCGATATGCTTAAAATTCTTGACATCATTTGTGTAAAACATGTTGCCCTGTTCACTTTATTCAAACATACGCTTTTTTTCTTACTTTTTAGAGATTTTATATAAAAATGTTATAGACCTTTATAAGTTTTAGAGCTCTCTTCTCCCTGGGTAACAGTTTATGACACATTATTAATATACAAACATAAAAGCCGTCACTCTTTACCCAATAGCTTGAGGAAGCTTTTATTGACAAGCTCTTTTAATTGTTTATAGCTCATTATCAAGCATGTCATTTCATCAGAACTAACCAGCAGTATGTTTTCATCTACACCAGCGTCAAGCTTGTTCAAACAATTAATCACATGGGTCAAATCGACAACAGGTTTCCCGTTATCATCAATTTGATGAAAAACATAATCTTTGAAAAGTTTAATAGGATATCGCTCTCCCGTTTCAGACCAAAGTCCATCTTTAACCACTTCTGGCCTTTCAGATATAAAATCAAGTTTGGCAAAAAGTCTTACCAATCTAGCATTTTCGAGTTCTCCCATCAAGTTTGATTCCATATAATCGCAACTGTTTTGTAAGCCATTAGCTAGTTTCAAAATCATCGGTGCAACAAGTTCTTGGAACCTCTCGATTGTTGCATCTTCTCTGAACAAGTACGATAACATTTTTTTGAAAACGTTCGTAAATTTCAGTTGCATTATTATTTCCATAGGGTCTTCTGTGGGAGCTTTCAAATAAGTGGTCGATTTTGCCAAAAAGAGAATCAATTTGCCAAGATTTAGAAGATCAGAATCTTCTTCTGCTTCTTCGAGCTCTTTTGCATCTTTTGGAAGTGTCTTGCTAACATCTTCTAATATACTATTTATCCCGACAGCTGATAATCTAATTCTTCCTTTGTTGGTTATGATAATTTTAGACGAGGTTAAAGAACCTAATGACAAGCCCAATCTATTTACTTCTGTTATTGCGTTCAAAAGTTGTATGGTATAATTCCACAATGAATCTTCGGTAATTAAATCTGGGTTCTTTCCTGGAAAGGACATGAAATGATTTTCCATTAGCGTCAAAGACATTGGATAGTAATCGTATATTAAAATTAAAGAGTTGTCATTGAAGGCCCTCGTTGTAAACACATCATAGACTTTAACACAATTCGAACAATCAACTTTTTTCCATTTTTTTATACTTTTTAACACAGATGGTGATGTTATTGGGACATTTTGTAATCTTCTCATAGTATAAAGTTTACCGTTTTCATTCGACATACATTTATAGACAATTGATACGTAGCCAAATGATTTCGTGCTATAATCGAAGTTATGGTCAATTGGATATAGTGAATGGTATTGACCAACATGAGATGGTAAATCTAATTCATTGTTCGAAATTGACTTTAGGCTTTCTTCATTTTTTAGCTGTAAATATTCTCTAAGTTTATTATTAATGAAAAGATCATCAACGGTTCTCTCGTTTGACTTTTTATTGAGTTCAACATGCGGTGGAGGTGGAGGTGCATATAGTAAGAAATTTACTGGGTATAGATTTGTATTCTGATAAAATAGATCTTCTCCTGTAGGTGGTTGGGGGTGAGAACTAAAGTTTGTGTTCAGTGAATTTATTGTATCGCTAGCTGAATTAGTTTTTGGTGTAAAAACTGGTGCTGTGACTGGATTAAAAGAGTTAGTTTTAGTTAGCGTCGAGCTCATTGAACCCAAGTCATTGAACGTTGCATCGTTGGAAATTTTACCAGCATTTGCTTGTCCTGGGCCAAAATTTAATGTACTTGTGGATTCCCCTCCATTCAGATTGCTTCTTATTGCGGAAGCGATAGTTGCAGTTTCTGTGGCTGGTGATTTCTCGGTCTTGCCGTTTGGAATAGAAGGAACGAATGTTGGAATATGGTCTAAAGATGGTGATAGAGAAGCAAACTTTGTCGATAAGGGAGTTGGTCTGAATGCCGGAGAATCCAAGTTGAATTTCTTGTTCATTATAGGAGAAGAGCTTGTTCCATTTAACGCAGATGATGTGCTACTATTAGCAGAATCATTATTATCATTCGTCGGTAAAGAATAGCTAGCTTTTTGGTTAAAAACACTTGGCTTGAATGCAGAAGTTTTGCCAGTTGACAAAGTTGTAACCGGACTTGAGTTAATACTCGTTATACCAGCCAATTGAGATGAAGGTGACATAAGAGAGGATGTTGTTACAGTAGAATTTGTTCCTGCACTGGTAATTGTGCTTTCACCGGCACTGGCTGTGTTTGCTGATGCACCTACTGGTGAAACAGCAGTACCCTTCTGCAACGCTGGGTCATGATTGTAAGAGCATCCTTTATGTTCAAATTTACAGAATCCATGAATCTGTATGTTCCTGCATGGAATATTTTTGGCCCAATCATATTGGCTTCCACTCATTCTTATTAAGAAATTCGGTAGCTTGATGGTCACTGTGTATATGCAACACAAAGATAATTTTCTAACCTATGAATCGTGTAGAGAATACCGTTCAATATTGGTGGAATGCCTCCAATTGTTTCTGTTCTGTGGTTATTCAAAAAGTTAGTTGTCAAAAACAGAGAGATTAAGTCATCATTTAGATGACTTAGAAGAAGCATGAGCAGGTTCCAACGAAGCTAATCATCCAGTATCTCGAACAAACTATCAGTGACTTGATGAGTTTGGCAAAAAGCGCGAACAAGAACAAGCTTGTACTGTAAAAAAAAGGGGGTCAACAGGGAATTGAACCCTGGGCCTCCTGCTCCCAAAGCAGGAATCATACCACTAGACCATTAACCCCAAGAGTTGGACAAGCCACTCCCTCCTTCCGGGATCGAACCAGAGACCTCAGGATGTCTTATTAACATTACAGTCCCGCGCTCTTCCAACTGAGCTAAAGAGGGGTTGCTCGACTTTTTGAAGGTACTCTTTAATAGAGCTGCCAAAACCACAATGACTATGTTGAAAAGCTGATGAAAGGACTTGCCAATAAAACATTTCACTGGATCGATGACCTATTCTTTGGAAAAGTAAATTACTATCATACGACTTAGCTAATCAATTAACTGTAGTAAGTGATTATCCGAGGCTGATGATTTATTAATATATATGTGGAGTTGTTTCACAAAGTAGATTTACTTTTCTCCCAGGCTAGCCAGCTCAAGGTGAGTTTGGAGTGTTCTGGTCATCTATTCCACCACGGCAGTCACACCCCCATCCTAGTACATTTTGGATTCAGAAAATTCAAAATGTAAAAGCAACGGCGCCAGGGTTTGATAGGCCATGTGAATTTTAGAAAATAAAGTAAACTCTTTTCCAAAAGAGGAAACGATCGCCGTACAAAACCACTTCTTTATTGATCCGTTGATGAGCTTTTCAACGTGATATTCGGGGGGAAGAGGGGGGGGGGGGTTCATGCAGAATGCATAAAGCATACTTATGACTACAGTTTCCATTATAATATCAGTAATAAAACCTTCGAGGATCAGCCCGACAAATTTGCTCAAAATTGGTTTACTACCGGAAAAAAAGGAGCTGTTATTTTACAGGTTTATGTTTTTTTATCATTGCATTGATTAATTCTATACTGAATAAAACAAATATATAGTTCAAGTCCAAATAGTTATAGCAAACAAGCCTATAAATTCTTGATCAAAATAGCCGGTTGACCTGGAACCGCATTCTCAATTGATTTAACTTTTTGTGGAATTGAGATTTCTTTTTCAGAAACTATATCTTTGCCTGTACTAGAACCATTGCAGAATGAAATGATTTGGACTTCAGAAACACTGATAGAGGCTGGTGCCTTTTTGATGGACTCAATAGCCTGTTTCACAACATCAACTTCATCAAATAACAACTCTCTGTTGAAGACTTCTTCTGGTTTTTCAACAGTCAATTGCTTTTTTAATTCACTGATAAATGGCATAGCACGTTTCATGTCCTTGCCATCGATTTTCTCTTTAACAAGCTTCATATCGTCCAATTTACCTTCTTCATACAACTTCTTTGCAATGCCGACATACTTTTGTTGCCATTCAGGGAATGAGCTACAAACGTAGATGGTTAATAGACAATGTTTATCTTTGTCAACATCAGACTTACCACCTTTTTTCTTTTTAAGAGCCATACCTTCTGACTCTCTTATGAGTCGTTGCAAGTTTCTGGTGTATGTTAAAGCTGCAGCTAGTTCATTTGAAACAGCCGCCTCAGGGATAGGCCATTTGGCGTTGTTGATTGAGGTCTTCTTTCCTAAAAGTTCTCTGTAAACGAATTCAGTGAAATGTGGGGCAATTGGGTAAAGTAACAAACATTGTGTTTCAATGTACTTGAAAACCAAATCCTTGTGTAAGCCTGCACCTGAAGATAATGAAAGCTCTCTGTAGAAATCTCTGGAGTATTGATAATCGAACAAACCAGTTTTAAGAGCTGCCTTGTAGTATGTGATATCGTAATTCTTATACGTTTCTTCGATTAGTTGATTCATTTCATTATCAAATGCTTTATCGAAGAAATTGTAAGGGCCCGTTCTAAGTTCATCCTTAGACTTCACCATTTCTTCAAACCATTCCTTCAAGTTGAAAAGTCTTAAAATGGCAGCGTTGGCATTAGATTCATCAAAGTTAGCATCTTCAACAGTATCACCTGCATCAGCAAGAGCAATTCTCGAAGCGTCTGAACCGAATTTTTCGACTAGTTGTTCCAAAGTTCTGAAATTACCTGTTGATTTGGACATCTTTGCGTTATTTAACATCAAATGACCGTTACTTCTAATACCTGCAGGCCAGAAAGTCTTCTTCAATAAGGCAACATGACAGTAGATGTAAAAAGTTAAGTGATTTGGAATCAAATCTTTACCCGAGATGGATTGATCCATCGGGTAGAAGTATTCGAATTCTCTTCTTAACAAATTCAATTTCTCAATTGGGATGTTGATGTTCTTAAGAGAATCACCCCTACAGAAAATGTAATCGAAAGTTTCATCAGTCAAATCTTCTGCTTTGATGCCTAATGGCCCAACAACCTTACCATAAAAATCAGAATGAAGTAAATGGTTGATAGTGTAGAAAGATTGATATAATGTGGAATCAGATAGAGATTCAACCAAGTACTTCTTATCCCATGGAATCTTAGTACCCAAACCATATGTTCTGGAAAGAGCCCAGTTTTTTAACCAGTTAAAGACACCTTCAAAAGCATTTCTGGTTTCGCTATGGAAAGTATTCATTTGACCTAGACATTCTAAAGCTTGCTCTTTCCAATTTTCCTCACCGTAATCAAGATACCATTGATCTTCCAAAGATACAATACAAGAGTCTCCTGATCTTGAAATAACGGCCGACTCAGGCTCGTTGTAAACAAAGGCATCACCAGAAGCGATCAAATCTTGCTTGACCTTTGGTTTGGCGACCTCGACCTTTTCTCCCTTGTACTTACCAATGATCAATGTACCGTTGTAGAAACCTTCCTTGTAGGCAAGTTCCTTAGCAGTTGCTAACTGATTGGTGTCTTTTGGAGAGTTGATCTTCAATTCTTTCACTAAAGCTTCGGCACACTTGTCACCATACTTTGGGGTATTGACGATTGCAACAGGTTCTTCGATGACCCAATCCTTTTGAATCTTATAGTATTCGGGTTTGTTGAACAAGTCTTTAGTAGTAATATAATCATCTGGAGAATCAGAAGGAACACAAGTGACAACGCCGGTACCTTTGTTTTCCAAAATGGTTTCCATTGGTAAAACTCTTAGACTTTCGTGGACTGCTAATGGAGCGTGAATTTTGGAACCAACAAGAAGAGAACCGTTTATTGTCACTGATGGAGTGTAATCACCCCTGACAGGAGTCAAGTCTTGATAGGCCATGTTCTTGAAAGCTCTGACAGTGGTAATGTAGTACTCGTTATCTGAGGCTTTGAAAACACCATAGTTGATTTTTGGAGAAACAAAACAACATGTTTGACCGTACATAGTTTCAGGTCTCAAAGTAGCTGCAACCAAGAAGACTTTCTTACCAGTCAAGTCAAAGTTCTCCTTTTTGAAGAAATCTGCAGCTGCATCTGTGAATTCCGTGACTTCGATCTTAATACCTGTATATTCTTGTGGCAAGACAGCCTCACCTGATTGTCTGTCGTGATCCATACATGGTTGACCATCTTTAACGGAGTAGATGGTGTATCTCTTACCGAACTTAATCTTACCTAGTTCTCTCAATCTGTTCATTTGCCATCTAACAAAGGCATCATAGTAGGGATTCATGTCTGTGGTAATCATGGATCTTCTCCAATCGACTCTACCACCGAAGGACTTGACGTGCTTTTCGACTAAAGGTGGGAAGTAAGTGAGCCAGAAGTAAGGATCTTTGAACTTGGAGATTTCATCCAAAGGAATACCTAACTGTTGCATGATTTCATATTGGTACTTTGCATTACCTGTCTTCTGGGCCACCTTGGACTTTTTAGCAGTAAACTTGGTTGGATCAGTCTTGGAGGCTTCCTTTGTTTCTGTTTCAGCGACTTCGGCAGTTTCCTCGGACTCCTTCGTAGCACCGGAGAAGTCTTCACCAAACAGCTCTGTCTCTCTCTGCAACTTGTCGGCAGCAGCACGAATAGGCATACCACTACAGTGGAAACCCAAAGCAAATAATGCTCTCTTGTTTCTCAATCTTTCGAAACCAATGGCGAATTCAACCTTGGAATACGTGAAAACGTGACCAGCATGCAAGACACCGTTCATGTAAGGGTATGCCATGGAAGCAAAGAATTTTGGATACTTCTCGTGTAGCTCTTCCCATGTTGTTCCGTAAGGAACTTCTTCATCAGTTGGCGCATCGATCTCAAATGGCTTTTCTGTGTCCCAGATTTCCTGGTACCTCTTTTCGATAGCTACCAGAGTATCTCTACGGGCAGTGTTTTCCATCACAACCGCCTTCGGTCCTTCAGTTGTGCTCATTATAAACTGATTGCTGTACAAAACGGAGCTATCAAAAAGAGCTCGAATTATACACCTTCTACGCTGCGCTCGTGATGTGCGGTGATAACATATGTCAGTGGAATCAGTCATCTCTAACGACCGCCGTCAAGCCAGCTCTCTGTCTTTGTCTCGCTCGTCCAACAGAGAACTGAAAAATTTTTAAAAGCCCCCACGCGCAACAGCAGGCCTGTCGTGGCGCGGCAGATCCGGATGTTGTGCGGATGCAGTGGAAGGGGCGATAAAGGCGATCTGGCACAAGGTGATGATGACGATGTTGATGGTGACAATAACACTGCAGAGAGGCTCAGTGTGTTGTGAGCTTTTCCTCTTGTCTGAAAAATATCCGTACGACTCCCAGCTAAAGGATACACGTACTTGTCAGCCGAGTGCCTAGAGAGATTCAAACCACTGTTACAGAGAGAGATGTTGGACGATTCTGCTCCTGCCGAACGCAATTTGGCGTTCAACTCTGACGTGATGGCTTCTATCCAGTCCTCGATAACTTTGAGAAAGCCTCTTATGCTGTTCATAGAGAATCCTGCCAGCGCAAGTGATTCAGGTGCATGGCTTGATAGGATGATTTTCGGCAACCAGGGTCTCACCGAGCCGACTAAACAACTCCTGTCGGAGGAGTTTATCCGTTTGCAGATAGTGAAAAACTCGGCAGATTTCAACAACCTTGTTCTCATTATTCCTTCGTTTCGGAACGCAATAACCCCTTGCATATTTTTCATATATTCGGGCCAAGTAGTTGATGCCATTCCAGAAGATTTCGATGTGGGGTCGATAGAAGAAAAAATAAAACAGATCCATCATAGTTTGCATAGCCTCAGCGGGAGAGACCCGCTTCAAACAGCCGCAACATCACCACCACCACCACAACCGTCAACAACAACAGCAGCGCCTCAGGTAACATCAACGCCGACTGGAATTCCCTCGAATACAAGCGCAAGCAGCTCCAACCCGCCTAACAACAACTCCAACCCGATAAAGCAAGAGAAGAGGTCTTTGAAAGAAGAGTCTGCAGAGCTGGCGGCCTTGAGATACAGGGAAAATTTGTTAAAGCAACAGAGACAAGCTAAGCTTGACCGTGAGCGCATATTATATTTGTTGGATCTAGATAGAAAGGAACAGAGAAACAAACTACTAGAGAGGGAAAAGCTCAAACAACAAGAACTTGAAGATAATGCGGTATTGCCTCAGCATATCCGTGAGAATCTTCATAATTCTAAAGTTCAGAATTCATCAACCTATAACATCCAGTTGAAGCTTCTGGATGGTACGACTGCTCGTCATAAATTCAAAAGCGACCAAAAGTTATCCAACGTGCGTGATTTCGTATTGAGAACATATCCTGATTATAACTCCTTTCCGTTCTACTTTTTCAAAACCATTGACCGTATTACCTTTGGGGAAGCAGATGAGAACAAATCTTTGATGTCTTTAAATCTTAACATGGCTACACTTATTTTGAAACCTGTGGAACCTGAAGAGAGCCAACAAGTTTCAACAGCAGCAGATAACACAAGCTCTTCAACTTTTAGTTGGCTGAAAAACAAGATGTTTTCTTATTTATGGTCTGCCGATAAAGTATTACATGAATCTAATCTAAATCAGGAGAATAGAAGCAGACCACCTATAAATGATGGTTCTTACACTTCATCGATAATGACGCATCCTTACGTGGAGGACGAGAGTGATAACGACACCATTTATCATACGCCGGTGTTGGCTTCTACAACTCCATCTAGTAGTTCTCTACGCCCGACCATGAGTAGCTTTAACCTCTACGGATCGCAGGGGCTGATCCATCCGACTTCAACTACATCATCCACCAATGATCTTCAAAATCTACTTCCTCGCAATATCGACCAGAGAGAAGAAGCTTTCAGTGAACCTTCAAATGAAGACTCTACAGTATCACACATTGTGTCGAATGGGAATTCAAACCAGTCCGAGTCAAGTGTAGATCGAAACTTGCGTACGGTAAGAAACGCTGAAGATGTTGATGTCAATAACGGCAACAGCATCTCCTTACAATTTCCCGACGACGATTAATGCTTTTGCATTTCCCTCTATAACAGCATTCTAGGTGCTGAGCCATACTAAAAAATTGAGACACTGTGATATATCGACACTATTTGCATTTAATATACCTTTTTTTTCTATTTTCTAATAAGTTAAAGTAAAAAATTTCATGAAGAAGATGTGTAAATTAGTTAAATAAAGGAAAGCAAAAATTAATAAAAAGCGAAGAAGAGCTATACATAAAAGAGAGAATAGGGCATAGGAAGCTACTTGTCCGGTTCTCCAGCACTGCCGAAATTGTAGGTATAAGAAGAAGGATCAGTGAACTCTTCAAAAATCAAAGAATAGATGTCGTTAAGTAACACTTCTTTAGCTGATGGGGTTTCAGCGTCAAAAATTGCCTCCGGATTATCTTCCATTTTGACATCCTCAGGCTCTGTGTTAGTGTGTAACGATGTAGACTTGGCAAGAGGAGTAGTGGCAGTTGGGAATGGTGAAGGAGCTGGTCCAAACATTGAGCCCACACCAGCGTTGAAGCTGTCAGCATATCCATTGTTCGGTAGATCAACAGAAGGCGACGCTACAAAGTTCAACCCATCATAAGCTGAATTGAATTTGGAAGCGGTTCCGGAATATTTATTGTCAACTGCCCATTGTGAGACATTATCAGTCAATTCTTTTATTGGCGATAACGATGGGAGAGCATCTGTAATCTGATTCAATTCATCATAAACAGCGCTATTGGTCAAGTTCTCATCTGGTGCTCTAAGTGTAGATTTGTGACTTTGCTGGACAGGGTTAGTAAGCTTCTCCGACGATGATGAGGAAATGGAGGATGCCGCATGTGTCAAAGAACCACGCGAGTTAGAGTTTGAACTTGAGCTCGAGCTCGAATTAACCCCAGAGTTGGCAGTAGAAGACGAAAAAACTTCGCTCGTAGATGGTAGAACACCAGATTTTGTAGAAGACATGTTTTCCTGTTTAGGGTTCAATAATAAAAATGGAGTGACTGTATCCATATTCACGTTATTTTTGAATCCGTTTGAGAAACTTCCACCGTGGTCCTTAGCCTTTCCCGTGATTGCGGATTTCAAATCCTTCAAATCTTCCATGGACTTATTTGTCATTAGCTTTTCGGATGTCACACTTGTCGGGGTAGATGCAGCAGACTGGAATGCTGAGGATATACGAGTTGGGAATAAGGAAGAGTATTGTTTTCTTTTTGCCAATCCGAAGTCGACTACTAAGTCAGGCGAAGAGTAACTCTTTGCACAATTGATACTAGAGCGGCGTTTGTCTCCAATGGTAGAATCCGAAGATGCATTTCCTGGATCGTTAGCAGCAGATGAGATTAGGTCACTCAATTCAAAATTATTCAACTTCAGCACAGCATTATGACGTTTCAAAATGGCATCTATCAGATGGATCAAATTGATGCACGTTGAGTTGGAAGTGCTTAACATTGCCAAAGCCCTTTTACCCTTGATGATATCTGACCACCATTCGTAGTTATGTTTTGAAGACGGGTTCGAACACTGACATGCTAAGGGGATCAAGATGGCCTGAAAGAGGAAATATATGGTGTACCAACAAGACAAAGGACTGAGTTTGCCTGAAGTGCTGTTTAAGTACTCCATTATATTCTGGATAGTTTTCGAGGCAGCGTGCAAACAGACCCTTCGTGCGTTTTTAGAGTCTTCTGACAGCGCAGCTTCTTTTGGAACGTTGGATGACTTCCCTGTTGATATAAGAACAATCTTCTGCCATATGTAGGGACGAAATATCAATATTTGGAGATTGGCTATTCTCCAGATCAACCTTGATCTCGATAAAGTGAACCAATCGGGTATCAATGAGGCGTCATTTTTGAAGTATCTCTTCTTGATGTAATCCATGTTTTTGCCAAAGTAATCTGGTAAATTTTCACTAAACTCTTGTAGCTTCAAATGCATGGAATGACATTCGGCTAAGGAAGGACGATTTTTGGAGATGATCCTGGCATAGAATGGATCTGAGAGAATACTCAGTTTCGATTGTTCGATCATTGCAGAGTAGATGGTTGGAGAGTCGCTCGATGGTAGAGATGGTGATTTGCTGAGAGTGTACTGAGACAAGAAGTTTGCATCGTTTAGTAATTCATCCAATTTCTCATCGTCCACGTTAGCCGGTAACCTAACGTCAACCATGTCAGGGACAGGGATGTGAGAGGGACGCCCAAAGGTGATTGCAGCTCCTGCGTCGAACATATAGAGGCACCACCAGATCCTGCGCTTGGATTCCTGGTCGTAGATGAAGGCTTTCAAATCTTGGATGTTTCTCTTTTCCAAATCTTTCGACTCGATCTCCTTGTACAAGCCCAACGAGACGGCCATACTGACGGCCAGACCAAGATAGTTCCAACCTGTGTTTGGCTTGTTTCTCTTCTGAGCATAGTTGCTCAAGAGTATGAGAGAGATTACATAACCGATGTTACCAGATTCGAAAACTTGGGAGAGATGCGACTTGGCGATTTTGTAGTATTGCAAATCATGGTTGGTTGAGTCTCCCTGAACACACCAGCAACCTAGGGCGACCACGGTGTAGTAGAGACACCACCAAGACGAGTGCTCCTTCGGGTGGTTCTGGTCGAGGTGGTTCAGAAAGTATCTCTTGCTCAACAGCGGATAGGACATGTGGTATGTTTTGAAATACGTTTCGATGTAGCCGAGCTGAAGCTTCTTGTCCGAGAAGTCCAGTTGCTTGATGTTGCTTGTAAGCCTTGAGGCGGAACTGTTGTTGTTCTGGCCCTGGAACTCGAGGTGCTCTGCGTCGGCAAGGTTGGTCTTGGAGCTGCTCTGGCTGGTCGACGACGTTGGCGGAGGTAGGGAGTGACCTGCCGATACGGCAGAGGCAGGGTGCGGAGGAGAAGTATGTTCCTTTTTCGTGACGTTTAGCTCGTTGGCCTTCATGATCCGGAGGAAGGTCGTGCTTGAGCCTGCGCCAAGGAAGCCGGACTTCGAGGCCGGGTTGGCGCCCATGCCGTCCAAGGATGTGAATGATGAGTTGTACTGGATGTTGGATTGCTGTAAGGAAGTCGGCGGGGTGCTGAGATTGTTCAAAGAGACTGTCGAGTCCGACTTGGAGAACGAGGACTTTGGCGACGAAAAAGGTGAAACCACGTTGTTGCCATTCGAGTTGTTCCGGTCGCCGGGATGCTCGTGCTCCTCTTCGGCGGTCGCATTGTCGAACTCAGACCACTCGAAGACAGACTTGTCCGAGTTGTCCGTGAGGTACCGTTCCGGAAGCTTAGGCTGAGACCTGAGCGAGTCCGCCATGTTGGACTCTCCGCTCTCGCCGACGGCCCCCATGCGGTGGAGGGGTTGGTGCGTCATCACCCCGTCTCCGTTGTCGACGATGCTGGCCCCATCACCGTCACCGTCGCCGTAGTCGATGCTGCCGCCGCCGCCGACGGAGGCGAGGAGCTCCTCAACCGACTTGCTTGGTGCCAGTCTGGAAACGACCTGCTCCAAGAGCCGGACACGTGCCTCGACATTCGTCAAGTGGGATCGTGTCAACGGAGATCGGACCGTCTTGGGCGAGTAGATGCAGTTCCACTTGTGGGTGATGCACTTCGAGCACCGGGGCAGCTCCTTGGAGCACTTCAGTTTGCGTTTGCGGCACGAGTCGCAGGCCTGCTCGATCTGCAAGTTTGTAGGCAGCGGAGGTGGGAACCCCTGCGTGTGGTATTGACTCATTTTGCTTCGTTCGATATCACCGGTGCTGCGCTGTCCTCTGCTGGTCGACCGTGGCTTGTCTGCAGCGGTTCTGCTTGTCGATGATGATGCTGCCCTTTCCAACAACACACACAACACAACGCCTGCTGCTGCTCTTCGGTCCTTCGGCAGAGATACCACTAGCCGAAGCAGCTCACAGACTGGCCTCCTTTCCTTCTGCCACTCTGCCCGGTGGTTGCTCCTCTGCCTCTCGGCCTGGAAAATTCCCACCCCACCCTGTCAAAGGACAACGGTCGCGGATAAACTCTCGCCGCCGCCTAGTCTCGCCGTGATGGCCGTCTCGGGCGGAGTTCCCATTAGCGGAGCAGTCGGACAATAGGCCGCAGCGGAGTAGGTCAACAGCAGTTGGGGAGGAATAGACAGAAGGGGACGGAGTCGGAGACTGGGATGGGGAGGGAGCCTACGTGGGTGTGGTGCTGCGTAAACGACGGCGAATGCGATCTAAGTTTATGCATGTGGGAGATAAATATAAAGGAGTACAATAGGGAGGGCGGAGGCGGAGGCGGAGGCCGTGATCGAGGTCGAGGTCGATGCGGAGCAAGCAAACAAGCAAGTAAGCAAGCAATCACCGGAAAAACTTCTGGACAACATACTCGGCAATACCCATCGAGGCGGTGAGGCCGGGGCTCTCGATGCCCAGGAGGTTGACGAAGCCGTCGAGACCCACATCGGCCTCGCTGCGGACGACAAAGTCCTGAAAGGCGGTGCTGTCGGGGCCCGCCAGCTTGGGCCGGATGCCGCTATAGCTGCCAGAAAGGTACTCCCGACGCATATGCGGGAGGTACACCTTGACGGCGGCGACGGCAGCGTCGAGGTTGTGCTCATTGACGCGGTAATCGGAGCAGTTGGGGACCCACTCGAGGTCGGGGCCAAAGCGGATCTGGCCACCGAGGTCGAGCGTGAGGTGGGTCCCGAGGGAGGCGACGCCGGGCGTCGGACACGGGTAGATGAGGCGGCGGATGTGTGTGTTGGGTCCGCTGTAGCTAAAGTAGTTCCCCTTGGCGTAGAACGCCTGCACGTGGCGCTCCGGTGGCAGCACCATGTTGGCGACGGCTGGCGCATGGAGGCCGGCGCAGTTGATTACGCTGGTGCTCTTAATGGAGAAGTCTTCGGCGTCGGCGTCGGCGTCGTTGGCGTCCGAGCTTCCATCACCGCTCTTGGTCCTGATCTCGTACACGTTCTCTCCTGGAAGCCGTTCGATGGCGACGACCTCTGTGCCGAGTGCCAGGCTCCCATCACCCTCCTGGAACCGCGTGTACAGGTAGTCCATGAGGCCGTGGGCGGAGGTGATGCCTGTAGTGGGCGAGTTCAGGACCCCGAAGCGGGCCCTCACGAAGGGCTCCTGCGTCTGGGCCTGCGCCAGCGGCACAAACTCGGTTGGTACGCCGATCTGCTCCGCTTTGGCGTGCAACTTCTCGAGGTACGCCTGCTCGTGTTCGTTCTGCGCAATGATCCACTTGCCACACTGCTGAACAGGGATGTGTGCCCGGCGCTCGTAGATCTTCTCCTTCCCCCGGATGCAGAGCCTCGTTTTGAGCGAGTCTGGCGGGTAGTAGAGCCCGGCGTGCACGACCTCCGAGTTCCGGCTACTCGTCTCCTGGCCATACTCCCCGTTCTTCTCGAGGATTAACACCTTGTTGCGACGGTCGTGCTGGACAAGCTCGGCGCCGATCGCCAGGCCCACTACGCCGCCGCCAATGATCGTGTGCGTGAAGTCAGCTGCCCGTGCTATGCGAGCAGCACTGAAGCTTCGTTTAAACACCAGCATCTTGTTCTCCGCAGTGGTGCAGCCCAGAAACCCCTCCCTGCCTGAAAAGCGGGGTGTGTAAGTGTGTGCAAGTGTGTCCCTCAGATTCGACTTGTCTCCCTCCACTTGCCTGAAATACCCGCACCGTCGCTGCTTGTAGCGTAGTATATTCTCCACAGTTACATACGGGGGCTCTCCCGGCGCCCCAATTCTGCTCTACACACCGATCCTGGCCTCCATCTCCGCCATCGCAGCATCGTTCTTTGCATCATGCGTCTCGTCCCGGCACAATCGGTACACGTTCACCATCCAGCTGATTAAGCCCACGAGCTTTCGCAGCACCCGTCCGAGCCGGAACCGCCTCGTCACGAGGCTGAGGTTCAACACGAGGTCGTTCGCGTAGCCGACAATCTCCATCACCGCCTTTACCTTCTCCGTGTACAACACCCGGAGACACCGCTCGTGGTATTCTGTCACGTGCGAGCCCTTCATGAGGAAGTTCCCCCGAATGATCGCCGCCTCCGTCTTCACCACGCCGATAAGCCGGTTGATCCGCCGCAACCGCAGCAGAAACCGCTTCAAGTAGATGAGGATCATCACGATGTAGATCTTCGCCACCTGCCGGAGGCAGAAGTTGAGCGGCCTGAACAGAGGCGAATCCCTCGTCCGCCGCTCAATCGACGGGAATACAGCCTGCACCGCCACAAAGTTATCCATGTACGACAACCAGGTCTCCAGCTTCTCCAGCACCGTCTCCTCAAGAACCTCGTACCGCTCGACCAGCGATAGCGGTGTCTTTCTCGACCCTCGGGACCCCGTCTTGCCCGATCCCGTCTGGCTCTTGTTCCACTGTAGAAAGTCTCTCGTCAGCACGTTCTCCGGCACGCTGCCAGCCTTGCCGCTGCACACCTTCTCGCCTGAATCGTCGCCTGTCCCTGAGCCGGCCATTTTCCTGCCAATTGGCCCTCCCTGCCTTCTGCTGGCATAACTTCCCTCTAAAACATGAGCCTCTGCCAGTCGCCCTATTCATGTCGCCTTCCGGGACTGAGCACGGGCGCCGCGCACCGGCTACACGTCGCGGGTGCCCACCGGGCCCCACTTTTCAACGCCGAGAAAGAGAAAGAGAAAGTATAAAAGGAGCACGCTCTGCTGGCGCCACCAGGGCCGGGCGCTGTTGTACTGTTATGGTTGGCGAACAGCACGCTACACCGAATTGCTAGCACACAGGTTGTCTCTTGTCTGTAAGAACATATTCAAGTAGAAAGCGTCTGTGGAAACGGTTTCCGTCTTCTTTGATCCCCACTGCTCCTGTTTCTTTCTTCCTGGTTTGTCTAGACTTGATAGACAGATCCAGCTACTATTAACACACTGCCGACGATATATAGCGTCTAGTTTATCTATAAACACTCCACGTACACTTCGGAGCACATTCTCCCACAGTAGTTAGTATACAGTCCAAAGGTACCACTTGCACAAGTTTGTACGAATTTGCCAAAACAAGCAAAAAGAAAAAGAGAGAAAAGACATTTAACCTCCAAGTCAAAAAATACACACATATATACAATAATAATGCTGGAATCAGTCGAAGACTTTGAAAACACACTAAACGAAATGAGCACCTTGAAGGCTCCCGGTGTCTCAGGCTCAAGAATTAAAAACCTAAAAGACTTCTTTTTGTCCCACGTCGATGAAGAGGATAAATTAGTTAGTATCTTAATTAACGGCTGTAAGAAAACTCCTGTATCAAACAAGTTGGGTCCATTGTATGTGGTTGATGCAATTGTTAGAGCTCTGATTGATGAAATTGGCAGTAATGCAAATGTAGAAATTAACGGTGAATCTCCAAACGGTACTGCAGCCGCAGCCGTACATAAAATCCAGCAGAATATCGAAACGTTGCTAGATGATGCGATCCCAAATTCTAACGATGACGTTAAGGAAAGAATCAGTAAACTAATCGATATCTGGGTGAGTTGTTCAACTTTTGACAAGAAGATCATGGATTCGATCAAATCCAAATACTACAAGTCCTTCACCCCACCGGGCACTCCACCGAAAAAGAAGGTTCTGTTCAATGACAATGTTACCCTCCTCGGTAACAACTCCTCCACCAACAAGCCTCCGCAAGGTCCTGCGGCTTCCAAAGACCCAACCTCGGTCTTGCAAGCATTGGCCAATTTGGCAAAGAGCACCCCCTCTCCAGGCTCCAACTCTAACTCCAACACCAAGCTTGCCTCACCCTCCACAAACTTACCTAGCTCATTGTCCCCACCATCATCCGGTGCCAACGATTCGATGAATTCGTCGAATCCAAACGCCATTTTCCAGCTGCTCCAGAACATGAACAAACTTACCAATAACAACAGCAGTGGCAACGGCAGTAGCAGTGGCAACATGGGCAACAACACTGCCGATATGGCTCACAACCAAAATAATAACCTTCTGAACAACAACTTCAGAGACAGAAGCGACAGGGGTAGCAGAAGCAGTGATTTCGGTAGGAAGAGGGACAGATCGCCAGATCGTAATGACCATTCCGATCCTAAACCAACACACGTCGAAGGTGAGAGAAATGTTCCATCCAATCCTCACTACAGACAAAAAAAGGCCTTCATTGATAAGAGCATCCCACAAGGATGTATCAACGTTTACTCCAGAACCATCTTCATTGGTGGTGTTCCTCACAGCATGGATGAACAACAGCTTGTCCAGACTTTGAAACCATATGCTGAAGTTCAGAGTGTGATCTTGAACACTTCGAGAAAGCATGCTTTTGTGAAAGTCTACTCAAGAAGTGAAGCAGAGCAGGTCATCCACGCCTTCTCCGTTTCTCATCCATCTGGCTTGAGAGCCAGATGGGGAGTTGGTTTTGGGCCAAGAGATTGCTGCAACTACCAAACGGGTGTCTCCACAATCCCTATTCAAAGATTAACCGATGCCGATAAGAAATGGTTGGTCAATGCCGAATGGGGAGGAAGCATCCCAGATTTAGACTTGCAACCAGGGTTGTTTGTTGAGGAACCAGATATCGAAGTCGGACATGGAGTTTCGTCGAAGTCGATTTCTAGAAAGATGCCTACAAACTCGTCGCAAAACGGACCTAAATCCGATAGCATGGCCCAGGGCAGATACAACAATAACAACCACAACAACATCAGGCACAACAACAACCCTGCCCCAGGGAACATGCCAATGAACTACGGCAACTATATGGGCCAGGGCGTGCCACAACACCCTCAACCGGGGATGATGCCATACCAGCAGTCTCCTTCTCAACAACCTGGCATGATGCCGTACCAGTCAAGCCCATACCCTGGCCAGGCGGGCCCTCCACTTATGCAACCAGGCATGATGGGCTCCCCACCACCACCTCCATTCAGTGCCGGCGGTCAGCCTATGGACCAGACGCAAATGATGGCAGCTATGATGTCTGCCATGAACCAGATGAACCAGCAACAGCCTCAAAACGGTGGAAACAACAACAACGTCGACATGAACAGTATGCTGCAAGTTATGGCTAGCATGATGAACGGTCAGAAACCACCCCAGCCACCACAGTAGGAGAAGAAGTATTAGCAGTGTTTACTATGTGGGGGGTTGTTTTTCTTTTACAGCTCTGTATATTATTTTAATGTTTCTTCTATATTTCCGTTGGATATCCTCTCTCCCCTTAATAGCTTGAATTTACAGTCGGGACAGAATCTCTCCTATATAACACAATTTCGAAACGTCAGTTGGGTGTACTTCCACACCTTCTTACTTCAGCCTGTCAACGATCCAGCCTTCCCTGGTCGAGGACGTTGAGTAAAGACACAGACACGCGTCCAGAATGGGCGGCCCGTTTTTTTTCCACCCCCCCGCGGAGAGCTTGGGGCGAATCCCGTTGGACTGAGTTAGAAGCTAGGTGGCCCATTCGAAGAGAGTGCAGTTGGAAAGTTCTCGACGGGACAGAAGACAGTTAGAGCCAACCAGACCACCAAATAGACGCCAGACAGATAACGATGGGCAAGGGACCAAGTTTGTTTTCGCTGGATGCGTTTGCGAAAACGCTGGACGACAGAAAGATCAAGACCTCTACGGGAGGCATCATCACGATCATCTGCTGCCTCACGACGTTTGTGTTGCTCAACAACGAGTACCAGGACTACAACCGGGTGGTGCTCCGGCCAGAGTTGGTTGTGGACCGGGATCGGAACAACCATCTTGACATCAACCTTGACATCTCCTTCCCGCAGCTGCCGTGCGACCTCATTAGTCTCGACGTGATGGACCTGACTGGGGATATCGAGTTCGATCTTCTCAAGAACGGGTTCACAAAGACCCGTCTGGACAGTGCCGGGAACGAGATCGAGCAGGCACCGTTCGATGCCAACGTCCAGGGCAAGGAGGGGGACCACATTGGGGCGGCGGACGGGTACTGCGGTCCCTGCTACGGTGCCGTGAACCAGGACGGGAACGAGGACAAGCCCGACGAGGAGAAAGTGTGCTGCAACACGTGCGAGAACGTGCGGAACGCGTACGCCAGTAAAGGGTGGAAGTTCTACGATGGCAAGGATGTGGAGCAGTGTGAGCGGGAGGGCTACGTCGAGCGCATCAACGCCCGTCTCGAGGAGGGCTGCCGTATCCGCGGGACGGCAGAACTCAACCGGATCGGCGGGAACCTCCACTTTGCCCCGGGCGCCTCCATTTCCGTCAGCGGCAGACACGTCCACGACATGTCCTTCTTCGACAAGCACGCCGACCGGTTCTCCTTTGCGCACACGATCAACCACTTCTCCTTCGGCGAGGACTCACACGAGCTTGGCGCCGTCTTTGCCAGCGACTCGCACGACCACCGCACGACGCACCCGCTCGACGCCACTAGCGTCGACGCTCACAACAAGTACGAGATGTACACGTACTTCCTCAAGGTCGTCAACACCCGGTTTGAGTACCTCGACGGCACCAAGATTGAGACAAACGAATTCTCCGCCACGCAGCACAACAGACCGTTGCAGGGCGGCCGGGACGACGACCACCCAAACACCATACACGCCCGAGGCGGAATCCCGGGGCTCTTCTTCTACTTCGACATCAGCCCGCTCAAGATCATCAACCGGGAGGAGTACAACAAATCCTTCAGTGCCTTCCTGCTCAGCCTCTGCTCCGCCGTCGCCGGCATTCTCACCGTCGGCGCCATCCTCGACAGAACCATCTGGTCTGCCCGCCGCTTCATCAAGGAGAAAAAGAGCACCTAACACCTGCCCTCTGTACAAACATCTTCTGTATCTTCAACATCTCGATATCTTCACATCTATTCTTTAAACATGCTCCTTATTTCGCCCAATCGGGCAAACCGCCGTCGCCATCTCCCTTCCCGATCTGGCCACGCGTCGCTTACGTCATCCCGTTTCTTCTTTCCCCCCCTTTTCTCTTTTTTCCCTCTTCTGTTCCTTCTGTTCCTTCCTCGCTCCCCCTGTTGGAGCTGGAAAGACGAGTTTCACCGTCCGGACAGGGTGTTGGCGCCGAGCTTGGACAGACAGGAGTGCAGCACAGGCCCAGCGGACACCCACCTACCGACGCAGCAATAGCAGAGACAGCCTGCGAGACCAGAGACGCACAGAAGAACCCGCCCCAGCAAGCCACGGAGCCACCACATCGAACACGGCAGAGCCTTCTTTACACACATAGACACAGACACACATACAAGGTACACGACGATGTCTTCCTTTATGACCCCGATGCGCACTACCAGCTTTGCGTCCAGCGGCAACGGAGGTGCCGGCGGCGTCTCGTCGTCGACCCCCATCCGGATGCACAGCTCCTCGTCAACGAGCATCTTGACGAACCGCCAGGCCAGCTCGGACGAGTCGCTCTACTACATCTGCTTGAGACTGATGAACTCGCTGTCCAAAGTGCCGGGAATGCTCCCATACATTGAGCTGGCGTACGCTGAGGCCGACTCCTGTGCGGAGCAGCAGGCACTGGCGTTGAGCAGCTTGGCGGCTTCGCCGTCGTCCCCCATCCGCTCCAGCCAGCACAACGCCAGCAACAGCAACAGCAACAGCAACAACAGACACATGCGTCCCAACGGAGCCGAATACACCACCGACAGCAGTTCAAACAACAACCTGAACCCCAACAGGATGAGCAGCAACACCCTGAACTACCACAGCCTGCTCTACAACTGGAGCAGCACGCTTTTCACGTTTGCAACAGGTTTGCTCCCAGCACAGATTGCGTACGACCCAGTCACCCCGATCTCGAAGCTGCTCAAACAGGGGGCCCCTTTGTGCCTCCTCTTCAATGCCTTGAAGCCAGAAAACGCCATCGAGATCGTCAGCTCTGACGACATGAAGATCTGCAAAATGAACATTTACCAGTTTTTGAGTGCGTGCAAGCTCCATTTGAACATCAGAGACGACGAACTTTTCCCAGTCACAATGGCTTTCTCAGATAATACCTCCCACTTACTGAGGGTCATACGCTCGGTGAACTTCGTACTCAATTTGGAGCCTTCGTTTATCTCCCCAGCTATCCCAGACCAACTCAAAATCACAGACGCCAGATCGAAAATAGTCAAGGAGCTCATAGAAACAGAGAGAAGATACGTCCAGGATCTCGAGACGCTGCTACAGTACAGAGAAGATCTTATCAACTCGGAATGCTTGCTCAGTGAAGACATCACCATGCTATTCCCCAACCTTACGGACATTATCGAATTTCAGAGAAGATTTTTGGTCGGCTTGGAGTGCAATGCCAGCGCCCCTAGTAAATACCAGAGGATAGGTTCCGTCTTCATTCATGCAGGTGTTGAGGGCTTCAAGATATACGAGAACTGGTCTTTACTACAGAGCTTCGCAATAGACTTGATCAGAAGAGAAGCAATCAAGATGCGAAATGCGTGTAAAGTTATTAAGGACCCGTACGATCTACAGAATTTCTTCCTCATCAAACCGATACAGCGGTTGGTGAAGTACCCTCTACTCTTATCACAACTTTTGAAGGAAACCGACCAGTCCTGGCCCAACTATAACGAGTTACACCAGGCGTACTTGATATCGAAAGAGGTCGCACTGTGCATTAATGAATCCCAAAGAAGATCGGAGAATATCCAACATTTGAACGATTTGAAAGACAAAGTCGTAGACTGGAAGGGATACAACACTCGAAATGTAGGTGAGCTATTGTATTTCAACGTAGTCACTGTCAAAGATCTACTTACAGATGGCCACTCAAATGAAAAGGAGGTACATTGTTATTTGTTTGAGAAAGTGATATACTTTTTCAAGGAAGTTTCACCAAAGAATAAGATTTTGGGGTCCAAGAAGATGTCCAACCTCTCCTTGACAAATGCTTTGAATAACAGCATGAACAACACCACACACCCGGTGCAGCTCTCATTGAACGGCATCGTTTACATTAGCAAAATTTACAAGATATTGTCTTCGGACCTTTCCCCATATTTTGGAGCCGTGCAGGGGCACTTTCTCACCTTGAAATGGAAGGGAAATAAAGATACCGGAGGGTGTGTCATGAAATTCAGGTCCGAGGAACATTTGAAGCAGTGGAACAATTCGATCAGAAAGTTATCGATAGATACCGGAATTGACGACATTTATGCCACACACAATAGTTCCAAAAGTATGAGTAGCATCTCGAGCTCCACCAGCATGTTGACAGGTAACACAAACAGATCAAGTAACACGAGCGCTTCGACAAATAACAACATACTGAACAACAACAGAAACTCGGACAGACTTAGATCATCATCAGACTCCACAACATTCATGAAGAAGCTAAGATCGACAAGCAGCTCAAGCTTTACCAACTTATCCAACATCTCATATCCACCGTTGCCAACAGAAAAGATGAGGTCGCTTTCCAATACAAGCAACAACGGTGCCACAATCAATTCTGGTAACTTAAACAGAAAGTCGTCATCGAACGCCTCCATCTGCAATAATGAGGAATTAATCTCAAACTTATCCAGTCTGACGTTATCCAAGTCAGATTCGATAGACTCTGGAAATATGACAAACATCAAACTGGTTTTCAGCTCGATTAAATCTACGATAAACTTGTCGGTCAGCTCAGACATAGACTACGGCACCCTCATCGGTATACTGGTGAAGAAGATGAACTACAGCATGAGTTCGGAGAACGGGTTCACCATCTCTAATGTTAGCTTCAAGTTCAAAGACGAAGACGGCGATTTCATTCGTTTCCAAGGAGACGATGACTGGACGATTGCCAGGGAGATGTTGGAAGAACTCGACCCAGACATGCGCATCCTGGAGTTGATCGTTATATAGTAATGCCCCCCTGTCCTCTCCCTTTTGTGTACATTTGTAAAACAGCAGAAATAAACATTCTTGACGCTTCCGCCAAACTGAGACAGGGTGCGTGTGCTACTTTGGCCCTATGCGCCGCCAAATTGATCAGCAAATGATTTTGATGGAATTAGTCACTCAAAGTTTACGTAATGCGCAACGGCTTTTCCTAAAGCCTATAGATTCATGTCTTTCCAAATTTATTGGTTTGACTCTGGCATTTCGAGGAGCTACTTTTACGGTTTTGCTTGAAGAATACATGTCAATTTTTCTGGTTATCTAACGTTATCTAACCTGAACATAGCTAAGAAGCTGCAAAAACTAGATGTTTACCTACGGTAACAGAAAGCTACCGCTGAGATCATTGAATGCGGGGAAAACCGTACTTTTGTCAAAACACGGAAAGCTTCCTACGTTGAAGTCTCCTCAAAATGCTGCCGGTAACTACACACCTACCGCCAATAGCCTCTTGTCAACCCACACGAAATTCATCAGAATAAGCAATTTTGGAAATCGGTATTTTTCCACCTCGAGAGTGGCTTGGAATACTATAGAAACAGCCCGGGCAGAGCTGGATGACGATCAGCTCGAAGCCCTAAATGATCCGAGAGCTGTTGATACGGTTGACGTATGTATCGTAGGTGGTGGTCCCGCAGGCTTAGCAACTGCTATTCGTCTTAAACAAATAGACAACGAAAAGGGGGATGGGGATTTGAGAGTGGTGTTGCTTGAAAAGGGTGCCGATATGGGTGCTCATATCCTATCAGGTGCAGTATTAGATCCTAAAGCTTTGAACGAGCTATTTTCTGAATTGCTAGAGGAGAATGAGAAAAATATCCCACTACCTGACGATCTAGTCACTTTGGTGAAAGAAGACCATATGAAATTTCTATTTGCCAATGGTTCATCTATCGATTTGCCCGAGCCACCACAGATGAAAAATGCGGGGAAAAACTATATCGTGAGTTTATCTGAAGTTGTCAAATGGATGTCTGATAGGGCAGAAGAGCTTGGAGTTGAAATCTACCCCAACACTGCTGTCAGTGAACTCATATACGACAGCCAGGGAGGTGTGCGAGGAATAGCTACGAGAGATAGTGGTTTGGAAAGGGACGGTTCATTAAGTGATAATTTCGAAAAAGGTATGGAGTTCCATGCTAGAATGACTGTCTTGGCTGAAGGATGCCACGGTTCATTGAGTAAACAAGTAATTCACAAGTATGATTTGAGAAACGGCGTGAATCCCCAAACTTATGGTCTAGGTATCAAGGAAGTTTGGCAAGTTGAACCACAAAGATGGAAAGAGGGATTTGTTTCCCATTCCATGGGTTACCCTTTGAGTAAAGGAGTTTATGGTGGTGGATGGATGTACCATTTCGGTGACGGTTTTGTCAGTCTTGGTCTTGTCATTGGTTTGGACTACAAAAACCCATGGATCAGCCCATATCAGGAATTCCAGCGTATGAAGTTGCATCCATTTTACAAAGACGTTTTGACCGGCGGTAAGTGCATTTCTTACGGTGCGAGAGCTTTAAATGAAGGTGGTTGGCAAAGTGTCCCACAATTACACTTCCCTGGTGGCGTTTTGGTGGGCGCCAGTGCTGGATTCATGAATGTTCCAAAAATTAAAGGCTCACACTGTGCTATCAAGAGTGGTTCATTGGCTGCCGAATGCATGTACGACAAGGTTGTTGCATTGAAAGAACAACAGGAGGCCGAGATGGCGTCAAGCCAAGCTAAAAATGGAGAAGAGGAAAAGGGTGAAAAGGAAGAGGAAGAAGAGGAGGATGATGAAGAGGAAGAGGACGAAGATGCTGGTTTGCCCCTGCCTGAGTGGAAGGCCATTGATTTGAGTGAATACCAAACTGCATACAAGAACTCATGGATTCATGATGAGTTATACGAAGTGCGTAACGTCAGACCAGCTTTCGATTCTCAATTCGGATTGTTGGGAGGGTTAGCAGTTGCAGGACTTGTCACGGGCGTAACCAGAGGTAAGGAGCCTTTTACATTGGAGTTTGAGCACACTGATTCTGCTGCTGTCGAAGATGCAAGCAAATACGAGAAAATTGAATATCCAAAACCTGACGGTGTTTTGACTTTTGACTTGATGACAAGTGTGAGCAGGACAGGTACTTTCCATCGCGAGGGAGAGCGTTGTCATCTTCGTGTTCCAGACATGGACTTAGATAAGCATAAGGAGATCTCTTGGCCTAAATTCAAGGGTATTGAACAAAGATTCTGCCCTGCTGGTGTCTACGAGTATGTGAAGAAGGACGAAAATTCCAGCGAAGATGATGTTGAGTTCAAAATCAACTCACAGAACTGTATTCACTGTAAAACTTGTGATATCAAAGTGCCGACGCAGGATATTAACTGGTCTGTTCCTGAAGGAGGAGATGGTCCAAAATACCAGATGACTTGATGGCAAACATGTCATTCTCATAGATATTTCCTGTGCTTTTTCAAAATTTTTATTATATAAAGTATGCCCTTTTATTATTCATTCTACTAATATACACTTTGTTTAGAAATTCTGTTCTATAAATACTCTCTAGGAGTATATCGCCATAATACATTTTTTATTCCACTTTTATTAGTTGGGCCCGAAAGGCGACATATTCCCATTGAACACACGCCCCAGATCTGTAATATTTGCAACTATTGTAGGTTCCAGTCCTGTAAACTCATTTCCATAGAGTAGCTTAAACTGTGGTAAAACATGCTCCCTATGGCTTTGTCCGTAATAAGTTTCGTTGTCATCATGATCCATCAACTCATCTTCCATGAATGTGCTGCATGTAGTGGTAGTAGCTTGCTGGGAGATATTTACATAGACTAAGCCGCATATTTCGAACTCCTTCAAGTTCTTCAAATATCCTAAAGAGTGATTGAGTTGTTTGCTTATTAAATGATCAAGCAAATAACCATTTTCTGAACAGCTACTCAACCCTAACAATCTCGAGTAGGGGTTTATCATAGTGCAGCTATTAATTGAGTATGAACACTGTCTTTGTATCATGTCAAGCTCTTGGCCTATAATCAGCAATGTCGACACTTTGATTGTCTCATCAAACAAATTGAGGTTTGCTGTATCATTCAGCGATAGCTTTGTTAAAATCGATTGGCAGATCTGGCAATCACAAGTGTTCAAGAAATTTAGGTGGGGAAACAAAAGCATTGCGTCCTCTAATGTTGGCAATATGTTTCCAATTAGGTTCTCTGATGGCTGGAAAACATTAATCCTGATTTCTTGTAAAGTATCCATGTTATTTGAGATTGGAGTTCCTAGTATCATTAACACATTGGAAAAGTTCAAACCATCAATTTTCAAATCGATGTTAAGATGGGTTAAGGTGCAAAAAGATTCACATAGTTTTAACAACATCATTGACCTCAAATGGTTTTTTTCTGTGTCTTCGTTTATTAAATCATATTTTATCAGTAAACTTTTCACATTGAACCCGTGATGATGTATAACTGTAGACAACTTGTCCAAAGATTTGACTAAAGTCAAAATCTTGGAATCATCCTGAATAAATAATGCCAAGGAATTCAAGTTTTCAAAAATGATGTGCTTACTTATTAGTGACAAAATTGTGGAGGAAGACACATTTGTTAATACCAGAGAAAGCTTTGTTATGTTGTGCATTACCAAGTTCATTTTCCTCAAAATTGCAAAGAAACCCACAATTCTACGGTAGACAAACTCGTAATTGTCACCAGAATCGACTAAGAAATGAAGTTGGTTCAAATTCTTTATCATTAGCGGAAACTTAGTCAGTAATTTGAACATCACCATATCTTCATTCTTTCCTAGCGTTCCCTTGATGAATAACTTCTTGATATTCTGGTGATTGAAGAATTCTATTGAACCCTTGTTATAGTCAAGAAAGTCGCAAAAGTTATGGTCGACAATCAACGCATCTAAACTGGGAGCTGATTCGTACGTCAAGGGGAGTATTTTGATATTTGTAGGAAACTGGTAATGCTTCAAGTTATTGAACACCGGCACACAATGGGAGTCTCTCCAAGATGATAAGTCGAACACAGTGATATCAGTGAGTTTTTCAAGATACAGCTCGACTATGAAGTCTGAGTAGTTGAAATCCAAGAATGAAGGGCCAGATATAGTTCTGAAGAAATGTTGCACACTCTTTTCTGAGATCAAAGTAATCGAATAGTCTGCAACCTGATCGTTCCGTTTCGCCCGGCGTATGAAACCATTTCCTTCATATTCCTGTTCCTTGAAGCTTTCAAATGGTTCGTAGACGACAACAGAGTATACCGTGCTAATGATAGAGCTGAACAAGCGTTTATTTGCCACCGCCAATCGTATTTTGAACGGCAACTCCAGGTGGCTCGTAATAACTTGGAGCACGTTCTGTGGGAGATCGCAAATGTTCATGGTCTGATTCTTTGTTGTCCGTGGCCAAACTAGGGTTTTCTTTTACCTCAGTACGTGTGATCTTTCACCAACGAGAAATGCTTGCTTCTGGCTGGTGAAACTTCTAGCTGTAATGTCAGCTCTGTAGTTCCTGCTGGATAGAGAAACGGAATCCTGTAGGAGGTGAAGAAAATAAAAATAAACAAAAGCAAAATCTGCTGGAATCTATCCAAGTGGTCCACAACTAGCCAGTTATTCGTCCCCCTACTGCTCGATATACCGTTATCTGCCGCCTGAAGGTTCTCTTACCGTTTCGTTAGACCATTCCTCCGCCCGTCCTGTGCAAAGCGATCAAGCGTTATCAAAGCGACAGCCGCCGTGTTGGAAACAGGATCCGTTGATTAGCCGCGGTGTGTCTTCCGGTAACAGAGTGAAAAAAACACCTAAGCTGGAACACGTTCTGGAATGAGAACGCCCGCAAATAACACCTCGGAGAAAACAGGGAGCAAGAAGGAAGGAGAAAGGGGGGATGTCCACCGGAAGAATAACCATTCACTCATTATATTATATATGTACACACATTGTCGACAGATCAAAAAACTAAAAACTAGATACATGTCTATTTACACAATTAGGTCGTTAGAGGAGGGAACGCTTTCAAAACCGAACAGTTCTCCAGCACGAACAACCTCCTCGTCATATGCATCCTCTAGGTTTTGCACTCTCAAATCCGAGATCTTCGAGCAGACCCACACATATGAGCGGTTGATTGCAAAGAGCATGTCCGAGCCCACCTTCAACGTAACGGTGACGTAGAATCTGGTGAGGTAGTCTCTCCAGGAATCAAACTCGCCGGTTTCCTTCAAGTAGTTGGTCACGCTTCTATCGGCTTCGTCAACCAGAATCGACAACCGGTTGACAGGGGCGCCGAAGTTTCTGTTCAAGCCCTGGACTATTCTCATCGATCTCATCACGAAAACCAAACACAATGGAAACTTGTCTGTGTTGGCAAAAAAATCCTTCATTTTTTCCTTCAAGAGAAGTTGTCTTTCAAAGTAGTTCATGTTTTTCATTTTCTCAACATGAGCAAGCATGGCTGGACTGTTCCTGTCACCTAGACCAGCCAAGGTCATGACCATTTCGTCAGCATGCATACCCCATGCGGTCAAAATTTCCTTTGTCTTCGGATAGTTCTTTTCCATGCTGTACTTCCAGAATTCGGAATATTGCTTCTTGAAGGTCGGCGTGAAGTGTTCATACAAACCGTGGTCCAAGATGACCAACTGCTGGACCTCCTTCTCTTTGTGAAAGAGTTTCCCGAACCAGCTATTGTTCTCCACCTTGACTTTACGAACCATGAGGTTACCTGGGTGTAAGTCACAGTGGACAACACCCCAGGTAAACACTTGTCTGGCGTAGATCTTGGTGATTTGCAACATGATCTTAGCCAGGTTGAACCCGTCTTCTGCCAAGGCCATATACTTGCTAGATAGCTCGGCGTCCATCCACTCGCTGACCAATATCTTGCTGGAGGATGCATCTTTGTAGTATCTTGGAATGTAGTATTCATGCGAACTACTGAACTCCTTGTCTTTACTGATCAAGTCGGTGATCATCATTGCGTTTTTATACTCGTTTTTGAAATCTAACTCTTCTCTCATCTTTTCACAAACATAATCGATTGTCTGCCGCAAGGGCATGTCAAACAACCACCCATAGAAGAGCATCACCGATTTATAGGTAAACAAATCCGACTCTAGCTGTCTTGAAACAGAGTTCTTCTGTATCTTCACAGCAACACGATCTCCGTTTTTCAATACACCCTTATGAACCTGCGCAATGGAGGCAGATGCAATAGGGGACTCATCGAGCTGCAGGAAGATCTCGTCTCTGTAGTTTTCGCCCAACTCTTTCTTCAAGGTCATGTCACAGGTTTCCCAGCTCTCAACAGGGGCCTTGTCAAATAGCAATTTAAACTTGTCCTGGTAATGCTTAGGGAACATCACACCTTGGACTGCGATCATCTGCCCCAGCTTAATATACAACCCCTTGTTTTCTATGATCAAGTCGTACAACCTCTGGGCGTTTCTTTCGTGCAATGCGTCGATATCGTAGTTCTCGTTAAAGTGCAACTTGTAGTCAACGGATAGTTTGAGCAATGCCGAGATCGATCTGTAGTTTCTCTGGATCAAACCATGCCCCAAGTAGGTGTCCCCAAGGTAGATTAGTGTCGTTGTACCGACCAACCCGATCAAAAGTTTGTGCCAAGTCTTCAAATTATTTGGCTTTGCAGCGGATGTAGTTGCAGAAGCAGCGGTAGAACCAGCCGAGACAGACGCCAACTTAGACGCTGGTGCTGGTACTGGCGCTGGCGGAAGAGGTGGTTTCCGGACAGGCCTGTTAGTCAGTCTCACTGCCTTTCTCGGCTGTTGGGTGGAGTACGATTTAAGCTGCGTGAAGCGGACGCTCGAGAACAGCGCCTGCTTCGAGCCAGCGCAGAGTCTTGTTCCTGCTAGCGACATCATGGTGTTGCGTGTGACCTCTGCAAAGAAAGTAGATTTTTATCTGTCTGTGGAACAAACACCGAAGAACAGGGACGAGAAGTCGAGAGGAAGAGGCCCGAAAGAAGGCCGCAGAACGCCCAGCCTATGAAAAACGTTGCACTATCTCCTCCCTCTTTCTCCCTGCAACCGGTTTCCTCGCACAAACATGACAGCAACGGCCAGGGGAGAAAATTTGTGCGGGCTTGCCAGCAACAAACTCCGAAACCCGGCCGCCCGTGCACGGGTGTAACTTATTTAACGGTACGGCAGAATGAATGACGTAGAAGGTACGAATTCAACACAGCGATGAAAATGAAAATGGAGGATGGAGATTGGGGGATCTCAAGGATTATAAAGACCGGAGCAACGGTCCAGACGCAGAAGGCAGAGGCACGGCGGCCTACGTGTCGCCAACGAAGATGGCCAGATTGGGCCACCTCGCGTGGAGAGCTTGTCCGCCTTTGATACGATAAGAGCTCTGCACGTCCTCGACAGCTGGCATTGCGGGGGGTCCAGACGTGCTCCCTCCTACTCGTGACCTCTGATCGTCGGCGATCCTCTTCTCCCCTGCCACGGAGAGGGGAAAGGCGACGAGGGGTGCATTGGCTGAAGCCAGCTCCACTCTCTGAGGAAGCGCCGACTAGAGACAGGACGCCGCTGCGCCTGCACTGTCGGCCATTGTTCGAACACGTCCTGTCCAAGTAGCGGTGTGGTGTGCCTGTAGCAGTGATGGCAGAGGCAGTGACAGGGGCGGGTCGATCTGTCTCCCCAAAATCGGCTCCCCGCCTCTTTTGTGGCGCAGGCAGTCGTCTGCGACGAAGAAGCAGTTCGCAAAGTGTGGCGTAGCCGGGCATGAAATGTTTTGAAATTTTTTTTCATTTTTCACTATTTATTTATTTTTCCCTTTTTTCATTTTTTCTGATTTTTTTTGAATTTTTAAATTAATTTGTTAATACCGATACTAACTGTACCCTCTTCTGTTTCACGATATGATCAATTTGCTTGCTGCTTCCCTAACCCAACCGGCAGCCTCCACACCACACTTCTTTTTGCATTGCACATCGCCCAGGATCGTCCCCTCGTAGAGATAGCACACTCCACAAGCAGTAGCCATCCTACTTTTTCTCATAACCAGGTTTTCCTGATTTATTCACAAACACTTATAAACCGTAGTGGACTCAACTCGATTGCTTCGTTTGACCCTCTCCACAGCCATTCCAGTGACATACTTGCATACTTGAACTTCCACCCTGATTCCCACATTCACGTTGACTGCTCATATCGATATTCTACAGGTACCCATTGATTTGTTCCCCAGATCAACTCACTAAAAATACCTCATACGATGACAGAGAGTCCCAGGAAGATTCCCTTGAAGACTGAAAAGTCAGCGAAAACGATAGCCAAAAAGGGCCCGTATGCAAGCAAGAAAAACTCCAGCCGTCGATTTAGCATTATTAGCAATTCTGGTTCCGACTCAGACTCAGATTCCGACTCAGATTCCGAGTCCTCATATGACGACCACATCTACCTGAACAAAAATAAATCCTTTGCCAACACCAAGCAAGGATTGAATATAAATGTACAAGCTTCTTCCGGCTCAGATGAAGACTATTCTTCCTCTTCGGATGATGAAAACATCGATTTCGTCCAGCTTACTAAACAGAGAAGGTTGAAAGCAATGAAGGCTGTTAAAAGTCTGAAACAGCAAATAAATGAAACTACATCTTCAATTTCTCCCTCTCCTTCACAATCTCCGATGCCTGATCAACTAGTCGAGCAGGAAGAGCCTGAGCTAGATGACGATTTGGTTGATGCGGTAATCGAAAGCGAAGAACGGAAAATGAAAGGTGTAGATGACGATAACTCCAATGCAAATGGTATTTCCAGTGTAGCTGGCTATTCAGATGCCGAATTAAATGGTGATTTCGAAAACATGAACTTTGATTTCTCATTCGAAGATACTAATGATGATGACACTAATAATAATGTCAAAGGAAAGCATAACGCCCCGCCTGCTAAGGACTCTAAAAACCTTCTAGACCGACTTAGAGACGAGGATATTGGTGAAGTTGTTGTGGAAGATACTATCAAGAATAACAACAATGACTCCAAAGCAGGGCTTAACGAACCTGATGAAAAGAAACTGGAGATTGATGTCCCCAAATTCAACGAGAAGGAAATCAACTCTGATGCAGACTACGAATTTGACAATGACGATTTAATTCAAACTTTACTAAAAGATAACGATGACTTAGAATTGCAAAATCTAGACAACAGTGATGATGACTTCGATTATTTGATAGCAAATCAACATAGAATTGACCAGAATGCAGTGAATAAATCAGCGTCTAAAGATCTGTCTTTGGATAGTATAAATACAGATGATGCGTATTTGATGAAAGAAGAAACACAGGCAATGTTGGACGACTTCAACAAAACAGCCAAATTTCAAACTTCTCTCAAAAACCGAAGAAGCAGCATGTATTATCAAAATCAACCCTTGAACACCACAAATGACGAAGAGCTCGACGATTTAGATTTGGATTTGTTGAATAATTTTGAACAATTTTTACCTAAACAACAGGCAATGCGTAGACGATCTTCGATTTTGAATCAAACACTCCTTTCATCATCCTCAGGTGAAGATGAGGATATAAATATCAATACGAATATCAATATCATTAAGAGAAACAAGAAACTTGCAAAAAAAAAGGGTAAAAAGGGGAGAAAATTAACAAATACAGAATCAAGTGCTCACACTAAAGACATCCGTAAGATGTTGGGAATATCGAATACCGACTCAAACTTTACCTCCAACTATTCCTCAAATGCTATTGTTGATAGTGATGATGATACAAAACTTCTAGAGTACATTTTTGAAGATTCAGAATCTGATAATATATCTGCATCTACGGATAACATGGTTGACAATGGAAATGAGACAGATGAGGATGTAAATCTACCAAAAAAGTCAGGTAAAATTCTCGGCAGTAAACATGCTAAAGAGATTTTGTCTTCCAGTAAAGACCAATTCCGTGCACCCAAGCTAGGTACATTCATAACAAAGAAACCTTACAGTGTCATTGATGGGTTCACTACGAGGTTTTTACAACCTCTCGATGGAAATCATTCCGTAATGCAAAAAGCGGCTGCAATAAATAAACCAGATGCCGGTGAAGCCAGTGGGAGTGTCAATAGTAACAACTTGGCGCTCGATGAACTTATCAATATCAGCGAATTCGATGAAGACTACTCGAATGTGGAACTAAAAGAGGATTTTGATGATTTTTTTGGAGACAAACGTATACCGCTAACTGCTTTCCGAAACAAAGGTTTGATCAACAATAATGGAAACACATCCAACACTGATTTGAATGCTTCTGCTCGAAGATTTTCTTTCACTGATAGAAATCAACGGAGAAAACATCATAAGTCTGCCAAATCTACAACCAAGTTAACTTCCAAACTAGTCAAGCCAACTAATAAAGCTTATAAAATAAAAAAAGCATCCTTTCATCAGTCTCAGCCAATAACCGAGGTTCTAGTACCAAAATCTCCTATATCCATTGACAAAAATAATGATTCAAGTATTACTAAAATCCATGATACCACTTCTGTCGATGAAATGCTGTTAATCGGTGTTGATTCAATACCGTTCACCGAAGATTATTTAGACCCCCATCACTCCAATTTTGAAATCACAGCCCCACACCAATTAACAGCGCAACGTAAACGGAAATCAATGAGTCGCTCATCGAAGGCCAGAATCAGGAGGGCTAGTATTGTTGAAGCACATGCTGAAGGTTTGAGACAAACAAAGAACGGATTGTTTGATGAAACTATAATGGACGATGTTGAGGCTTTGCTAATTGATATGGGTGATGCGGAAGAATACGGTTTTCTTTTCGGAAATGAGGTTTGAACCGACTTAGTTCAGCTCTTTTCTTCTTTTTTTTCTTCTTTCTATCAAGTTTTACTTTCCAATCTTTTGTACAATATTTTTAGGTGCTCATTTTTTCAGGATTTTACTCTTTCTAAGTTATCATTTCATTTTATAAAGTTTTATCAAAAACATTTGAATTTTTTACGTCATGGTAGTGTGAATTTCATACTTTTGTTCCTTGTCAGTGAGCTCCAATTAGGCCGACTGGTTTTACATTCATTTTATTAGAATCGTATAGAAAAATATATTGATTGCTCTACATCACATAAATTACTTATTTCAAGGCATCTGCAGGTAGTACGAAATTGGTTAGCTTTGAGCTCAAATCCAATTGCTGCTGGATACAAGAAGATAAATATTCGATAAGCAAGGTATCGTTGGTATGATTCTCCATCTGTTGTTTCAATCCATTTATTTCGTTTTGTGATAATTGGAACTTGAGCGCTGACAAAAGTAATTGACCGATTTTACTTTCTCCCTTGACTTCACCACTCTTAACGCATGCAGAATATTCTGATAAAACCTTGAGCATATCAGCGATCTTGTTCACACTGCTTTCTAATTGCTTTAGTTCATCGTTTGAAGAAAGTGTGGTAGTTTGATTTTCGTTGTTTGAAGCTTTATCAATGAATTGAAGAGATGTTAACTCACTCTTTGAATAGGTGACTTCGTTTTCGACAGAAACAAAGGCAAACGCACCTGATTTATCCAATCCAAGACTACGAGCTAGCTGAGAAGTTGATGGCAAACCAACTGGGCCTGAAACATATGTGCTTATAATAGGGGAAATGACCTCTCCGTTTTCGTCCTTGTGTCTTAAAGTGAGTAGAATTTGGGGGTGGTTTGGTGAATTTTTGGAATAGAATTCGTGCAAAAGACCAGTTGATAAGTCTAATTCATCCTTTGTCGAAAACCACCCAATAACTTGAAGATCCATATTACTTCTCTTGTATAACTGGTAGGTTGAAAAATGGTATGATTCCTCAAAGATAAGATCGCCATCCTTTTCAGTGTGGGGAACAATGTACGCAGATTTGATATTGACATCACCATCCTCAGAACGGGTACCTAAAAGAGTACCAATCAATCTCGTGCGTCCGGAATCAGAGGCTTCTGAGTTGTCATGATAAATGGCTTCAATGACGTCTAATAATGCACTGGCATCTATTGATACCTTCAAGGGTGATATGATCCTGGTGTTTGAGTAGTTTGGTTTGGCAATATGAAGTGCTGTAGATGCCATGTTGTCTGGTTATGTCTTTGCTACCTTTCTGGATAGGCTTCTAACGTTCTCTCAACTGGATGTTGCCAATACAAAGATTAGAACAATCTAAATTTTGTCTCGATTTTCCTTTGCACAGTGAAAAATTCATGAAAAAATGCCAGGACAAAAATAAAACGATATTAGGCCGGGTAACACAATTCTAATACAAATATCTTGATTACGTAAACGCGAACATGAATCTGTTCTGTTCTCATCGGAGTTCGTTAGCCTCCCAAAGTTGCTCTGTCTTCTTCATAGCAACTTATTCTGTCTTTGTTTCCATGAAGAGATGCAAATGATTGGATACCAATTCCCCTTTGCAGTGAGTGTTATAAATAATTAGGGTACTTTAGAGCCGCTGATAAGGGCAGCTCTTTTCATCCTATGGTGTTTACTTTAGGTATGCCTCGATAGCCAACTTGTGTTTGGTATACCCTCGATCTCTCCATTTGCCCATCCATTAAAAATCCAAGACTGAATACGAGAATGATGTCCGACAATAGTAATGAAACATGTGAGGATGGAAAGAAAACGAAGGGGAGATTCACATTTTGCAAAACTTCGCAAGAGCAACCTCCTCAATCTCTCGGGTCCGAGGAGGGTATAGTGACAATGGAAGATTGGGGGAAGGTATCACTCTTTGATGTTTCTAAGTTCTTTAAGACAAATGAAAAGGACAGTAATGAGTCCAGCGTATTGGAAATACAACTTCCATCAACTGACTCAATGGATTCAACCGATTTCAGCGGTTATACTTCCTCGTTGTATCCTCACTTAGATGAGTCCTCTTCCCGCTATCCACCTTCTGATGGGCCAGTTGGCGTGGCTGTTGACGACTTGGAAAACTTGGGAGAAAATGAGGAAAAGCTGCACACCTTACATCTTTATAGGAGTTGCAAAAATATAGTACGTTGGCAGTGGTCCAAGATAGTAGGGCTTGGTTTTGTCATTGGAGGTCTTGTACTTGGAGTTATATCAGCAACAATCCATGCTGCTACAAGAGGAGCACACTTAGGTCATGGCCAGGATTCTTCGATTTTTGGAAGACAGTTTCGTATGATCATCAACGTTAGAACAGAAATGGTCGACTCTGATACTCCAAATGAATTCAAGACCTGGAGGTCGTCGTTAGGTGATGACTGGAATCTTGTTTTCAGTGATGAGTTCAATTGTGAAAATAGAACATTTTATCCTGGTGATGATCAGCTTTGGGAAGCAGTAGACATTCATTATGCAGCCACCAACAACATGGAATGGCTAGACCCTTCACACGTGACCACAAAGGAAGGCGCATTGAGAATTACAATGGATAACAAGACTTCACATAATCTGAACTACACCTCGGGTATGGTGCAGAGCTGGAACAAGTTGTGTTTCACCCAAGGGTATGTTGAAACATCCGTGAGAATGCCTGGTACAAGAAATTCAGTGGGGCTATGGCCGGCCTTCTGGGCGTTGGGAAATTTGGCAAGAGCAGGCTACATGGCATCAACCGAAGGTACATGGCCTTACTCCTATGAAACCTGTGATGTTGGAGTTACTGCTAATCAATCTTCAGCGGATGGATTGTCTTTTTTGCCAGGACAGAAATTAAACTCCTGTATTTGCAAGGGTGAAGATCATCCGAATCCAGGAACCGCCAGATCTGCACCCGAAATTGATATAATGGAAGGCTTGTACGATAACTATGCACAAACCTTCAATATAGCACCTTTCGATATCTGGAGATACCCCGATTATGAACATATAGCAATTTCGAACTCCTCAACTTCCGCAATGAACTCATTTATGGGCACACCATACCAAGAGGCAATTTCAGCTGTAGTAAGCTCAAATCCTGATTGGTACGATAAGGGCTCTTTCATCAAGTTTGGCATGGAATACCGGAGTGATATGAAAAATAGGATGGACAACTACATTAATTTTTACGTCAACGATGTGATGACTTTTAGAATTACTGAAGGCGCTTTCCATCCAGAGGGAAACATTAACTGGAGGATTATCCCTAAGGAGCCAATTAGTTTGGTAATGAATCTAGGGCTGTCCAAGTCTTGGTCCGAAGTTCATTTGGACACAATTGATTTTCCAGTTTACATGGATGTGGATTATGTAAGGATTTTCCAGCCCAAGGGTGCAGAAAGCTTGACATGCGACCCCAAAAACTATCCAACGTATGACTACATCAAAGAGCATTATAACGCTTATTCGGATGCAAACTTGACTTCATGGAAAAAGGCTGGATACGAGTTCCCAAAGTATTCTTTGGACGGCCAATGTCCCAGAAAGTGATCTAGGTCGATCGGCGTGAATTTTAATGATTGAGTTCCCTTTTCGGAAATTTTCCAAAATTTTCTGGATGTTCAACATCTATAATTTTTTTTTTACTTTTTTCACCTGTTAGTAGCATCAATATCTCTGTAATAAAACTCTGACAGTAGCAGGATTTCAGGTATTGCATCAAGAAGAAGAAGAAAACCGCATTTCTTTACCAACTACATATAACCATCAAATGTCTGAGCGAACGTATAAAAAAACCAATATAGAACCCTTCTATGTTGGTTCTGCAAATGCAACCTTTTCAGGAGATGGATCGCTTATGGCTACCGCTGTTTCTGAAGATGTTGTGGTGATCAATAGATTAACAAATCAGATTGTACATAGCATTCAAGGAGATGGGACTGATGTGACGACATTGCGACTTTCTCCAGATGGGCAGAAATTGGCAATAGTTTCTTTGTCTCAGCAACTAAAATTATTTGACATCAACAAAGGTGAATTTTATAAATCATACAAGTTCTCTGCTGCGGCTTATATATCAGCCTGTGACTTAACATCATCGCTTTTTGCCTTTGGTCTCACTGACGGAAGTGTTGTTGTTTGGGATATTGAGGGATCTTTCATCACTCATAATTTCAAGGGACACGGTTCCACGATTTCTGCATTATCTTTCCATGGAGATTTCAATTCTAAAGATTGGAAAGTTTCAAGTGGTGATATAATGGGTACCGTGAAGGTCTGGGATTTAGTGAAGAGAAAATGCATATTTACATCTAAAGAACACAGTGCAGCTGTGAGAGGTGTCAATTTTGATAAATCAAGCGAGCTGTTTGTTTCTGGAGGAAGAGATAACCTTTTGATGCTATACAGCACCAAGACGTGGAAGGAAATCAAATCCATTCCATTAGAAACAACTATTGAATCAGCAGGATTTGTGGAAATCGATGGACAGAGTTACATTTATACTGGTGGTGAAGGATGTGTATTATACATTTGGGACTTCAGGTCTGAGTCTTTATTTGCAAAAACGGAAAAACCATTGGAGACCACTGAAGAATTGACAATTACTGAAGTCATACAACTCTATGATTTGTCTGACAAATTGATTATGGTCTTTTCTGATCAGACTATATTGGACATACATTTGTCAGATGATTTGGACGGCACGAACCATATTCTTCCATGCACAAGAGTCATGGCAGGTAATCACGGTACAATTGCAGATTTGAGATATGTTGGACCCAACAAAAACCTTCTAGCGTTAGCCACCAACTCTCCATCACTAAGAGTTGTTGATATCTACAACAAGCCTTTGGATATGAATATTTACGAGGGCCACACAGACCTTTTGAATATGTTGGATTCAACTGTTGACGGTTTGTGGCTAGCAACCGCCTCCAAAGATAACACTGCAAGACTATGGAAGTATGACGAAGAGTCGGAAAGTTTCAGCTGCTACGCAGTGTTTGAGGGTCATGCTTCGTCAGTGACAGCCATTGGCTTACCAAGAACTCCAATCTCTGACTATCCAAAATTCTTAATAACAGCATCAGAAGATTTGACCATAAAGAAATGGAGTGTTCCTAAATCTAGTGGTAATTTCCCAATTGTTGTGAAAAGCTCTGATTATACCAGAAAGGCGCATGAGAAGATGATACATGCCATCGATATAAGTCCGAACAATGACTTTCTTGCCACTGCAAGTCATGATAAAACTTCGAAGATTTGGGATTTACAAGGTGGTGAAACGTTGCACATCCTTCGTGGCCACAAGCGAGCAGTTTATGATATCGCATTTTGTCACTATGATCGATTAATTGTCACCGCGTCGGGAGATCAAACCGCCAGAGTTTGGGATTTGGAAAATGGGTCCTGTGTGAGAAGCTATGAAGGATCATCAAATGCAGTTCAAAGAGTGGCATTCTTGTCAAAGAACCAGTATATTGTGGGTGCGGGTGCCGATGGTTTGATCAAAATTTGGGAGGTCTTTACAGGTGAATGCGTGAACACATTAGACAATCATGATAATAGGATATGGGCGCTCAGAGTTAAGGAAAACAGTGAGGAATTTATTTCGGCAGACTCTGATGGTGCAATAACCATCTGGGAAGATTGTACAGATGAAGCAAACGCCGAGAAAGAACTCGCAAAAAAAGTAGAGGTAGAAAAGGACCAGGAACTCAGAAACTGTATACGTGAAGGAGATTGGGTTCAAGCCTTCATGTTGGCTTTAGACTTGAACCACCCAATGCGATTATACAATGTCGTGAAGGAGTGCATTGCGAAGGGTGAAGATAGCGAATCTACTATTGGATCTTTTGAGTTAGAAGAATTGATTGGTGCACTTGAAGATGATAAAGTCTTACTATTATTCAAGCGGATCAGGGACTGGAACACCAATGCACGTTTGTTTGAAGTTGCACAAAAGGTGATAAGAGTCATCCTTGATAAATGCGATTTGGACAAACTCTATCAAATTAAAAGTATCATGCAATATATTGACGCTATAATTCCGTACTCTGAGAGGCACTACACCAGATTTGACGGCCTGGTCGAGCAAAGTTACATTCTAGATTACGTATCCCGGAAAATGGATGAGTTGTCTACCTGATTTATTTACGATTATTTAAATAGATAAAACCGATGCAAAAAAAAGCTAAATCATTTAATCATTTTGTATGTAAACCTAACTAATGAATTTCCGTCGGATTAACTTTTCAAATATCTCGAGGAAAGGATGAAATACTTTTCCCATCTAGTTCTTCACAAAAAGGTTGGAGAGTCAAGAAAAAACCGTTTGTGCAGTAGTTAAGTGTCATTCATCAGTCTTAGAAGGTCCGGGCAAACGAACTTCAACACTCGAAGCAGGTAGTGCCAGCTTTTTTGCATGTACGCGCACTCGACCTTTCATCATCAACATGAGCTACGAATTCTGAGAGATGCAAAAATGATATATACTGTCATCTCTCCAATCAATGATTTTGTGTGAGGGTGTGAAGCCTTTTGCGGGTTTTAGTGGTTTTCAGCCTGTAAGACTGTATGGTAAATACCATGCTCAGCAAACATATGACACCAGGATACGTTAATGAGAAAGTGGAAAGAGCATCAAGTTTCAGTGAAAACAGTTATTGGGATGGTGTCGTGGATGTGCATGTCAACAACTGGCTTTTTGACCTCGAGAACTTTGAAAGAGAGACTCCTTCTAGGAGCAAAGGAATTAGCTTCCAGGATGAAGTGAATAAACGAGTGAAAGGTGTGGCATATATTTTCAGCTGCTGTAAACAACTCCGATTGTCCAGATCTGTTGGTTTAACGGCGGCTATCTGCTTCCATCGTTTCTATATGTTTGAGGACTTAGTGATGTATCACTACTTTGAAGTAGCTGCAACAGCATTGTTTGTTGCATGCAAGTCCGAGGAATGCAGGAGGAACTTGAAAGATGTTGTAAAAGTCTGTGCTAAGATTGCCTCAGGCAAACCAGATCCAGTTGATGAAGAGTCGAAAATATACTGGAGATGGAAAGACTTAATTGTGAAACTAGAAGAACTATTGCTGGAGAAACTCAATTTTGACGTTGCACCTGAAAATCCCTATCGGTTGGCGATGGAGGCGCTCAAGCTCGATACAACAGCTTCGGCTAAACAACCCATTGACAAAGAATGGGAAAAACAAACAACCAATCTATTTGGCAACTGTACATACATGTTCGAACTATTCTCAAGGCTACCCGTCTGTTTGTTCTGTTCAATTGATAGCATTTGTGCGTTGGCTGTCATTTTGAGCTCAAAAAAGCTTCAAATAACTTTTCCAGTCAGCTTCATAAAAAAAAGGTTTAAAGTGCAAGTAGAAGAAGTGATACAATGTTACGATGATGTTATATCTCTTGCCACAGAAGTCGAAACGTTAGACAAGTATTTCAGAATACTTCCTTATATTCCTCGTACAACCCATAAAGAAATCGAGTCAATATATAACGGTGTGAAAGAAAGCACGCTTATTGAGGCTTAAGCACTTGTCCGCCTTCTCCTCGTTCAGTATTTTCACCATTACTTCAGACGATCTGTGCTAAGCAGGATGTTTAGTTGATGCTAGTAATAGATGAAAATTACTTCTGAAGGGCAACCTCATCTCTCTTTCGAAGTTGCCCCGTGTACACTTGAGAAAAAAATTATCGTGTACAAATTGATCAAGTTTCTTTATCCCTTTTTCTGAAGACCTTGTTTATTGTGCTTGCTCACTTATAGATTCCACAAACTTCGTAAAGCAACAATGGCATTAGTCTCATCCTCCTCGAAGCTCAATAACGTATGCAATAGTACAATCTTGGTTTTCTTTGCTAACATAAACATCACAGCATGCGACATATCGACTTTTATAGCAAAGAATCTTTGTATTTTTTCCTAGGCATTGAAGACTGTACTAACATAAACATCGTCCTGGCTCATTAAGTTTACAGCCGAAGAAATTCGTCAACGTAAATTCCTAAAACGTGGATTGCAATTGTCAATCCTGGTTTTGGGTCAATGCGGTACTGGTAAATCAACGTTTATCAACACATTGTGCGATGAAGATGTTATTGCAACCAACAGAGCTGCACCTGTGGAATTGTTATTAGAAGAAAACACTGCCAGAATATATGAAGGTGGTACACAGATCAGCGTGGATATCACAATGGCACCGGGTTTCGGCGATTTCGTTGATAATAGAACATCTACTTCTAAAATTGTAGAGCACATTGATAAGCAGTTTGAGAAAATGCTTAGCGAAGAATGCAGAATTCAAAGAAATCCTAAAAGTAAAGATACAAGAATACACGCCGTTTTATACTTTATCAGACCAACTGGTAAAGGATTACGCGAGTTAGATATCCATTGCATGAAACAGTTGAGCTCTAGATGCAACCTTATCCCGGTCATATCAAAAGCTGACTTGTTAACTGATGAAGAAAAAGATTTGAACAGACAATTAATCATGGATGACATCAGAAAATATGATATCTCAATCTATGACTTTTCTACATGCTTTGATGACGTAGATGAGGAAGAGAGTAGAAGTATCATGGATTTGGTACCTTTTGCAATGATATCTGGTACAGAGCGAAAGATAATCGATCAGACTGAACATAAGGTTAGATATGTTCCACATGGAATTATCAAAGTTGATGATCCAGAACATTCTGATTTCATGGTTTTGAGAACTTGTTTATTGGGTGCATGTCTTCAAGATTTAAAGGAAACCACCCACACTGTCTTCTACGAGAAATACCGTACAAACATGTTATCTAAATCTAATGTGATTGGGATCATGGAAAAGAGGGATGAAACGTCTGCTTCCACAAACTTTATTTCGCGTTTGTCCAAAACAGAAGATGTTATTTGAAGGTATATGCCACCCGCACTTAATCACAATAGCTATAATATATAATGTCCATCATATAATTTCTATACAAACATAATTGGGAAGAAATAGATTTGCAGCGTTTCAATTGAAACCATGGAAAAGAACTGATTGTTTTTTCAGTAATTTCCTAAATCGGTATTTCGCTCGCTGGTTAAGGAACTTCTTGAAATAGGTATTGAGGATTTAGAAATTTTCCATAATGCAAGATCGTACAATATATGCACATCTCAATAAATGCATACTTTTCCCTTCTGGTCTGACCTTCAAGCACTGCTAACTAGGTAATGATCTCGAAGGAATCTTTAGACGTTCTGAAGAAAGAATGCAAGTATAATGATAAGGTAATTGATTTGCTGAGCTATTTCGTGCAACCTGAGATTGAACTGATGATGCCATCTAGTCTAATCGAAGGACCGCCTTCGAGCGGCAAAACGTACACATTGAATAAGTATCTTAGTATTTTGAAAGATAAGTACGAAGTTCCATCTGTAGTGATACAATGTGATTATTGCTTCACCCAGCGTGAAATATTGAGGAAAATTCACAAGTCATTAATGGTGCACTACGAATTGGCATTTACTTCCATGGAAAGAAACATCATGGGCTGTGACGGGTTAGGAACTTTTCCAAGTAGTTTGAAGCAGATGGTCAGGTTTCACCGTGCTTACAACCGTGAAAGCAAGAGGAAGCCTGTTATTGTGGTTCTTGATAGGGTAGATCGATTGCCCCAGCATGAGAATCCTGGAGAACTTGTCAGATGCTTGTCCAAATTGCACGAGCAAAGTGACGGTGATTTGAGCGACTTTTGCTTTATATCTGTTGTCACGAGGTGTGATTCTCTAGATATAGGCACCAGCTCTTTACCTACGATCAAATTTCAAAGTTTTAGTCTCGATGCATTTAAGAATATTCTTTTTCTGAAATTCAAAGACGAGTTTTGGAGCCAAGTTGATGCTTGGAAGGAAAGATATGAAGACGAATCGAGCGACGAGGAGAGTGAAGAAGTTTTCAGAGGAGTTTTGGATATAGACAGCGGTGAGAAGGGGACGTTTTTTAAGCAATTTATTGATATGATTATCAATACGTACACTTCTTATGTTGGATTGAGCCTGGATGTGGTTGTGCCGATACTACGCCGGATATGGCCTATATTTATTGATCCTGTTGTGAGGAAGGGGAAGATAGTGAGGGGGAATAACGATGTATTTACTACATTCATGAAGAACAAAAATCTTTTGGGAAGAGAGTTTTCTGTGGTTACCAAGCTTGAGAATTCAGATATGTCGTTATTAGACCACCAAAGGCGAGATGCTATGGGCGACCTGGAAAGAACAAAGGTGAATGAGAATAAGAAGGGTCACTACGATTTATCCATCAAGACAAAGTATTTAGTTATCGCTGCGTTTCTTGCGTCTTACAATGAGCCCAAATTCGATCGACAGTTTTTCAGTAAGGGGAATCAGTACAACTCTATTGTGAAACAACGACAGAAGAGGGTAAAGACGAGCGAGAAGGGTGAGGGGAAGTTGAGGAGGGACATGTCTGCTGCCCTTCCTTTCAAACTCGAGAGGCTACTAGCGATTCTCAACTCCATCTGGGCGGAGAACATTGGTGATCTGGAGCTATTTGACGATGTTGAATTAATGAGCGAGATTGCGACACTTGCGTCGTTGAAAACGTTGATCAAGTTGAAGAACGGAGACACGATTGGCGGGCAGACGAAATGGAAGTGCAATGTCCACTGGAATGTTGTCAAGAAGTTTGCAGCGGACGTTGGGTTTGTGATTGAAAACCATCTACAGGATTGAACGGTGTAGAGTCTATAAAAGTCTTGTACAAATATACCTAATAAGATTATAAATTTTTTTCTTCACCACATGTCCTTTTCATCGCCGTTGACTTGCGTTGTGGGGATGTCGCCTGCTGTTATCCTGCAGGTGTTTTCCAAGTCCGGATAGAGCGATTTGTAGCCCATCTGTGCGTACACTGCCTTTATCTTCGATCTGATGAGCTTTATGTTTTTCTCAAAAAGCTCGACGTCTTCCGGGGTGTTGGAAACCTGTATCAGATCACTCGGTCCGTTAGACGTGATATAGAACTGTTCGATGGTTTTCTGGACCGCAGATAAGGATTTTTCGTACTTTTCGTACTTTGCCTGGTCCGGTGTATCCTTCTTAGTAGTGACGTTTTGTCTGGCGACTTCCAGGAGGAGCTCATTGGCTTTCTTGAGGGCGCCGATCATTATGAAGCGCTGGAAACCTGTCTGTATCCCGAACTGCTTCCCGTCACGTGCGGTGTGGGCTTCACCTTCTCGGAGGGCATTGCTGTAGCTGGCGGAGTAGAACTGGTCCTCGAGATCAAGCAGGGAGTCGAAGTCCACTGTTGTCTCCGACATTTTAGGTGGATGGTGTGCAAAGTACGTTCATATGTGTAGGTTCCGAAGCGATGGGGTACGCAATATTATGAGGTCACCTGGGTGATATCAGCGTTTTTCTGTGCTGAAAAAAAAAAATCTACCAAAGGAGCCCGAGACGTCCTCGACTAATCCGACCTTTGCAATAGGAAAATGCAGGGCACCGTCACGGTAGACAGAGATTGCGCCAGTGCAGAATGACCACTACGAAACGCAAGTTCCAGGAGCTGGATGTGGAGGAGGAGGAGTTTGGAGGGAGCGGCGGCGCTGCGAGAAGCTACAGAAGGGCTGAGGCAGACATCAAGGACAGCAGTGAAGAGGAAGGGGAGAGGGACGAGACCTCCAGAAGCGGGGAAGACAACGGTGATAGTGATAGTGATAGTCATACTGATAGCGATGGCGATGGCGATGGCGATGCGGATGGCGAAGACTACAACGAGAGATGGGGTTCTGCCTCGCCGGACCAGGACGTGAGGGTCGAGGCATTCAGCATGGCACATGAGCTGCGCCGGGGCAAGTTCAATGAGGCCGGGACGTACGTTGCCCACACTCGCCGGGGCGGCTACAGCGATGACGGGGAGGATGACGATGACGATGAGGAGTTCGATGGGGAGGAAGTCTATGGGATCGAAACGGTCGACAATGAGGGCATGGAGAGGGCCCGGGAGGCGCAGGTGGCGCAGGCGGCGCAGGCAGCAGCAGCGGCTGGGGACGCCGACTCCGAGACGATACGGACGGCCGTGGGCGTGCTGTGCCGGCACGTGCGGGACGGGGAGACGACGGGGGTGTGTCTGCAGCGGCTATACATGGGCGTAAAGCGTGCTCGGGGGCAGAGGGCACAAAGGGGGCGCAAAGGGCAAACAGAGGCAACTGCCGGGCCAGAGGCGGTGGCGCAAGCGCAGGAGGCGATCGACACGGTCACGGACAGCGTGGCGGTGCTCGAGCGCAGCCGGCTCGTGAACGACGTCTTGGCCACGTCACGGGCGGCGTGGACAAGTCTGCTTGCACGGCTGTCGGAGTCCGCGCCAAGCGACCCAAAGTAGGATGATTCACGAGCCGGCGAACCCGGCGAGCCCGGGGCGAGTTTACGGATCGCCGGGACGGCGGGAGGCAGCTACGTAACCGGTCTTCTCGGAGTTGAGGAAACGCTCACAAACTGCGACTGCGCCACACCCCTCGTCCAGTGAACCTCCGTGTGTCCGGGGCGGGCCGCCCGGGCGCACCCCTCTGAATCACCGTGCCCGCTGCTCCGGGCGTCTGGTCGTGCTCGGGTGACCGTGCCCCATGCGTTCACACTGTTTCCCCAGTTTTTTTCCCACATTGCTAACGGAAGCCTGACTCACGGACCGCTGTCGTCATAGCTGGCTGCGCAGGCGGGCAGCCTGGCTGCTCCGTTTTGTATAAATACCCCGTACTTCCCTCTTGCTCTGGACTTGGACAGAACTGAACGGGCGTGGGTCTGACTATATTGGTTATTTCTTTCTTCACTTTAACCAAGTATAAGCCAAATACACATACAACACAAAATGACTCCAATTTCAATTTCTTCTCTTAACGTTGCTGCCAGAAACATGGTGAAACTAGCCCAGATCCCAAAGACCTCCAAGTCCTTTCTCTCATACTCGGCCGTGAGAAAGTCGTACACGGAGTCGGATTACTACTCGAGGTACGCTCTCCACAACCAGCCGGCCGACGCACACGTGAGTAACAACGCCGGCGGCCACGTGGAGAACTCAGAGAGAACATTTGTCAACAACTCGGCCCACTCGCAGACCAGTGTCTCGGACGTGGACGAAACCAAATTTGTTCCTAAGGTGTCCTCCGACGACCAGGTCTCCGGCTCAGGTCACAACAAGATCTAAGTTTGTCCCTCCACGCTGCTATCACTGAGTGATACGAACCTCGTTTTGTCTTTTATTCCACATTCCACATTCCAAATTCCACACTTCCACTTTATTTCTCCCGGCATGCATATTACGACCCAGGGTCCTATGGGCGCCTTGAAGGACCGCTCTGCGAAAGGAAAAGATACATGATGGGAAAGACCGGTCTTCTCCATCTCTCCTTTTGACCCCCATCCCTCCCTCCAATATATCTTGTTGTCATCTTTTCATCACTGTTTTTCATTTCTTATTTTTCCACTTACGACGCACATGCCTTGCTAAATTAGGATTTACAGTTGGCGGTGCGCTATGTTATCTCATTATCATTTTTCATTATTATCTTTTTGGTTGATATTCTCCTCCTATATAATATAATATATTTTATTTATCTGACTCCACCCACCCCGCCCCACCTAGTAGAAGTTGTTGTACGCCCGGTTGTACCTCGACCCTGAACCGTAGTTCCTCTCCTTGACAGCCACTACCCGATCGAACTTGTCGCTCCCAATGTACCCGCCAGACATGGAGTCCCGCACATGTCTAGCAAACTGGTCCGGGTACTTGGCCAAATCGTTCGCCGCCAGCTTGTTCAACGGGTCGTTCGGGTTCGGCTGGAGAAATAGATGCAAGATCCCGGCAAACACAAGCTGCAGCGTGAGCGTCGGCTTCCAGTCGTTCCGCAAGATATTCAAGCACACATGGCCCTCCACGTCGATGTTCGGGTGGTAGATCTTCTGCAAACACCGGAACTCGGGCGCCGCGTTCGGGAACTCCCCCGGAATAGTGCACTCGAAGTCAAACCGTCCTCCGGAGTAGTATCCACAATCCGGCACAATGCTTAGCTTGACGTTCATCGGGTTGCTCCGCTCGTACGTGATCGTCACAGAGGGTATCTCCTCGTATTCCTGCAAGTCCTTCTTTGCCCGCAGAAACGCAACGCTCTGCGTGTTGTGGTCACCGCTGGCACCAGCGCCTCTACTGTTTACCCCTTCGGGTCCCTCTGCAGCAGCAGCAGCAGCCGCCGCCGCCTTCGCCTGCTGTAGTTTCTTTAATCTGATCTTCACTGATTGGTTTTGTCCGAGTTAGTAAACTATCCGTGAAGTCCTCTCATTTCCTTACTGCATCACATACCATTTTTGCTTTTCTGTTTCCCGACCTTCCGCTTTAACAACGAAACAAGGGTTTCTTCGCCCATCTATTCCGTAACGGACCGCCGCCATTCCTGTGGTCATTATTCATGTTAGCTAGCCTTCCTCCACAAAATGGGTTTGGGAACAAAAATCGCCTTTTTTACGCCGATCGACCTCTTTCGCCTGGATTGCACAGCCCGCGTTGCGTTTCAGGTGCAGCGAAGGATAAAAAACACAAACAAACCTTCCGAATGATTCGCATATCAGCAAGATGACACTAAATGAAAACAACGTACGGATCCAGCGCTTTCTGATCCAGCAACCACCAACCAAAGACGTATGCTTGTTTGCTGAGTCACAAGCCTCGTTAACTATTGCGAAATTTCCAAAACCTGGAAATAACACGGCACAACGCTACTTCAAGATCTGCAAACTAACGAGACCTAGAAATGTCACAATTTTCTGGTAACAATGATATCCAAGATTGGGACGAAAGACCCATCTCCCCCGTCAACATCTCGATGGGGACCAACTCTTCCGCTGACTTGAAGTCCCAGTTATTCCAGCTACAGCAGAAGCTCAATTTAAGTTCCATCAGACCCGTAAGACCGTCCCCAAACACGGAGCCAGAAATCCACCTCCCCCCTTTAGCCGCCCTCTCTAGTTCGCAATCCAACTCTCTGGGCAACTCGACCAGAACCCCGGACAAGTCGGTCGATTTCTTGGGTGATTTGAGTGATGGCCTTTTAATGGAATCTAGAAAATTGAGCTACGAAAACAAACAATACAAGAAACAGGTGTCGAAATTATCCGCCGAAAACGAGTCCATGAAAAAACAGATCTCAAATCTAAACTTGTTGAACAAACAGCTAAGCGAGAAGGAGGAACAGTTAAACGACAATATCTGGAATTTGGAAGCCGAGCTGGGGAACTTCAAAAAATCGTTGGAAAAAACCAAGTCTGATCTAGCCAAGGTCAAATCTGACAATACCGCCTCAACTTCCTTGATCGAGCAACTGAAAAACTCAATCGAGAACCTGACCAATGAAAAACAGTCTCTACTTGGCACTTCCAATTCAACAATCTCGAAGTTAAACTCGGAGCTCTCCGAACTCAAAGAATCCAATGAAAACCTTAATGATGAAAATGATATCCTACACAAAAATATCCTAGATCTAAAAAATGACATAAACGTCATGAAATCTGAAATAGCAGAATCAAACACACAGCCAGAAAAACTCACAGAGTCCTCATTCAGTGAATTCGATGATTCCATCCTTCAAGATCCGCTTCCTACTATCTTGACTGAAGATTTGTCGAAATTGGATACCGACACTCTACAAAAGAACTTGAAATTGTCATATCGTCAGTTATTGAAACTTAAATCTCAAAATACGAGGTTCAAATCCGAGTTGTTGAAGTTGAGACATCACTCTCCTTCTCCAAACAAAGTACAGCTATTGCCTAGAAATTTGAACGATGAGAATGATATCGAGAATTCTTGGGGGTATTTTGAAGACGATTCGTTTGCTAAGCAACCAGGTAGATTAGATACCGTATCTTCTTTGATTCGTTCAGTCAATGAAGAAGACGAAAACGAAGAAGACGCAGATGAGGATGCCAACTCTTTCTTGGCAGACGTTTCTCAGCTGGATGGAAGTAGCCCGGTAAGCACGCGGAAATCATCTATGTCCAAGCCAAAAGAATCTTACATTTTGATTGTACCAAAGACAACACTTGATTCGAATAATAATGACATCGACCTGAAAAAGATCGATCTGAGCGAATTTCAGACAATCCAAGTCTCAGACCCAATTGCCACGAAGTTGTTCACGAGCTCTTCAAGTAAAGAAAATAACGAAAACCAATTCTTCAGTGACCAAATGCTCCAACTTGTCTCATTACAAGAGCTCAATTCTTTGAAGTCATCTATTGAAAAGCCTACTGTTGAATATATCAAATCTAAATCCTTGTATCATGACCATGTTTTAATTTCAGCCGAGGAACATGAAAACCTTTCATCTGGTGCTAAACAGTCAGCTGAAAAAATATCCGAATTAGAAAAATTGTGCAAAGATCAAAAAGATTCTTTGTCCAGCATAGAGAAACAATTGGATCGAACATCTGCTGACTTGAGTAGCAAAATCGAGGCTTTTGATTCCTTGAAGTCAGAACATGAAAATCCTTCTCTCGATTACATCAAATCCAAACTACCTTTGCACAATTTAGTTTCATTAGATTCACAGAGTCACGAAGACATAAATCAAAGATTAGAGATTTTACAGGATAAGCTTAAACAGTCTGGTATGAATCTGGATACCTTACGAGAAACTATTGAGCAATTGAAGAATGATAAATGCAATCTTGAAGCAAAATTGCGCTCTCCAGATATCCAGTATATGAAAGACAAATCAACAGTCATGCATTATGTTTTTATACCTGAGTCTGAGCACATTGCATTTAAGTCGAGGATGACTATCACCGAGGCGAAACTGAAAGAGAAAGAAACCGAGGTTACTGATCTCGTTGATGGGAAGGCGAAGATTGAAGGAAAAATTACAGAGCTTGAAAAGATTATTACAGACTTGAAGAATACTTGCTCTGATTTTGAATCCAAAGTCATAAATCTTGAAAAATTCCAAAACTCACCTGACCTTGAATACCTGAGAGCCAAGTTGTCCACTCACGGATTGCTTGCTCTTCCATTTGAAGAGCACGAAAAACTGAAGACAGATAACTCTTCATATAATGAAAGGGTAATCCAGCTTATGGCAGAAAATGAGACTGCGAAGGATGAAAACAGAAAATTGTTGTCAAATGTTAAAGAAAGAGAGACTAAACTGAAGTCACTGGAGCATGAGCTTGATACAGTTATAAAAGACCTCGGGGCTTTAAAGAAAGAAAAAGAAGAACCAGATGTAGAATACATCAAATTCAAAGCTTCTCTTCATAACTTGACTGCAATACCACTAGAAGAACACTTGTCTTTGAAAGAAGAAATAGGAGCCAAAGATGCTGAACTTGCTAACTACGCTAAACTGAGATTGGAACTTGAGTCGAAACATGATGAAATTCAACAACTCATTGGCTCAAAAGAAAAGCTCAACCAGTTGGTTAAAAATACTATTGAAAGTTTGAAGAATAGGGACTCCCAGTTGAAATCCTTGAAACAGCAACTAGAATCTCCATCTTATGATTATATCAAGGAGAAATCTGATGCCCATGGACTTGCTACTGTTACTAAAGAAGAATATGAAAAGCTGAAGTCAGAGTTACTCGAAAACTCCGAATCCTTAGCAAAGAAGGAAAATGAGTTTGCATCTCTTCAAAAAATAAAAGATGACCTTCAACATGAGGGAACAAAGAGTGTTTCTTTGGAGCTTCATCAATCAGTTCAATTGGCGTTAGAAGGCAAAGAACATGAGTTGAATGAACATAAAAGGCAAGTTGAGAATTTGAAACAAGTAGAAGTTGCCTTGAGAGAGAAAGAATCCGAATTGGCAATACTAGGCGAAAAAGTTTCAGATCTAGAAACCAAAGCTGCACAAATAGATGAATTGAATTTTGAGTTACAAAACCTGAAAAATGCCGAAGAAGATTTGAACATGAAGCAAAAAGAACTCGAAGCAATTAAGATAGAGCGTAATGAAATGCAAGAAAAAATCACATCTCTAGAAGGTAAAGAGGCCCGGCTTTTAGAAACTTTGAAAAACCTTGAATCTGAAAACTTGAAACTGGAATTGTCTCTCGAAAAACCAGATCTGGGATATATTAAGGAAAAGTCCAAGTCTCTGGGATATCTTCCAATCACACTAGAAGAACATGGGTTGTCTAAATCCAATCTGACGAAGCTTGAACAGGGTAATAAGAAAAACATTGAGCTTGAGAATAATATAGTCTGCCTTTCAACTAAAAATAACGAGTTGACAGAACTCAATGATTCCCTACAGAAGAATGTCCAACAACTAACTGAAGTAAAAAGTCAACTTGAGAATCCGGATATTAACTTCATCAGAGAAAAATTGTCCGGCCTTGGTCTCGTCTCAATTCCATTGTCAGATCATCAAAACTTGAAGACCAGATCTGAAACGCTTGCATCAGATATTGACGCTTTAAAATCAAAGATAAGCGTTGTTGAATCCGAAAAGGCTGAGTTGAATGACAAAATTAAGAATCTTGAGCTACTGATTGCATCTCCTTCCGTAGAGTATATTCAATCAAAATCTGCCTTGCGGGGAATCATTCCGATTCCTATTGTTGAACACACCTCTTTGAAATCTGAATTACAGAGAAAAGATATTTTATTGAATGAGAATAACCAACAATTGAAAGAGTTGGACTCATTGAGAAAAGATATCGCTGAGAAGAAGAATCAATTAAAAGATACAATCTCCCAATTAAACAAAATTTCTTCCTCTTACGAGTCACCAACAATGGATTACTTGACAGAAAAGCTCAAACCTTTCAACTGCCTTGCCGTTCCTGAAACTGATCTTGAAAGCTTGAAAAAATCTCATGGAGTTTCGGTTCAACAAAATGAAAAGCTAGAGAAGAAATTAGCAGCTACTAATGCAGAATTAATGGAGAAGCATAATACACTCTCCCAATTAAATAAAATTTCTTCCTGTTATGAGGCACCAACAATAGAATACTTGAAAGAAAAGCTCAAAACTCACAGTTACATTGCAGTCCCTGAAATTGATTATGAAAGCTTGAAAAAGTGTTATGGAGCATCAACTCAACAAACTGAAAATCTAGAGAAGAAATTGGCGGTTATTGATGTAGAACTATCGAAGAAGGATAATACAATCTGCCAATTAAACAAAATATCTTCATGTTACGAGGCTCCAACAATAGAATACTTGAAAGAAAAGCTTAAATTATTCAGTCATGTTGCCATTCCTGAAACTGATTTCAAAGAATTGAAAAAGACGCAAGGATCATCGATTCAACAAATTGAAAATCTGAAGAAGAACTTAGTAGCTACTGATGCCGAATTAACGGAGAAGGATAAACAATTAGAAAGACTTTCTGCTCAATTGGAGGCAATGAGGAACAGTTATCAATCGAAGGATAACAATTCTAAGATTACAGGAGCCGTTCCACCTAACCGTTCTGGCTCTCTCAACATTGAGGATATTCAGAAGGGTATTGAAATGAACAAATCGTCTTCAGTTGCAACAGTCACATCCGCAAACATGACTGATATTTTGTTCGAATCTATTGATTCGATTGTATCCCGTCTTGAACAAAATGGCTACATTGTTCTTACTGTGAAGGACTATGAAAATTTGCTGAACGGAGGAAATAATGATGCAGATCTTGACAATTTGGCTGATATTTCACATGAGATGGAAGATATTGAATCTGACCTTGAATCAAAAAAGCAAGAATTGAAGACTAAATCGAGAAGTTCCACCATCTCATCAAGTAGTTCAATCACTTCAATATCTGTTGAGAATATTTTGTCTCAGAAGTATAACAAGCTTTATGATCTAATCAATGATCTATCTAGTGAAGTTAAGAATCTGAAAAATGAGAAGCTTAGAATCGTTAAGCAAATCAACCGACTTTCTGTATCAGCAGATAACTTATCCAACCAGAAGCTAAACTCCACACTGTCTAAAAAAGTTTCTAAAATCAACGATAAGATTGAATTAAAGGAAATTGAATTGAAATCACAACAAAGTGCTATGGTTGCAGTCAAAGCATACTTGGAGCAATCAAGAGGAATGGATTTGCCTCCAGTAACTACAGCTACTACTGAAAACGATTCCAATAGTGACAGGAATGAGCTTGAGAAAGAAATTGCTTTGTTGCAGTCTAAATATAACGAAAAGAAACAAAAAATGGAAACACTTGTGAAAGAAATCAATGCTTCAGATGAACCTTCACAGTTGGTAGAGAGATTGTCTTTATTGGGCTACACTTTCACCTCTCCATCAGGAAACACTACAATGATAAAAGAAATATCCCTGAACGACAATGTTATACATCTTCCATCCATCATTCAAAGCAGAAGCTTTGATCCCTCATCAGGTAAACTTTCAGTTGATAAGTTGGCACAGGAAAATGATTTCGCTTTAATCTCTGCTGAAGAGGTTAAGCAAAAGCAAAACATTTTTGACATTGCCGATCTCTCAATTAATGATCTAGAAGCAAGAGCGAAGGAACTGAAGTACACTTTAATAAGTAATCAAAAGCTCAAATTGATAGTGGCTAAGAGTAATGAACCAAAACTTCCAGAATCCTTTACTCTCGAAGAATTGGAATCTTTTGCGAAAAAGTTAGATTTGCGTGTTATCTCTAATGGAGATATTGCAAGATTGAAGGCACGTAACATTACAACTCGTGAATTGGCTTCCAAGGCCGAAGAGCTCAACTTAGTTTTGTTATCACAGGATGAAGTTAATGACCTTAAAACTCATGAACCTATAACCGAGAAAAACATTATTAAAAAAGGAAAAGAGCTCGGTTATCTGTGCATTCCTTCTTCTCAGTTTGTAGCTACAACAGTCTCAAGAACTGCAGACATTCCTAACGTTACAGTTCTTCCTAACAGCTATTACAAGATATTAACAAAGAGTCACGAATGGTATAAGAAAAATAAGGACAAACTTGACCAACCACCGGCAAAGCAATCGCAAACCATCCCAGAAGATGATTCATTTGATCTTCCTTCCATTATGCCAAATGCAACTCCTTCTGGCCATCAACTGCCAGCTTCAAACATTGATACTATATCTTTGCACACCGTTGATACAGTGATTTCTAACAAAAAGATGATCATTGCAGCTGTTACCCAAACTATTATTGGTGAATATCTATACAAGTATTATAGAAAACTGGGACCTTTTACCTCTGTTTCCGATACGAGACATGAAAGATTTTTTTGGGTTCATCCTTACAGTATGACACTATATTGGTCTCCAGCTAATCCTGTTGTTTCTGATCCAGCAAGGAACCAGGTAAAGGCAATGTCAATTCTTGATGTTCAGTGTATAAATGATAACAACCCATTACCACCAGGAATTTATCATAAGAGTATTATTATCAAATCACACAACAAGAATATTAAGATCACTTGTCCGACGAGACAAGTTCACAATATTTGGTACAACTCTTTGAAATACCTGTTAGAAAGAAGTATGGACAGCTGGGTAAATGATGACGATCTTGAAGATCAATACCAGCATGATTTTACTTTAGATAGCAAAACAAAACTAGAAAGGACCCAGTCACAAAAATTCAGGCGCAGTCACTTATCTGCTAGTGATAACCGTCTTATTTCAAAATCTTCATCTCTGAGATCAATAACTGGTACCAGTAAAAGGTAAACGATTTATCTCTTTATATAATATAGTATAGACTGAATTAAATATACATAAACTAAAATTAAATAAGAAAGAAAGTTATACTAAATGTGACTTCAAAGGTAATATTGAGTCAAATTGTAAAATAATAATATATTAGGATAGAAAAACTATTGGAATGTAATATAGATTTTATATTACTAGCAGTAAAGATTAAAGCTAATCCAAACTTCGATTCAAAAACATCACGTAAACATAAACCTAGGCATCAATGGGAGCATAAAACATAAACAAAAACACAAAAAATACAAATTGGATGAGAGAAAGGTCAGCATGGTAAGAAACAGTGTTGATTCAGGACGCAACCAACAATAGCTACCTCTTTCCCTCTGTTTTGCAGAATGGGTTCAAAACACGAACAGTCAAACATGGCAAAGACATTCCAATTTCACTTCTTAGAATAACTGGAACTTTATCCAAAAGCTTGATTTCTTGAATATGGTTTGATCCCTCTACTTCAACATTCAAATGCTTCAAGTATGGACCTAATGGGTTTTCATCCTCTTGTGGTAATAAAACTTTGACACGAGGAGGTTTTAACTTCAGACTGTTCAACTTCTCATACATTTCTTTACTAAGCAATCCACTGTTACTCTTAGAAGAGTCATCTTGGCTTTTGGCAACATCAAGAGCAGGAATTCTGAATTTGTTTTTGATGGAGGCTCTGTAGGACAAAGGTTCATTTTCATCAGCTGGAATAAACGTAGAAGAGTCAATAGTAGGGTCCCAGAAAAGTTTTAAAACCTTGTTGAACTTATCAAATTCTGCTTTTGATAGTGGTAATTGATCACCATGGACTCTTTTTTCAATACCAAATTCTGGTAAGTAAACATCGAATGCAGATTCGTAAACTTGTAAAACGATACCACTACATAGCACTTGACCTGTTTCGCTGCTCATATCGTTGATGGTCTGGCATAGCAATAGATGAATAGCTTGCTCTTGTGTCGCATTAGCACAATCTTTCTTGAAATTACAATAATCACTAATGACCTTCAACGAATCAAGATCATCAGTATAATTATCAATGGTATGATTAATAACATGCTTGAGTTGTCTATGAACAATGATATCGGCATATCTTCTCAGTGGAGCATTAAAATGGGTATATGTTGGTAAGTTTAGGAGATAATGACTCAATTCTTGATCAGTTTTACCTGCAATAACGTATTTACCTCTTCCCATACATTTGACAAGAATAGTTTCCACAGCCTCTCTTTTAAGCGGGTCGTCAATACTCAAAATAGAATTCTGGAAGCTTCCAGCATTGGTCGTGTTAAGTTCAACTCCAAGTTGGGCAATCTTACTTTGATAATACTCAAACTTATTCAAAGTTGGAATAGGAAATCTTCTCAAAAAAGCTCTTCCACCCAAAGCAGAGTGAATCTTCTGTGCAACTGCTGCATTTACGTTGTGAAAGATTTCGTCTATGATGAAAGTGGATTCAATGTTATCGTAAATGTTAAGAGATAACTTAACCCTTTCATCATCCAATTGATCTAGTAGAGGTAACATATTTTTCGTGTTTAAGGTTGGGTTATTCAAACGCTTTCTTTTCAACCGAGAAGCAATCAATGCCATGGAAGCAAAGTAACTTGAAATAGCACTGTCGTTTTTATTGTTGGAATCTTCCAGGTCACTCAAGATTTTATCAATCTCTTCGTAATTAACTCTTTTGGATGGCTTGATTTCAGTCTCACCCATCCAGACATTTTCAATCTCAAAAGTTAATGAGTCAATTTCGAAAACAACAGACAATGCAGGAGACTTTGAGGCTTCGTTGAAAGAAATCAATTTGTTGATATTATCAGGGAATAAGTTGACGCTCTTCTGTGGTAAAAAAACACCGTGTGATCTTTTCTTGGCTCTCTTGTCTAAGTTAGTGTCATTTAAAACATACTCACTGACATCAAGGATATGAACACCTAATTCAATCTTATTGCCATCAATGCCTTTAACATGGAAAGCATGATCACAAAATTGGCCGTTTTGAGAGCACGCAATAATGTAATCATCGTTGAATTGTTTTCTGTCTGATTTTGACAGAATATAATCGGTATTAGGAAAGTCAAGCATATACTTTTCTTGACCATCAATATATTCATCGCACATAAAATTATTATCTCTTAAGATGGATTCGACTTCAACGGCGGCATCATCTGTTGCTCCCAATCTGGCAACTAATGTACCGAACGGATGTAGAGAAGTGATTGGCCATCTTTTGATTGAAGCGATGAAAGTTTGATTTGCATATTTTTCGTGGTTCTCAATAAAGTCTTTTGGAACTTGTTCTGTTGGAATGGCAATCAATGGTACCTTTTTATCGATTGGCTTAAACCAGACAATCTTTGGTTTTGGTCTACTGTCGTTATCATGATACGATGACTTCTTTTCGTTATCAGTATCCTTTTCCTTCTCTTTCTTAGCAGCTTGAGATGGACGCAATAAACCTAGAGTACCAGAAAATAATTGACCTGGAATACGATCGATAACTGCGACAACGTGACCTGCATATAGAGGCTTGGCATCATCATTGATTTCCTCTTCCTCAACCAACAGTAAAGATTGACCTTCAACTTCAACATCATCGTTCTTCTTTTGGATTGGTCTTTGTTTTAAAGAGTTTTTTCTGTTCAAGCTTCCGGAATTGGAGGATGGGTATGATGCGTTTGTTTGCTCAGTGATATTAGACGAAGTACTGGCGTCGTTATGGACATCATCATTCAAATCGGAATTAAACTTGGTATCTTTTCTTCTCTTCTTTTCTTCCTTCTCACGTTTGGATGACCAGACTTCATCAACGACCAATAATTCGATTGCCACCAAATCTCCTTCTAGAGCTCTATTCCTATCTTTAGAACCACAAATAAATATGTCGGCATCCAATAAACCATCAGTGGAAACATACGCATCGGATCTATTTTTCTTGTTGACACGTAAAATACCAGTGACTAGCTTACCTTCGTTAATAAGATCGGGCAATGAATTTTGAGGTAAGTAAGGGGCAAAGAGGGATTTTCTTTGACCTTGATTGAATTGAGAGATCGAAGAGATGGAGCCGCCGTAAGAGTTTCTGGAACGATGGCCCGGCAAAAAAGCTGGGGATTCGAAATTGCTCACACTATTGTTATTGTTATTGTGCGTTGGAGTTACAGGTTGTTGTTTTCTCCAGTTTGAGCTTAAATCTGAACCGGTGCTTCTGTGGCCCAAGGCACTTGGTTGATGTCTTTCAGCAAAGGCAGGTTGTGGAGGCTGTAAAGTTTGAGAAGGATCTTTTGGTGGGAATTGGAAACTCCTCTGGGGAGATCTATCTGAGAAACTTGATCTATTTCTAGAGTGAAGTTTTGTGGCATTAGAGCTGGCACTATCAGAAGCATCGTCCAATTTAGGCGAACCTGGGAACCTGAAGACAGGAGGGTTAAGTATACTAGCTGAACCTGTTTCAGGTTCGTCGTTTTGCTCATCAACTTGAATGGTGGAGGACAAAGACAGTTTAGAAGGAGAGTTGTGGTATCTTTGAGCATGAGCTTCTGCAGCAGCCTTCTTAGCTTCAGCCAATCCTAAAGAATGTCTCCTGGTATGGCCCAGAGCTTGAGGTCTTGAGTCAGTTTTAGAAAAAGGAATGCTACCAACGGAAGTTATGGAAGACTGTGATCTTCTGTGGTTTCTTAAGGAAGCTGTACTATTGCTGATGCTGACACCTTCTTGTTCTTGTTGTTGGTACTGACTATTGGAAGAAGATCTTCTGTGGTGAGTGCCTCTGTTATTTGGTGCTGGAGGCTGTAAACTCATATTCTGAAAATTAAACGCATTTTGGGATTGCTGTAGCCCAGTTGGCTGATTCAACTGTTGCTGTTGTTGTTGTAAAATCTGCTGCTGTTGGGCTTGAACAATCTCAAGCTGTCGTTGTAAGCTCAATTGCTCCACTGTATTTGAAAAGAAAAAGTAGATGTTAGTAAACACGTCAATGATAAAGGGATTTTAAGTTAAATCGATGAGAAAAAGTTAGAAACTTAGGATACGTACACATTAACGTGGTCAACTCACTTGGAGATCTTCTGTGTGCAACGTGTATTGTTTTTGGCTTGTTTCCCGATGTTTTGACAGTGGATTGTTGGTTGAGGTCGGAATTGGGGGAGCCTGATTGATAAGGATTGGACTGGTTATTGAATTTATCCATGTTGTTGGGTAGTTTCTTTTATGAATTGTTTTTTCTTTTGCAATAAATAGTGTTTTTTTTCTGGGAATGAAGCAGTTTTTTTTACTAATTAAGAGGAAGGAACACGGATGTATGAATAGGAATGAAGGTCAAGCTGTAAAAAGAAAGGCAGATACAGCTTGAGGGGATTGCTTGTTTCGAGTCTGGAAAAAAACGCAGGCAGACAAACAACAGTCAAACAACGGTAGATTCGGATATGTATCGGGTGAGATGTATAAGGGGCTGGGATTAATGAAGAGAGTCTGTGACTGGGTATTATTTAGCTAAATGAGAGATTAGGTATCGGTGGGGCAGAATATCTGATGCGATTGTAAGTCAATGGTGCCTGTGCCTGTGCCTGTGCCTGTGCCTGTGTCGGTGATTGGGGTTGACAGTGGGTGGAGCGGGAAAGAGGAATGAGATTGAAGAGCAAGGGAGAAGACAAAGCTAATCGACTGTGGGAGGGGCCTGCAGAGCAATTGGGGATCACTTGACAGGAGAAGACTGCAACTGGAGGGCTGACGGGAAATGGATCGCAGCCTGCGCAGAAACGCAAATAGCAGGAAAGCATAAAGTGGTCGTCCACAGAAGGCAAATAATGGAAGAGCCTCTAACCCTGTGCTGGTGGAAAATTCATCCCGATTGTGGATGGGGGGGAGAAGGGATTGTGTGATGATGACATAACGAGGTTTAAAATTAGCAGGTGCCGGTCCTCGCCCCTTTGGCAGCACCAGCATCAAAAAAAATTGCGCCGATCGCCTCCGCCGCTTTTTTCTCGCCGTCTTCCGTTTCGGGCTAGAGGCGGTCCATGCAACGCGGTGAGAGGCCATTTCGAGTTTTCAGACGCTAAACGGAAGCATGAATTTTCAGCCTGGTAACTTCACCAGGTTTTTGCGGCACGGGTTTGCGCCGATTTGGGACGGCAGCAACGACAGTAGCGGCTGCAGCTTGGTATGTAAATGCTTGTGTTTAGCAGCGGAGACGTGGAAGGCGAGCAAACCGCATATCGGCGGCGGGGAAGGATGTTTTTTGTCCGATTCCTTGGCCGAGTTCAGGTGCATCCAGGGTTTTGTTTCATTTTTTTTTCCTCGCAAAAAGACTACCTGGGAACGCACCGATTAGGAAATTGGGTCGATAAACACTGATACCACTTGGCCTGCGTAGGGAAAGAACCTGATACTAACAGTACTTTTGCAGATTGCAACTTGCGTTTTGGCAGCAGTAGACACATAAATGGCTTCCTCGACGATTCTGGTGAAGAACAGCGAGACGAAAAATGACATCGAAAGTGCTAAAGGTGGCACGTTATCACACAAGAAACAGGAGACCCACATCCGTAATCTATACCGATATCGGGAGACAAGAATGATCTCGAACCTGGACGAGGTGAAGACGTTTGCGAACCCGCTGGACGTATCCAGTGTGTTTGATTCAACAACGCTGTTCCACTACTGCAACTTGATTCTCGACCAATACCCCAATGACAACGCAACGCTGGCTTTATTTCAGGACAATCTGAACTATGGTCCCAAAAGTGGGGACGTCGCAATATATTTCCACCCCTTCGAGTGGAAGGACCAATGGCACCTGGCAATTGGTTTCACCAAGTATGAGAAGATATTGTTTGTTAACTGTTCGGACTACAGTCTCAGTGATGATAGCAGCCGAGCTGAGAAGCACCCTTCTTTTTCGGGCAAAACCTCTCTAAGGATCCAAGACTTCGTGGTGTTCTTCAAACAAAAACTATCGATAAATTCACTCCGCTACCCGAGACTTTACACAGACCTGTTCAAACCTGCCACTGGATCAAACGCCATCAATTTATTAACCATCATATTTGCCTTTTGTTTGGATCCAGTGTCCTTGACCAGGAGCTTCTGTGACCCGCAGTTTTCTCCTACCAAATTCGACATTTCCGACTTCCATCCAATCATAGCCAATATTGATGTAGAATTCAAGAAAGAATTACAGCAGACTAATGAATTGAAACGCAAGGAAAAAGAAAGATTGGAGGCAATCAAGAAGAAGGAATTGGAAAATGCGAAGAACGTGTCCAAAGAGTTGAAGCGAAAGGAGAAGCGAGAAAGAGAAGAGAGAGAAAGAGAAGAGATGGAGGCTGAAATCAAGGAGAGACAAAGAATGGTTCAAGAACGAATCAGGTTGGAAAAAGAAGATCGGGAAAGAAGAGCAAAGGAGAGACAACAGCGACCACGACAAGAATCGGATGCCGTACCGATATCTGTAAAGCATGAAATAAAAGACGGTGTTCAGACAAAAGCCGAAACCAGCTCTAGCACTATCAAACGAGAAATAGCGAAGGAGGCAGAGCCTGAAACTATAGTGAAAAGACAGAAAACAAGATCCAGGTTGGGGAAATCGATATCAGCTCCGATTGAGATCAACGATTTGGAGGATAGCGATGACGCCAGTGAAGAAGAAAAATCACCAATCAAGACCCAAGACACATCAAGGAAGGAAACCGAAGAGGCCTTGAGGAAAAGATTTCAACCAGTATACGCTCTAGAATTCAAAAAGCACATTTTACATTCGGAATTATTTGGCGACATCACAAAAATTGACATGATGTATAGTTTCATACGCCAATTTTCCTACGATCCGCTGATGAATGCCTTGCTATACAAGGATGGGCCGACCACAGATAGATTTAAAAGGAACCTATTTGATCTCAGAGACAGTCTTGTTGTCACATATAAAAGACGCATGAAACAAGAGTTTGATGAGTCTAAATTCGAGAAAATTATGGAGACTGATTCTCTCAACCAGATCATACCGCTAATTTTTGAGAATGGTAGTATTTTCCTCGTTAATATCAAAACTTCGGACAAGTTCAACTGCATAGTGAAACTCATTTGTATAACAAACAGGATGAACAGATCTGAGAGAGAGATTATGAAGAACTATGCATTCAGAAGGTTGATCGAGATGCATGTTGCCAAGTATAATCGGCTAGTCATTAAAATCAGAACATCCATCATTGCTGTGAAACAATCAGAATTTTACAAGGTTGCAATGGCTTCATTCTGTGTTTTACAGCGGATTCTGTGGAAAAACAAATTTGATCTTACATATAAGCCCAAAGTTGAAAGTTTAGAAAGCTACAACGTTTATTTTCAAAAGATGATGGAGGGCATCGAAACGAGTGACATGCTCGCAACGGAGTTGAATTTGAAAAGAATTGTAAAGTACAGCTTGGCAGATTGATTGATCAGCCAATAGAATTAGAACAAAACATAAATCAGAATGCTTTTGTAGAATTAAGTAACAATAGATTGTATTATTTTTGTTGGTTTGCACCACACCTATAGAGCATAAAGCATAAAACTTATAATTCGATAGAGACGGTTATGGTTATAATAAATAAGGACTATATAGACGACAGATAAACAAAATATTCTATTTAATGAGAACGTCTGCACCACCGGTCAAAACGTCTTCGATTTCGATTTCATCAAGTGGGACATATCTGAATCTCTTTGAAAGGTTGTTTCTGGATTGGAAAGCAACAGCAGGACCTGATGATGGTGCTGATGAGCTAGCGGATCCTGGTCTCAAGCCTGCTGGTGCACAAGGATGGATGGTTGCTGGCGTGTGGACTGAATTAAAGTTATGCAAATGTTAGTACTAGACTTGATTTAATGGGCTTCCATGAAGTAAACGTACCAGCTGTGTGTGGACCCCCGACGAATTTGATCAAAGGGACACGTTGAAGCACTCTCAATGTAGTTCTCATGATGTTGTCTTTTGTTTTTCAGCCTCTTTCGGGACACTAAACTAACAAGAAGAATTTGGCATTTGATCACCGTATCCCCAGCTTCTTAGGCTCCCCCATCAATAGGGAAACTCCCAGCAGCATTACCCATGTAAAACCGACATCGACTCCGTGATTACGTCAGCAGTAAAATAAATCTTGCGCCGATCGACTCCTTTTTTAAAGAACCAGCGTATTTTTCCCCCGTTGGATCCACTGGCTCTAGTGAGAGTGGCGATTTTGCCCTCCTCCTAATGATCTCAAGGACGGTTGACGTGACGAGCTCATTTGAGACATTGACCAAAGGTTGGAAGTGTTCCACAAAGATAACAACAGGACAGAACGATATATAAATAATGAATCACGATCCATTCCATTGGGGCAGACCGTCGGCAGACACTTATGGAGAATACAACTACAATATTGCCCATGCATCAAATGCAGACCGGAGCACATCGACAAACTCGGAATTCCCAAGAATGCACACTCAACAACCAATGATCACCGGTACGTCTGTGATTGCAATCAAATACAACGACGGTATTGTGATGGCGGCAGATCATATGGGATCCTTTGGTTCGTTGATGAAATTGGACGATTTACAGAGGATAATACCTGTTGGAAAGAGTGCAGCTGTTGGCATTTCTGGGGATATCAGTGACTTCCAGTACTTGGAGCGTTTATTGGACGATCTTGAGATTGAGGACTCGTATGATATGGAAAGCGACAACCTGAAGGCCGACTATTTATCTGAGTATTTAACCAGGGTGATGTACAACAGGAGATCCAAGATGAACCCGCTATGGAACGCAATCATAGTGGCGGGTTTTGATGGGAAGGGAGAGTTGGTTCTTAAGCATGTTGATCTACTAGGTGTGTCATACTCTTCACCAACGTTAGCAACTGGTTTTGGTAACCATTTGGCCATTCCCCTATTGAGAAAGAAGGTCGACAGTGAAGAAGATGTTAAGAAGTTGAGCAAGGAGGATGCGATCCAGACCGTGAAGGACTGTATGAAGGTTCTCTTCTACCGTGATGCGAGATCATGGAACAAGTACTCTCTGTGCGTCATAGAGAAGTCTACTCAGTCGATCGAGATCGAGAAGGACGTTGCCGTGGAGGGAATGAGATGGGACTTTGCACAGCATATCACCGGCTATGGTATTCCTCAGCTGTAGATGTATCGATGTATAGTTTAGACCTTTTCGGAGTATAATTTTTTTCTCTTTCGCCAATGCTTGACTCTGTGTGTATGAAAAGTTACAAAAAAGGGGGTAGAAAAGGTACTCCAAAGAAAAGCAGGAATTAAAGTAATAATAGTATATAAGCACTTTGATGCGGACATCTCTAAGAAGCGTGTGGGGAGGTGCAGGGAGGAAAGGAAAGATACAAGAGAGGAAGTAGAAACAAGTATAATGTATGCGGGAAGAAGGCGGGGTTTCTTTTTTCATCACAACACAAACGACAAGCCCGACAAGGCCATTGTAAAGTTAACCTTTAAGTTGAAGCTCGTGTTGAGGGTGTTGAGCCTCTGCAAGATGAGGCACCTGGGGTTCACGTCTTCCAACGTTTCCTTCACGTGTATGACGATGACGTTGAAGCCGGCCAAGGGCTGGTAGCGGGAGCCAATGTATGTCTTGTGGTCGTGCCGCAAGTTCTGTGCCGCCAAGTCCGGGTACCTGTGGTCAACACACAACTTCCGTAGCGTTGAGAGCTCGTGTATCAAGTTCGAGGGTGTCATGTGGCCAAACAAGGGGGGCGGTTTGTCGACAGTGGAGCACTCAATGACAAGGGTGTTGAGCTTGTTGGCGGTGATGAGCGGGGCGACACGTGTCCAGATGGCTCTGTTGTAGTTGCAGTTTGCGACGCCGTCTGACTCGACGTCGCCAAAGAGGAGAATGCTGGAGTCGTGCTTGGTGTCGGTGATGAGGAAGGCGGTGCTTATATATCGGCTGCCTGTTGCAGAGATGCCGTGGGAGACCTTGAAGGGGGTAATGTTATATCGCTTGGAGACGCACGACACCTGTACGCTCTCTGCGAGCGGGTGGAGGGCGACGATGCCCATGCTGACCAGGTCCGGCCACACGAGGCCATTGAAGAGGTTGTCCTTGATCGAGGCAACTGTGTCCGGGAGGCCGTAGACAGACTTGGGCGAGGAGAACGCCGGCGAGTTGATGACCAAGCTGGCGACGTGGTCCAAGTGTGGGTGCGTGATGAGGTAGGCGCAGATGGAGTTGAGCACGTCATCGGCGAGCTGGAGATTCGACTTCGTGCCGGTGGTCTGGAGCGTCCGCAGGGGCGCCGTGATCGCCAGGTTCTGCGTGTTGACGTAGGTGGCGATGAGGTCCTTGATCGAGGTGGGTTCGGATTCAGAAGGAGATGGGCCGACCCAGTTCTGCGGATAGAGCTCCAACAAGAAGCACGACTCCATGTATGTGGAGCTGCTCTGCAGGATGTCGACAAGGGACGTCAAGCCCGTGCCAGCGTCGATGACGAGCAGGGCGCCCTCTGCGGCGCCGTCCTGCGACACAATAGCTGCGTAGTCCACGTCGGCGGGCTTGAGCATGAAGGAGCACGTCTTTCCGGAAATGGGGCCGCCCGAGCAGCCCAAAATCGTGAGCTCGAACACGCCTCTGTTGGTGGGCATGGGGTGGCTAGTACTGGTGGTGGAATGTCTTCCTGGTGGACGTTTCCCTCGGTTTTCGTTGTGCTCTTGGAGGTGTATCCGTTGGAGCTTCTTCCTATCAGCGTCAGGTTCGCCCGCTTTCGGTCCTTATCTTTTTCTGTCCGCTGTTCTCCTCGGTCACCCGTGAAAACGCTCGGACACACGCTACGCTCTCTGCTCCTGCTCCCGAGCATCCTTTCTCTCCTCCTCGGCCGGCTTCCAGCTGTAGGGAAAACTTTCTCTGTACGTCGGAGCCAACTACCACCTACCACCTGCCACCTGCTTCCTCATCCCCACCCCCTCCCCCCACCTTCGACTCTCACTCCTCCGACAGCTGCTGCCTCCCGCAGTCTGCCGCCGCCACAGCCGGCTCTGCGGTGGAAGCAGCCCTGCAGCAGATGTCCGCGCGATAGAGCGCGTGAATGCTTCTACGTCGCGGCTGCAACCGCCCCGCCGTGGCTTGCTGCAGCAGATGCCGCCCGTGTACGGCTTCTCCATGCATGGAAGGCTGAACGCCGGCTCCACGCCATCTCGCCCGGCGGGCCGACGCGGCGACACCCGCGGCAGAGGGCAAGCACGGCGGCAGAGGAGTAGAAATCTAGCACGGTTGGGCCGATCGACCTTTTGGAGCCGGAGAAAGGGCCGATCGACGCAAAGTTTTTTTTTGGAATTTTTGCATTTTTTGCTATTTTCCCGTTTTTTGGCGACATCTGTGCTGATACGACAAGGGAAAAAAGAAAGAGATGGCTTATCACGTGGAAATGGAAAGGTCCGCAGGTTAATCGGAGAAGGGGAGGCAGGGAAGGCAGGAGAAAGGCTACAGTCACAGCAGGTAGTACCAACAGATGGCAGACAGCACCGACGAAACGCAGGCTAGGGTGCAGGCCAGAGCAAAGGCGAAAGTGAAGCGGTCGAAGTCCGGCTGCATCAACTGCAGACGGAGGAAGAAGAAATGCGACGAGATCAAACCGATTTGCACGGGATGTCTCAACAGAAACATTGTCTGCGAATACAGGCAGCTGTCGAACGACGTCCTCGGGTTTAGCGGCGTCATCGCCACGCCGTCGCCGTCGGCGTCCGCCGCCGCAGGAGCGATGCACGTCTCCGGCAAGATCACCTCGATCTCGAGTCTTCAGAACTTGGTCGGAGACACCGTCATGCGGATCCTCGAAAACAACACGTCGACGCTGAGCAGCCTGTTTGGAAACAACGAGATCGCCACCGACGATGATGGCACGACGAGTACCATTGCATCGCTCGACGAGCTGCTCCCTTACGACACAGACTTCCTCAACCTGCTCTTTGAGGACCAGCCGCAATACCTCCACCTCTTTTCCAACCCGACGCCATCGATCCCGGGCTCCCTCGAGATCAAGCTCCCCGTCGCCCTCTCCTCGGAGGAGCTCTCCTACTTCGAGTTCTACTGCAAGAGCATCCTCCCGGACCTCTCCATTCTGCCCCAGGAGTTCAACTACTACTCCAAGATATACGTCCCTATCGCGTTCAAGGAGAAGTCTGTGCTGTACACGCTTGTCGGCTGGGGCTGCCGCATGCGCAAGAACGTCAACTTGAATTTCCAGATCGAAAACGTCGAGGCCGACAGCTACATTAACAAGGTCAACGACCTCATGTCGCACAACGAGCTTAGTCTCGACCGGGAGAAGTTCATCACCAACTTCGTCTGCTATATGCTCTTGGTGTGCATGGAGATCTCCTTCGGAGACACCTCGAAATGGTCGCACTACTTCACGTGCTGCTTCAAAATGATCAACAAGATGCCTGGGAATTTCAGATACTTGTCCTCCACGTGTTCCATCGAGGGGAATCTGCTAGCGGAAAACTTCGCCTACTTCGACGTCTTGGCCTCCCAGTCTAATGAAAACGGGACTTTTTACCCAATGTCGGACTACCACGAACTTTTCAGCCAGAACAACACAACGAAGATCGTCCACGACCCTTTACAGGGGTGCATCAGGCCAGTCATCCTATTGATCGGCGAGATCGTCAGCATGCTCGTCGAGTACAGCTCCTTGCAGGTGAGTCTAGATCTCCCCGAGTGCGACAAGTACGAGGTGATCAACAAAATGCTTGTCAGGTCCGACAAGTTGGACAAGATGATCCGCTTCGCGAAGCCGGATCTCTCCTGTCTCCAGTATTTGAACAGCCCCGACGAGCTGGAGTCACATTTGACCCTATTCGAGGTGTACCAGCTGGCATCCCAGATATATCTCCGGCAGGTCATTCGCAAGATTCCGCCCGTGGTGCCAGAAGTGCAGGTGCTGGCGTACAACTTGAGAGAGGACCTCAAGATTTTGGTTAAGAGTGCAAAGCTGAAAAACAGCTTGGCATTCCCGATGCTACTGCTAGGCATCAGCTCGACTTCGAACGACGACAGGAAAGAGGTTTCCAGGATGTTCAAGTCTCTCATCCAGTCATGTGGGTATCTGAGCAGCTACCAGAAGTTGCACATTGTGGTGCAGAAAATATGGAACCTGAACAACAACGGCTCGTTGTACGTGGACTGGTTCCGGGTGACGAAGCAGCTCGGATGGAGGCTGAACTTGGGGAGGTGAACTTGGGGGTTTCATACTCTATTTTTTATAGATAAATTACACTAGAAAGAGCAAAAAGGATGAGGCGAAACTACTACTTGATTTTTTCACTGAGCGATTCGAGGGGCTGAACGCTTTCGTCACAATAGTTGTCAAGCTCTGCACCCACGACATCGTCAAGATCGGGTCTCTTGCCGGACTCGAAGTCCATGTCGGGACACTTAATGAACCAGGACTTGAAGTAGAAAAAGTCGTAGCAGAACCATATGATGAAGAATAATGGGAGCATGATGTAGCCGTCGATAAACGTCTTGTAATCGAAGGGCTTGAAGCACGACCAGCTCTGCACGAGCGTGAGCACGACTCCGATGACGATGGCGACGTAGTTGACCCAGGGGAAGAACATGGCCTTGTATGGCAATGCTTCCAAGGAGTAGCCCTGGGCGACCCAACCTTTCCTGAACCTGATGTGGGTAATGGATATCGAAGTCCAGACAATGAAGCAGGCTACTCCAGAGACGGAGACAATGTACGAGTATGCGATGGAAGAGCCCGAGGAGTAGGAGAGGATGGAGAGAAAGCCAAAGATGTGCACAAAGTGGATGGCGACGTAGGGGATACCTCTGCTGTTGACAGTGGTGAAGATCTTAGGGCCGTAGCCAGCCTTGGACCAGGTGAAGAGGGCTCTGGAGCCGAAGTAGATGGCGGAGTTGATTGAGGAGAAGCATGTTATCCAAATCATCGTGGTGACAAAATACTTGGACCCAGGCCAGCCTGCCTCGGTTATGGCGATGGTCATCGGGGAGCGCATCACCTTGTCTGCGCCGTTCAACATGGGGTCGTTGTAGGGCACGGTGATGCCGTAGAAGACGGACAAACCAAAGTAGACAAAGAAGACCCGGAAGACGGTGCTTCTGACGGCGGTGGGGATGGCCTTTCTTGGGTTTCTAGCCTCTGCGGCGACGATGGAGATTCCTTCGACACCGGAATAGAAGACGCCGGCGTAGACGAAGGAGTTGGCGATACCCTTGAAGCCAGAGTTTAGCGGAAAGTTCTTGAAGGGGTTGTCCGGCTTGTGGCCGGGGATGCCACCTGCGGCATAGATGATGGCGAAGATGTAGAAGCCTGAAAGGAAGGCCAATTTGAGAAAGCCCAGAACGTACTCGCACTCGCCCCACCAGGACACGTTCAAACACTGGAAGACGGTGAAGACAAACCAGAAGATGAGGTACCAACCCCATGTGGGGACCGTAGTGGAGTATGTTTCGAGCGATGAGGTGAGCGAGGTGTACTCGGAGATGATGTTTGTGACCCAGATGATCACGTAGTAGATGGCGACGGTGGCGCCGAAGCCCTTGGAGACGTGTTTGGACGCGAGGATGGCGAAGTTCTGGTCGAACGCGGCGTTCATCTCACCGATGGAGTTCATCATCGAGAGGACAAGGACGCCGACGATGGCGAAGCCGGCTAGAAGACCAACGGGCCCGCCCGAGGCTAGGGCGCTGCCCATGCCGACAAATACCCCGGGCCCAATGAGCCCGCAGAGCGCTATAAGGTTGATCATTCTGTTCTGGAGACCGGCCTTTAAGCCCGAGTCGAGGATCTCGTCGCCGGCCTTGTTTTCGTGGTAGGCATGAGAGAGCTGGGCCTCCAGCGTCATCTGCGAAGTCGCCTTAGAAAGCATTGTTGGTGGAGTTGTCCAAAGAGGTGACTAGTCCTCTACAGGACGGAGCAGCTGCTGAACTATGGATAAACCCGGGAAACAGCCCTTCCTTATAACTGCTTTTCCGACGGAGCTGATTATCGATTGCTTCCCCGGACGCACGTCAAGTTCCAAGTACCCCTAGCTGCCTTATCTAGGCGCCGTTGGCTTTGTGCGGAGGCGGCAGCTCAGCCGCGGCGCGATGCGCCAACGGCGCTTAGCCCCAGCCGACGGCGGGCACAGGCCGTTGGCGTATATATATATTTAAATAATCGGGGGTCTGCTGTAGGGGGTATAGAGCCAGAGTCCTACTGCCTCTGTTGCTGCCTCTATTGCTCCTCTGTTGCAGAAACCACGCCATGGACCCAAACAACACCCCCGACATGGACATTGAGCGCCGCTTCGAGGCGCTGAGCAAACGTTTCCCAATCGTGGACACGCACAACGACTTCCCGTACTCGCTACGGTTGCAACTGCACTACGAGCTTACGACCACGCCGCAGTTTGACTTCGACTCGCTGCTCACGTCGCACACGGACCTCGTACGCATGCGGGAGGGCCGCATCGGCGTGCAGTTCTTCAGCTGCTGGATCGAGTGCAAGACGGACGACATCCTCTCGCAGGACTTCAACGCCCCCTCTCCTATTGTGCGCGACACGCTCGAGCAGATTGACGCCGTCCGGCGGCTCGTCGACGAGTACTCCGCCGCCCTCCGCTTCGTGCACACCGCCGACGAGGCACTTGAGTGTTTCCAACAAAAGGACACGTCGAAGATCGCCATCACACTCGGCGTCGAAGGGCTCCACCAGGTCGACCTGTCGCTAGCGGTTGTGCGCCAGTACTACGCGCTGGGCGTGCGTTACATCACGCTGACCCACAACTGCGACAACCCGTTTGCCACGGCTGCGTCGTCCGTAACGGGTGGTCTGACCGACCGGGGGCTGACGGCATACGGCAAGGACTGTGTCCGCGAGATGAACCGGCTCGGCATGATGGTCGACCTCAGCCATGTGTCGTACAAGACGATGCTCGACGTGCTGGCCACGACGCAGGCGCCTGTGCTCTTCTCGCACAGTTCCGTGTACACCCTCACGCCGCACGAGCGGAACGTCCGTGACGACGTGCTGCTGCTCGTGAAGGAGAACGGCGGCGTTGTGTGCATCAACTTCTTTCCGAAGTTTCTCCAGCAACGCGGGAAGGCGGCCGTCACGATCGACGACGCGGTCGCCCACATTCGGCACATCGTGGAGCTCATCGGGTGGGACCACGTCGGGTTCGGGTCCGACTTCGACGGGATTCCGCAGGGCCCCGTCGGGCTCGAGGACGTGTCCAAGTACCCGGACCTCGTGAAACGGGTGTGGGCGGCGACGGGTGCGTCGGAGGAGCAAGTTTCCAAGATGATGGGCATGAACGTGCTGCGCGTGTGGAAGCAGTGCGAGCTCGTGGCGGCCCGGCTGCAACAACAGGGGGACAAGCCCATCGAGAGCAACTGGGCCCAGCGCCGCTGGGTCTTCCACGAGTACTGCAAGGACCTTCCGGAGCTCTTCCCCGGCGCGTTCGCCCTCAAGCAGAACGAGTACACGGACACGCAGGAGCTCGTGAACGGCAGCGTAGATGACACCGAGGGTCCCACCGAAGGTGCCAAAAAGTAGAACCTCTGTATAGAAAAAATCAACAGATTTAGCTTATCGCACAACGGTTGCGGCGCTAAGAGCCGCCCGTTATCGGCAAACGCGGGTGTAGGTGCCACGGTGTGGCATCGAGGCCTGTCCAGTATAAAATGGCGGGTTCCCCGCCAGACAGGAGCAAGCACCTATGGGGAAGAAGAGAGAGCAGTCTGCCAGCCAACCACACAGTAACCAACACCATGTCTAACGTTGTCGTGCTCGGGTCCGGAATCGTCGGTCTTTACACGACCTACTGCCTCATCAACGAGGCGGGCGTCTCCCCCGACAACATCACCGTCATCGGGAAACACCTTCCGGGCGACCAGTCCATCAACTACACGTCGCCGTGGGCGGGCGGGAACTTCTCCTGCATCACGCCCAACGACCCAGAGACCCTCGCCTGGGACAAGTACACCTACACTCATCTCCATGAAATTCAGCAGAAGCTCGGTGGCCCCGCCTGCGGCCTCGACAAGAGACCCAGCACGGAGATCTGGGATGCAAACCCAAACGACAACAAGATCGCCGCCCTCAGCAAGTACATCGAGGACTTCCGCATCCTTTCTGCTTCAGAGCTGCCTTCTGGCGCCAAGTTCGGTGTCTCCCTCACCACTTGGAATTTCAACTGCCCCTTCTTCCTCTCTAACTTCAAGACCTACCTCGCAGGTCTTGGCGTCACCTTTGTGAGAAGAGAGCTCTCTCACGTTAGCCAGGCTTACCTCCCGGGCACACACACCGTCTTCAACTGCACCGGTCTCGGCGCCTTCTCCCTCGACGGCGTCAAAGACTCCAAGGTCTACCCAACCAGAGGCCAGGTTGTTGTCGTCAAGGCGCCCCACGTCCAGGAGAACTGCGTCCGCTGGGGGCCTACCTACGCCACCTACATCATCCCTAGACCACACTCCAACGGCGAGCTTGTCCTCGGCGGGTTCCTCCAAAAGGGGAACTGGACCGGCGACACCTTCGAGCTCGAGACCGAAGACATCATCCGCCGGACAACCACCTTGCTCCCTAAGATCCTCGACAAGCCCCTCGACGTCATCCGGGTCGTCGCCGGCCTCAGACCAAGCAGACAGGGCGGCCCAAGAATCGAGCTCGAACACGTCGAAGACAACCTCCTCATCCACAACTACGGTGCAGGGGGCTACGGCTACCAGGCCGGCTTCGGCATGGCCCACAAGGCTGTCGCCCTTTACGCTAAGGCCCGTAGAGACGCTGCCAAGCTCTGACCATATGTATTCGTACCCTCTATACTTTTTGTTTAACCCTACAACGACTGAACCGACCCACTTCTTATCGTTCTCGGAGTGCTTCTCCGTGACAGACGTGCCCACACAGACCCGCCCGCTAAGCGCCGCATCAAGCGCTCGCCGGCGGCTACAGTGGAGAGAAACATGTCTCTGCGTTGAGGCATTCCACAGATTCCCCGAGCAAGCGATGGGGGGAGGGTGTCCCGCCGGAGGGGGGTGTATCAGTAGTTGTGGTCTGATAGTTAGACGTAAAACGAGACCTCCAAATATCTCGATCAGATGTGCTCTTCCCGGCGTGTATAAAAGTAGAACAAAGAGTACGTTTGGGGCTTCACACCGGAAAGCAGGAAAGAGAAGCAAAGAAAGATAAGGATCTTTCGACAAACGAAAACTTAAATAAAAACTTTCCAATCAAATGTCTAACGTTGTTGTGCTAGGTTCAGGTGTCGTTGGACTCTACACCGTGTGGTCGCTGATCACTGAGGCAGAGGTCAAGCCATCGAAGATCGTCGTTGTTGCTGAACATCTCCCCGGCGACCAATCGATCAATTACACGTCGCCGTGGGCCGGCGGGAACTTCTCCTGCATCTCGCCAAACGACGCAGACACCCTTTCCTACGACAAGTTCACCTATACAAACGTGGCAAAGATCCAGAAGGTCCTTGGCGGCCCTTCTTGCGGTCTCGACATGAGACCAAGCACGGAATACTGGGATGAGTATCCCGGCGACGCCAAAATCAACTCTTTGAAGGGCTACTTGAAGGACTTCAAGGTCGTCCCATCGTCGACACTACCAGCCGGAGTTGCATTTGGTATCACCTTTACCACCTGGAACTTCAACTGCCCGCTTTTCCTTGCCAACTTTAGAGCCTACCTCGAGAAGACCGGAGTCTCCTTCAGAAGACAAAAGCTCACCCACATCTCCCAGGCTTACCTCCCACACACCGTCGCTGTGTTTAACTGTACCGGTATCGGTGCATTCTCGCTTTCTGGTGTCAAGGACTCAAAGATCTACCCAACAAGAGGCCAGGTCCTCATTGTCAAGGCTCCACATATCCAGGAAAACAGAATGAGATGGGGCGCAGATTATGCGACGTACATCATTCCACGGCCAAACTCCGGCGGTAAGCTCATTCTCGGTGGTTTCTTACAAAAGGACAATTGGACAGGCGACACCTTCGAAGATGAAACCAAGGACATCATCAAAAGAACAACCGAGCTTATGCCAAAAATTTTGGACCAGCCTTTGGAGATATTGGCTGTCGCCGCAGGTTTGAGACCAAGCAGACACGGCGGGGTGAGGATCGAAGCCGAAAAGGTCGAAGACAAGCTTTTGATCCACAATTATGGGGCTAGTGGATACGGCTACCAGGCAGGTTTGGGCATGGGACATAAAGCAGTCCAATTGTTCCAAAAAAACGGGAAGATTTCTGCAAAACTTTGAAATTGATGCTTTTAGATTCTGAACAAACTTTTTATATATATACTACAATATTTTTCTATAATCATGGCGCCTTCTATAGCCATACTAAACAGCTTGCAAGCTATAGTCTAAAGCAGATTAATACGTGGTACACTACCAGTATTTCCAAGATTCAACAGCAGTGCAGCCAATTGACGTCTCAATTTCCGTGGTATTATTGAAATTGACAAAACTTTCCGGGGTCATATACTGTAAAAGAGCTTCTGCAGGATTTCCCAAAAGACCAACTCCTTTACCTCCTAAGGTTGTTCTGAAAGTCTCAAAGCCATTTTGTTCAAATTTAGCAAAAAGCTTCTCGTAGGTCTCCGCAGCAATATCATCCTTCAATAATGTAATAGCACAGCCACCCCCACCTGCACCTGTCAGCTTTGTCTCCCCCATTTTCAGCTCATCACAGTACAATTTGATTCTTTCTAAGTTCGGATGCGAAACACCTAGGGACACCAAAAGACCATGGTTAATTCTAATCAACTCCATCAACCTCCCTTTGGAATCTTCATCAAAAAATGGACGCAACATCAAGTTGTACGCTTCTCTAGCAATAGCCTCCATAGACTCTAATATACATCCCGTCGACTTTGGAAAATCATTAACAATTCTTGCAACATTGGAAACCAGGTCCGCAGTTCTCCTAGGCGTCTTTGTGTTTGTCAAGAGCAGATTGATAGAGGGTAGATTTCTCATAGAAGTACGCACACTAGGAACAGCATTCTCCATTCTTTGGAACATCACCGCACCACCGTGTGTTGCAACAGCATTATCAATCCCACTAGGGTTGCCATGAATACATTTTTCCCCCATATATGACCAAGCATCAATAAACAGGCATTCGTCCGAATCCTTCACGATTTTGGAGTCTCTCTCCAGGCTTGCTGCCTTGATATGGCCTCCAATGTATGCAAAGGCACTTGCAAGACAAACAGATATAGATGCAGATGAGCCCAAGCCAGCTCCGATTGGTAAAGTCGATCTCACAGTAAAAGTAAGTCCATGTTCTACTTCCCCATGGCATAGTGAAACAAATAAATATAAGAAGCAATATGCAGCGGCATAGTGTAAGGGTGACGTGATTGTCGTCAACATTGGAGTCAATCCATTGACTAATTCGGCATTAAGCTCTTCACTGGCAGGAGGTCTCCCCTGTTCATGTGTAGAGAGGTCCCATGGCATCTCGGATTTTTTCCATTGATGGCTCAGTCCAATATCAGGAAATTCCAGACGAATATAACCTTCTAAATCATCTTTATTCTTCGACACCAACAAGTACGTTCTTAATGAAAGTGCAGCAGCAATAGCAGGCTATAATATTTCAAGAGAGGCTGAGTTAGTATCATGAACGCAAGAAGAGGAAGAGTAACAAATGATAAATTTAACATACTTTGTTGTAAACCGCAGAGTGCTCTCCGAAAAGAATGACTTTGCCTGGAGCACTTGTCAAAAAGGGGTAGTTTACCATTTCTGGTTTTGACTGTTAGTAGAAGAACAAGCTTCTCTGTCTTGCGGTCAGTACCTTTCTCCTATCAGCAATTAGGAATTACAATTCGCAAATACTTTCGTGCTCACTTCGACATATCTTTGATTAGCGTTTCCTTTTTCGTAAACGAGATATACGACATTGATTGCTGGACTGATCCGTGCACCAGCGAAAAAAAACGGTTCACCGCCTGAAAAATTATGAGAAAAAAAATTTTAAGAGTATTTCAAATTCTTCACCTTAAACACTATCTTGATTCAACGACTGATAATAAGAAAATAAAAGGCAAAGGGGGTCATTGAATCAACAGTCATCATGGTAGAAATAGAATCAAATATTAAGGACCAAGTGAAGGTGAAATTTTTCACAAGAGATGAAGATGAATCCCTCCATTGCTCCCAAAACCCTATATATATTCCAGTATCATTGAAAAGATTCGGTTTATCTGAAATTGTTAATCATTTGCTAGAAAATGAAACTCCTGTGCCTTTTGAATTTTTGATCGATGGTACTATTCTCAAAACCGATATACAGGACTATTTAGTTAAAAACGGATTGTCCACAGAAGCATTCCTAACCCTTGAATATACCAGAGCGGTTTTACCTCCAAAGTTTTTATCCAGTTTCAATAACGACGATTGGATTTCCTCGATTGATTCCATTAGTTCCATGGAACTTCCAGGAACAGATAAAGCCAGTACTGTGACAGCACCAAAAATATTGACTGGTTCATACGATGGTATCGTTCGAATCTACAACTCTTCGGGTAAAGTTGAAACGCAGCTTACAGGACACTCACAACCAGTTAAAGCAGTTAAATTCATAAGTCCCACCAAGTTCATAACTGCCGGTATGGATAGGTCGATCAGATTATGGAGAGCAGGAGTTGTCAGTGATGAAGACGTTGAAAAAGATACGCAAGCAGGTCACACATTCGCATTGCTAGATTACCACAAAAGCGCAGTCTCAAGTTTAGACCTAAGCTTGAAAACAAATAGAATACTTTCCGGATCTTACGATAATTCTCTCGCTCTTTGGTCAACCAACCCTAAGGAAATGGATACATCAGATCCAATAGATGTATCCGAAAGATTATCTTCTGCCTCAAGAAAAAGATTAAAGCTTGCTATCAAGGATTCCTCAATCAGAAGGAAAGCACCATTGTCAATTCTCGAATCCCATCGTGCACCTGTTGAAGGGGTTTTATTTGATGAAAATGATCCAACCGTTGCTTACTCTGTTTCTCAAGATCATACTATCAAAACATGGGATTTGGTGACAGCACGTTGTGTGGACACGAAGCAAACAAATTATTCATTGTTATCATTAGTTGCACTGAAGAATATGAACCTTCTTGCAACTGGATCATCGGCAAGACACATCAATTTGCACGACCCAAGGGCTGCAAAAGTCACCAATAGTCAACTTATAGGACATACGAATTTCGTGGTGTCATTAGCTACAACTGATAATGAATACATGCTCATATCAGGATCTCACGATGGAACTGCTAAGATTTGGGATATCAGAGCAAACAAGGCAATGTATACTATTACTAGACAATCAGAAGAAGCAAAGAGCAAAGTGTTTGCTGTTAACTGGGAAAAGGAAATCGGTATTATCAGTGCCGGTAGCGATAAAAAGCTACAAATAAATTCAAGTGCTGAGTTCAAGTAAGGAACCATTTGTGGTGTGATCTCTTTCGTCTATTTAAATATTTTATATAATCGACTTATCTACTGAAAAGTGTTTTCTAATAAAATTCTGGCACATCATTTTGTGAGCAAAAAGGAGCTCAATCAAGTCGCTTAGACAGTTTCTCAAGAACTTTACTTTTTTACAGCTGACCACATAGTGATGTTATAATATCCTTGCCATAATCCCTTTTTATCGGTTAGATACCCCAATAATTTTGGATCCTGTTCATCTACAAAATCCCATCCCATGCCCTTGACTAAAGTTTTTAATTCCATATTAGAAACTTCAATCTTAGCAGCCGTACCATATTTCAAAGGACCCAGGTTAATCCATTTTTTGGTACCTTTAAAGCTTGAAGAGATTTTGTTGATGGCTTGGAGATATTCTATCAAATTTTCAGCTGTATCAAGAAAGAAGCATGTAACAAAAACAAGATTTTCCGGATTTTCTGTAGGTCTCAAATGCTCTTGAGGCTTAAACTTTGTGAAATCTGCGTTATGAATCAACAATTTCGGAGGTTTGGTGATTGAATGAGAAATCTCGACGGGTCTTAGCTGATCTTCCACAGTCAAATGGTTTGAGTAAGTATGCAAATATGGATAAACATTTAAGATTCTATTGTTCTCCTGCTTTAAGTACACAAACTCGTTCATGAGAACCATCAACCAGGAAAACTCAACTGCATGAACTGAGGAAAAATTGAGTTCGGCCAAGGTATGAGAAACTTTGCCCAATCCTGAACCGGGAACAATTGCTACTGTTTTGTCATTGTCTAAACCTTTGCATTGTTGTTTGATATATTCCAATAATGGGGTGACTTCTTCGGACGGGGCTACAGGCCAGTCACGGGCATAATGGCACAAACTTTCAACAACTCTAAAATAATTATATCTTTTAGTGGCAGTAGCTTGTTCCTCAACAAGTTTCAACTCGTAGTCTTTGATGTCATACTTTTTAATCGCGTAAGATACAATGGTTGATAATATCTCGTTATTCTTGTCGAAATGTTTATCTACTAGACTGAGCTTTTTAGGATAGTCTATACAGCTTGCAATTTTCTGCTGTAAGGGTGACATTTGCCTAAATAGAACTCGCCTTCTGTTATTCCATTTGTATGCATTTTCGAGGTATGAGTTTATATCATATACAGAACCTACTAGTTCGCCTCTAGTTCCGTCAAGTTTCAACTCTTTCACCCCGTTGATCTCGTGTGCATATTTGTAGATTTTTCTCTTCAGTGATTGCAGCATAGTGGTCTGGCCCAAGACAGTAGTGAATAGAAATGAGCAGATGATTATCGGTAACTTGTTTGATTCGGGAAATACGGATCGTAGTACCAAGTATAAAAGGATGATCACAGAGGTCCGGGATATGAAAATTGATGACTCGCTGATAGCTTCTTTATCCAAAGAGATTCTGCCCATAATTAAGTATTTTCTTGTACTACCGAGTCAGGTCCAGCATAGTATTTGAATAATTTCCATGTAAGGGAACGTTTACGTCAAACTCGTTGACGTTTAGCATGGCGCAAAGTCTTGAAAAAACAATATACCAGCCTGGTGGTTTTTTTACTCTCCGAAAATGGATATCAAGGTTACCATTCTTATTTTTTTGGTTTCCAATTCTGAAGGTATTAGAAGTCACTGATGATATAATCAGGTCCAGAGTTACACACAATGTCGGAAATTATATCCATAGGAACAGACATTCACAAGATGAGCCGATTTCTGCACATATTAAAGCGCAACGGTCCTCTAACAGTTTTTAAGACGAAGAGATTCAGTGAACGAATATTGAATGCCAAACACGAACTACCGAAGTTCAACAAGTATCTGTCTATGAACAATACTGAAGAGTGTGCTCGAATACTTTCGGTATCGTGGAGCGTCAAGGAAGCCATATATAAAACACTTGATGATGAGGATCAACGTGACTTTAGGATGAAAGATTGGTATAAAATAAATGATGAGCGTGGAAGGCCGCTTATTTATAATCCTATATACGACGCATTGAGAAAGAAGGAAGCCTTCCTGTGTAGTATCAGTCATGATGGAGATTTAGTGAGTTCCTTTGTGCTTCGAAAACGTCTATGAAAAGAATCATCTAGCAGATGCCGGTCCTTTACAAAAAGTATTACTGTGATTCTATTATTTTATGTCTAGAAAATATTGGTAACCAAAAGTTACAAAAATAGGTAGAGGTCTCTATATGTATATATAAGCGTATGTATAGCTATTAGTCTACTCCCATTCAACGGTAGCTGGAGGCTTGGAGGTGATATCATATGTGACTCTCGCGACACCGTCAACTTCGTTGACAATTCTAGAAGAGACCTTCTTTAAGAAGGCAGCTTCAAAGACGTACCAGTCGGCAGTCATAAAATCGGTGGTCTCGATGGCTCTCAATGCGATAACTTGTTCATAAGTTCTTTGATCACCAACCACACCGACGGACTTGACAGGCAAAAGAGCAGCAAAGGCTTGGGAGATGTTGTTGTACAAACCGTGAGCCCTGATTTCTTCAATAAAAATGTAGTCAGCTTCTCTAGCGATTTTAACCTGGGCAGGAGTAACTTCACCCAAGACTCTGATACCAATACCTGGGCCTGGGAATGGGTGTCTCCAGACCAACTCGTCTGGGATGCCCAAGATCTTACCTAGGTTTCTGACTTCGTCCTTGAATAATTCTCTCAAAGGTTCGATCAACTTGAGCTTCATGTCCTCTAGTAAACCACCAACATTGTGGTGGGTCTTGATAGTTTGGGAAGGACCCTTGAAGGAGATAGATTCAATGACATCTGGGTACAAGGTACCTTGCAATAAGTATTCGATTTCAGAGCCATCCTTTGGCTTAATCTCAGCACCAACTCTTTCGAAAACATGGATGAAAGTGTTACCGATGATCTTTCTCTTCTTCTCGGGGTCAGTGATACCCTTCAACTTGGACAAGAATTCGTCTGCTGCATCGACAACAGTCAGGTTGATACCTAAACCGTCATCCAAAGTTTTTTTGACAGTGACTGCTTCGTTCTTTCTCATCAAACCGTTATCAACGAAAATAGCGTGGAATCTGTCACCAATAGCTTCCTTCATCAACTTTGCACCGACAGTCGAGTCGACACCACCGGAGACAGCACCGATGACTTCTGCGGTCGGACCAACCAAGGTTCTGATTCTAGTGATCTCGGTGTCGATGAAGTTCTTCATGGTCCAGTTCTGCTTAGCATGGCAGATTTCGACCGCAAAGTTCTTCAACAAAATTTTACCTTGCAGGGAATGAGTCACCTCTGGGTGGAATTGCAAACCGAAGATTGGCTTTTCAATGTTGGCGATACCTGCATATGGAGAGTTGCCTGTGTTTGCAACAGTCTTGTAGCCGGTTGGCAAGGCGGTCAACTTGTCATTGTGGGACATCCAGACTTGGGAGTTGTCGACACCTTTGAACAAAGGACAGGAGTCGTCAACGACGTTGATAACTGCAGGGCCGTATTCCCTCTTTTCACCTCTACCAACACCCTTACCGTTAATCCAGGCCAACTCTTGCATACCGTAACAGATACCGAGGATTGGTACGTTCAGGTCAAAAATGGCAGGGTCGACATGGGGAGCACCGTCTTCGAAAACGGAGTATGGACCACCAGAGAGAATCACACCAACAGGCTTGAAAGGTAATTCACTGATCTTTTGTGTGCATGGTAACATCTCAGCGTAGACGTTAAACTCTCTCAATCTTCTGATGATCAAATGGGAGTATTGGGAACCAAAGTCCAACACCAAGATGGTGTCGAAGGTCTGGTGTGCTGGAGCAACTTCTTCAAGAGACATTGTCTGAGTGTAGCTTGAGTTATCCAGAGAATAAGAGAAAAAGGCACAAACAGAAGATAGCTGGTTGTTTGACTCAAAAAAAGGTCTTCTTTGATCCCAAGAACGAAGAAAGCTACAGGCGAAGGGAGAAACCCAACCAGCAGTCCAGCCAGAACTGCAACCGTCGAAACGGAAGGAAAAAGAAACACAGAAACATGCTTTAAGGAAGACAACAAAATTTTTTTATCACGACCGAAAAATTGAGGCTGCACCGGGGCCGCGGCTAGGGCCAGAGTCACCCCAGCAATAAAGCTCCACGAGGGAAGGGGAAAAGAACGGTCGGCTGAAGAGGCTGAAGGGCCTAGAGGGGCTGGAAGGGCGGCAAAATCAGATAAGGTTAGGGGTTTGTCCGTCTGTCTATCATGTGGGTTAAAAAGGGGGAATATCAGTGTTGATCAAGCTGACAACTGTATGTAACTGTGTAGGCCTTGCTATCTGTAGCTAGAAGCTTTTTTTGCTAACGTAATCTTTTAAAAAGTGACTGCTAAGCAAAACTTTTCAGAAATTCTTGCGTTGTTACTCAAAATCTTGTAAGCATCAAAATTGATGGATAAGAAAACAAGGTAATAGACTCAGGAGTAAGGTTTTTCAGCGACTAGTAGGAGAATGACCACTTTGAAACGTGGTTTGAACAAGTTCTGGCACTAAAGTTGGCTATATAGCGTAATTTAACCTGCCAAATAATTGATTCTTAAAAATTACAACAAAATTTCTGTCATGGATCGACATCAGAAACACGTTGAAACGAAAACACTGGCTAATCCAAAACACCATCTCACACAATAATCAACCATGTTTCTCCCTGTCTGCTGCACGGACAAACCAAGGAGAGATCAAATATCCTTTTTGTAACATCAGGAAATGCGTGGGGCGTTGATTGCTATCGAAGGGCTTGATCGAACCGGCAAAACTACACAAACCGAACGTCTGCTAGTCAAACTGAAAGAGTTGAACATCAAGCACAAGCTGGTGAAGTTCCCAAAAAGAGACACCCAGATTGGTAATTTAATTAACACATACCTCACAGAAAAGTCTTTTCAGTTGAGCGACCAAGCCGCTCACCTTTTGTTCAGTGCAAACAGATGGGAGATTATCGATGAGATCAAGAAAGAATTGCAGGGCGGCACGGTGGTGATACTCGACAGGTACGTGTATTCCGGTGTGGCGTACTCTGCTGCTAAGGGGCTGGACTTCCAATGGTGTCTTAACCCTGATGTCGGATTGCCTAAGCCTGATCTAACTGTTTTCTTGCAATTCAAGCAAAGCGAAAATGCAAGCAGAACCGGGTTTGGTGATGAGAGGTACGAAGTGGCCGAGTTTCAAGAAAAGGTGAAACTCCTATTCGAGAACTTCAGCACCAACAGCGAATGGTCTCCCCTTTACGTGGACGGGTTGACCATTGACCAAGTTCATGAGGAAATATGGTCTCTGTTCAAACAGTACCTTGAGGGCCTTGACGAAGACTTGCAAGTTTTTTAATATACTTGGTTTCATATATTTTCATTATAAAGAAGGATACATAGTACTAATAAAATACACTGGCATATAATATAAAAGATACTTAAAGGAACGGTGCTGGTGACCGGAACATTTAGTACATCAGAATTGTGGCAACACTGGAAAGTCAAAAGAAAAAAAAGAGGTTGGAGAAATAAAACATAATGGAAAAAAAAAATTGCAAAGCATAATCCCAAACATCCCAGAAGTTATCGCTTCATTCACAGGTTAAATATGAAAACAATGAAACACAATTCTAGACCATTCATGTTATTAAGCGACTTACACAAATGCCAAGTTTGCATAAAGAGATAGAATTGAGGTGAAAAGTGCATTGATTAGGACCCAGTTTTGGAAAGTATCTTTCAACTTCAAAGTTGCAACAAAGGCGTAATGCTTCACAGCCTCGCATGCGTTATCACGGAAGGCGTATTTGATCTCGTTTCCAACAGTTGAGAGTGTGAAATCCGACTTGAAAACAATGATTGCCAAGAACAACTTTGCAAGAGACTCGGTGAAGGCGTCTCTGTCAAAGTCGTAGGTGAAGTTCACATAGTATGAGAAAATCAATGGTAAAGCCTTGGCAGAGACTAACCACAAAAATAGGGAAGCAGCGTTAGCCAGGTTGAAAGACGAGGCGGAGATAACAGGGAAGGTCTGTGCAAACGCAGGAAGATATTTCAACACCGAGGATGGCAAGTAGGTATCAAGGGTGGTTAAGGATATCAATCTGTAGAGTAAGACTGCAGTTTCAATGCTGAATGTTAATTCGTTGATGGTGTATGGGTCACCCAAGTAGTCTCTAAGTTCGTAGTTCTTGAGTTCAAGATATTCCGAAACAGTTCCGTGCTGGATTGCCTTCACCAAGCTGGTGTAGCATTCGAAGTCGAAGTCGTCGTCGTCTTCATCATCGTCTTCATCCTCGTCGTCCTCAGCATCTTCGTCCTCATCGTCGTCGTCCTCGGCATCTTCGTCCTCATCGTCATCTTCATCTGCGTCACCGTCTTCATTGTCTTCTGCTTCTTCGGTTTCGTCGTCATCTTCCTCGGCAACATCAACCTCCTTCACGTCGCCGTTCTCGCTTTCAATGAAGACTGTCTTCTTAGGCGATCCGAACTTGGATAAGACAGCTAGCTCGTAGTACTTGGAGTTCTCGTCAAACTTCTCCGAGTTGGAGATGAAGTAGTCTCTCACCGCCTCGTAGACGTCCTTCTTTACTTTGCATTCGGCGATGTCGATGTCGAGGTCTTGTGCGATTTCAACCAATTGGCCCTTGGTTTTCTTTGAGAGTGTGGACATCTTGATAATGATATTGTAGTCTGTTTATCTCTTCTAACAACGTATCAACAGCTCTGCGGTATTGTTCAAACTCTGAAAAAAAAGCACGTCAGGATAGCAAACAAGGTAGTGCAGCAGAAGCCAAAAAGTAAAAGTAAACACAGCAACGGCAGCACAAGCAGCAGCATCAACAACACCATCATGAACCGTTCCACACATGTTTGGGGCACCCCGCCGCCTTTATACGTTTGTTTTTTTCCCGCTGGGTCGTTCGTCCCCGTTTGTTTACCTTTTGCCCCATGCGGAGTTTTTCTCGTGCAAATGGACTTCATCGAAGTGTCAGATTCGGAGGTCTGTAGCACGCAGGGGAACCCCGACAGAAGCACCGAGGCGGCTGCTGGACGGGCAGAGACTGGGCATTGATACAGTGCCGTTGTACTCAGAGAAAGTCAGGGGGTGGGCAAGTGGAACGGCTTTGTTTGCAGTCTTGTCCAGTTTATGCAGAGAGGCAAGCAAACTTTTACAAGATCGCAAGTTTTCTGTTGTCTGCAGCAGCTCCACCCCGCTATAACAAAACAGAGACGGGTAGGGCGAAGCCAGAAATGATACTAAGGGAGCTGTATCTATTTATATTTTCCTATACGAGCTGCTGCGTCTAGCACAACGAGGTTTTATAAGCCCAATAGTTCCTCCTTACGGGGTCGAGCTCTTCACCAAGAAGACGGTACACCTTCCTCACCTGCTCAGTCTTCCCCTCATCTTTGTAAATGACTCCGAGAAGCTCAAACGCCGGCACAGAGAGACGCTGTTCCTTCAGCACCTTGCTGAAATCTTCATCGAGGTTCTCGTTGCAGCTGTACTTGCTGGCCAGTGCCCTGATTTGTGCAACGCAGGCACAGCCTTCCTCGTCACCAGCAGCCTGTCCTTTGGTGCCGATAGAGTACAAAAATTTGAGGTATTTCCACGATGAAGGGTTCGTGATGGAGCTTTCAATGTACTGCTTGGCAAACTCGACCTCACTCGTTATCCGGCCATTCTCCAACGGCGACTCGTCCCCGAAAACAACAAAATGTCGAAAGTTCCATGCCGAGTTATTCCTCACGTCTCTCTCTATGAGTTTCTTCGTGTATTCCAATTCTCTATCGCTTCTGAAGAGACCAAAGTATGACACAATCCACCGTTTGTGAGACCAGACATGGTAGTTCTTCTCATCTCTATCTAGCATCTGACGTACGACATCGTATTCGCCATCCAGGTTGTACCGCCTTTTATCACCGTCCAAGTCGTGCATGATCTTGAGGCCAATGACCCTCTCACGATAGTTCCAAATCTGATAGTTTTTCTCGTTATCTAGTGCTAAGCCTGCACACCAGGTCAACTCCTCATCCACACCGTACTTGCCCTCGTAGACAAGCTTCTCCACAATCCGGAACTTGTATCCCCATACTGTGTAGTGGGCAGGCACGATCGAGATGGCGCAGCATGCAACGTACAGGGCCCTATCAGAGAGTTCGCCCTTCGCCATTAAAGCACGGAGGTACGAAAACACAGTCTCAAACTCTGCCGAATACATGATCTTACACAAGACCACATCTTTTGTCTCAGGCGCCTCGTCGGACACAGGCAGAGGCGTGATATCATCGAAGTTGTATTTGTTATTATTCATGATGGTCGTTAATCGTCAAAATCCAATATCGTCCTCAAAACAAAAATTGATCTGCAGAACTACAATTTTTGACAAAGACAATGGAAGAGAAAAGAGAAACAACTGATAAGATCTGACAGGCAATATCGAGTCTCTACCCTTCCTTTGCCCGTCAGCTCGAAGATCTTCCTGGGAGAGGCCGTTTCATTTTCATCATCTCAATGGAGAATTTCCTCTTCGGGCGACCACAATCGTCCTTCTCCAGCACAGACGTGCGAATTCTGAGACTGAACGGACACTGCTACAAAGAAGGGGAGGCCCACGTATACTGGTCTAACCTTGGGTTGCAAGAAACACAAACCTGATATACAAATAGCGATACACACGGGACAACTAATCACACAGCCATCTTGGCCTTGCACTCATCGCAATACCACTCTCCCTTCGGTAGCTCCTTCAACCCCGTGCAGGGCAAGTGGAACCATTCTTTCTCACAGTGGGCTCCGTCACACCCAACCATCTCTCCGTACGACACCTGCTGGCAGTAGCAGTATACAGGTTCGCCTTCGTAGTTGGCTGGAGAGGTGGCGGTCGTGGCCTTGTGCTGGGTTTCTTTTTTGGCTCGGGAAACGTGGCCCGAGTCCGAGTAATTGCCGTTTCTTGTCTTGCTGCTTCCTCCGCCAGCACTTCGGGAACTGCTGAGGTTGCCGTTTGCAATGTTGGCATTGCTACCGCTATGGCTACCGACAGCGCCATTTGATCCGCCGTTGGCGCTTTTGGCGTGGTTGATAGAAGAGCTCCCGTTTTTGGAACTATGGCTGTTGTGATCGTTCTCCCTCCTTGTCTCTTTCTTCACCTTGGAACTTTTGCTCTTCTTTGCACTGCTATGCACACTCACATTTGAGCTGGCGCCGTTCTGACTATGGCTGCTGTTCCCGTTGTTCCCGTTTTGCTTGTTGTAATTGTAGTCTTCATCAGCACCCTTCCTCTTTTTCGAGTTGAGGTTCGCCGTACTCGAGGTGGAGCTGTGTGCCTTGGTCTCTTTTTTTGAAGACCTCTGTGGCTTCTTCATTGGCCCTGGCGAATCTTCCGCTGCTGTTCCCTCATAGTCTTCTTCAAATGAACCTCCGTTCCGGGCCTTTTTCGCAGCCAGCGCCTCTCTTCTGCTTTCACTACGCTGCTGATGTACCGTCTTAGGCTCACTAACTTTCATACATGGTTCCCACAGCGGTCCTATTCTGACAATTTCAGGTATCTCCTTATCGACAATTATGTCATAAGCCTGATCGAGTTTGTTAACGTATTTTCTCACATGGTCAGAGGCGATAGTTGCGACATGCATCTTTTCTTCCAAACATGGCATGATATCACGAATGCACTCCCTTATTCTTGACAGCAACAAGGACCTCTTAGGGTGGTCCTTTCTCATTGTCAGAAATCGTTTGATGTATGCCTGCAGGTGTGGCACCGTGTATACGCACTTTGCCTCGATTTCCTTCAGCAACGTAAAATAGCTAATGATATCTTGTGGCAGAGCATGTAAGGAGTCTGTCAGCTCATTCAAACCCAAGCAAATATCGGAAATCTGCGGGTTGACAATGGTCTTAACATGGTGTTTCTGGTTTTGCTGGTTGAACTTTTCCTCGAGCTGCTGCTTCTGCTTCCGATCGATCAATCGCTGGGATTTGTTACGTGGGGGTAAATTGTCGATAGCCATGTCTTCGTACAGCTTGCGTTGCCTCTCCCTTGCTATGATCCCCCTTCTTGCAGCCCCTCCTGAAACTCCGGCCAGGGTCCCGCCTGTAATCTTCGTGCAAACTTCAGATCGAGAGGACTTCCATGATAGAAAACTTCCTCGCGGGCACTCCCGTGCACCGCAGGATCCTGCGATATCAGAAGATAGCAGAAGAGTTGATCTTTCCATGAGACAGAGCAGACTTTGACAGAGATCTCTGTTGGCAACTTGACAGCTATACGAGGCAAGATGTGGAAAAACATGTCTGTGTATGCTTCACGAAACCTTGTCCGCCGCTTTTCCTCTTCCCCTAGAAAATGCCTGTACGATAAGTCGTTCCCAAATATCCCTATGATTTCACCGCTGTTGAATCATCGAATGCTTGGAAAATCGCATTTCATGTCCACTGTAGACGAAGAAACAATTATAGAGCTCCTACAAAACATTTCAAAAACACCGGTGGCTGTTTCTGAGGTGAAGTATGTTAGTTTTGCCGATCTACCTCATTCCAAAAAGCTTCCTCCTCTTCCCAAAGATTTGAGTGAAAAATCAATTGTTGATTATGTCAATAAGCTCGTGAGCTTTAGGTATCCAAGATCTTATACGAACCAAATCGGGGAGGCGCTTTTGGAAATAGTGTTGTCGTCCCCAGAGCTTCTCACAAAGAAACATTATTTGAGCATAATACTTTTTTATCATTTCCATACAAACCATAAGGTGGGGCTTCAAGTTCTCAATTTGATGATAGCCAATACCGAGATAAAGCAAGATATAGATTTTGACAATATTTTGATGTCCTCCACCGTCCGGCCTCCCGTATATAGACAAATAATAGAAAGGCTGGACATTTTGAAGGGGAAAGAGTCAGCTGCAAATACCAACACTTGGTATTACCTATTTAATGTGTTTAAGAACCCAGAACCGAAGGTTAAAATGCTTGAGTTGATGGGAGAGTATGAGGTACCTCTCAAACCCATGCTTGGATCTCTTTCTCCTATAATAGATTATTTTACACCGGAACAACTGACTGAACTATATGAATCCGAGGGAAATTTTTTGGAGAACGGACAGATAGACCCTGTTCTTGTCAATCAGTTAGTGGCTTGTTATTTGAAAGATTCTAGAGCTGGCGAAGTTTGGTCAATGATACAGAGCAATTCAAGCTGGGAGAAGTTTATTACTCCCGGACTGTTTGTCATATTTGCTAATCATTTTCTCAAGAATAACCAACTAGCATTTGCTATTGCATTTGCGAATTATCTACAAAAGAATTACAAAGTGAATGCGACTCCAATTTTAACAAGTATGATCTTGAATGTCTACTTGAAGGACTGTCCTTACTTTGATCGCTGGCTCAGTATAGTGAGAATTTTCATGCCAGGTGTAAAAAAGTATCAAGTGTTTTTGAACTCGAAGACAATGTCAAATTTAAACGACTATTGCAGTCTTCATAACATTTCCAACCATTTCGATGTAATGGAAGGTCAAGATTTTGCCACAAGGAAGGCTATCTACAGCGATTTGGTGTGGAAGGATATGCCGATTTTCGAGTTATCTGAAAATAGTCCAGAATTTGTCAAAACTGCGAAATTTATAGGGCAGGCGGAGTGATGTAGAATGTCTAAATTTATAGAATGAATAAATAAAAAAGAAAGAAACGTTTGTAACTCTATTTGTGATAGACGATGATGGTCTTAACATTAAACAAGTTAGCCAATTCTATAAAGCTGTGGTTAATCTCATCGTGAAAGAATCAACTAATTATTTCGCAAGAAAAAAATAAATTAAAAACGAACTGAAAAGAGGAGGAGAAAAAACAAAGTGTGACTATTATCCGTATAGCAAAATAAAGTTCAGAATGTACCCAAAAAGTGAAAAAGAAGAAAAATACAAGATAACTCGATTCCCATCAATGTTATTACTGGTTGGATATGCAAAATCAAAATCACTGAACGGCCTTGAAACGTTTAGCGGTGCTCGAATTCGATGAGGGGTCAACCATCGAGTTGACGGCGCCATCAGCACCTAGATTTGTATCATTTAGGCCCGTTTGGTCGTAAGGACGTTTCTTATTGTCAACAACTGTTTGGACCCTTCCATTAGGGACATCCAGCACAGGATGAGATGAAACTGGCGTTTGAATTGGACTATCTGTATTGATGAACCCATCGACGCTACTGAAGTCAACAGGGGTAGCGCCAACATTATTCATATCGAGAGGCTGTTGTAGGAAATCGTCTACTTTAAAATCTTCCGGCAATGAAATGTTGTCTGATTCCAGGTTGTCATTGTACTTATTCAGCCAATCGTTGACCTGTTTCAAAGCACCTTGATTTTTGTATAGCTGTTGGTGGATGTTACCCATCAGTTGATTTGGAACGGTTTCTGTAGGTGTTTTCAGGTTATTATTGGAATTTCTACTGTTTGAATTGAAGGAATCGGAAGGATCGAACATAGGCACGCTACTCACGGACGCAATAGGAGTAGTTTGCCCATAGAAAGATGGTCTTTTGGAATTAGGATTCATTTGAGTCAATTTCTGATCTTGATTATACTCCGCCTGTGAGGCATTGTAAGGCGATCTCTGGGTCGAATAGTTGGAATCGAAAGAAACATTGTTGATCATTTGATTACTTGAGCCATTGCCAATTGCGTCACCAACATTAGGAACTTTTTGTGGTTGTAGGAAAGGTCTAGGAGAATCGATATAGCTAGGTATATGTTGAATACTATTGGAGAGGGTATTTGAGTTTGAGTTTCTATTTTCTGGTCCTCTGTGGATCTCTTGAATGCTCGAATCGATGGCATCGGCCTGTGAAGGAACGTACCCCAAATTGTTCATTCTCAATTCATTAGATTTGGTGCTCCCTGGAGAAACTGAAGGATTCGGTGAGGGTGTGATGTCGTGGGACCTGTTGGCAATCATCAATTGTCTTCTTGCATTACTGTTAGGTTGGAAAGCGTTGCCTGGAGGAGTATCGTAACCTTGTGGCAATTGTATTTGATTTGGATGGCGACTGTTGTAGACTTGGTGATGGTAGAGATGGTTGTTCTGACTTGTATCTATTTTGGTTACATTCAAGTTGTCAGCCATGTTATTGTGGCTATTGTTGCTGGTACCACTGTTGCTACTGTTCGTGGAAACATAGTAACCATAATTGGTTGGATAGTGATTAGCACCATAGTTACCATTGTTTTGGTTGATCTCGACTAAATCACCCGGGTTGCCATTCATCTGCTCGATCAACCTAGTGGTGTTATTACCGTAAATACTAGCCAAGAACCTCATGATCTTGTCTAAAGTTTCGGATTGTATCTTGTGACGTTCCCTAGCAATAAAATTTTCCTTCCACAACATCTCGTTGTCCTGTCTGACTCTTCTAAGGTCTTCTGAAATCAACATCTGGTTTCTCTTCATCTGCTCTAGTTGGGAGAGCAGATGTTTGAGGTCGACTTCTTCCTCCTCGTTCTCTCTTACCGGTTTGTTTCTGACAATGTTATCTAAGAGGTCTTCTCTGCCCTTTAAGAAGTTGGGGTTTTCAAACTGCCAGACTTCGTCTGTCTGCACGAGGGCTCCCGAGTTAACGTCTTGGATCTTGTGCCAGCCGTACATGTTCAATTGTCTGACAAAGGAAGCAAAGTTGTTGTGTTTGAAGTATTTTGGGAGGACATACTTCATGAAGCTCTCGCGATCCTTCACCTGGAAGGCGTCGCCCTTGGCCATCCAGGAAATGTAGTGGTCGTTGGAAGGGTCGTTGACCATTTTCCACAGTTTCACGACAAAGGCAGGTCTTTTCAGCGGCACGGACGGCAACGGCTTCTTTTTGTTATTTTTCTTCAAGGCAGTAAGCGATTTGCTGTTGGAGGTGTTGTCGTTGGGTGCGTCGCCTTCACGGGTCTGTGCGGTGGTCAATTCATTGCCGGTGATCTCATTCGAGAGCATGCCGTTCTCCAACTTGATTGTGTCCAAGAGCTCGTCCTTAGCGATCGGGCTGTGGCCCGATTTGTCCGGGGTGCTACTCTGGTTCTTGATGGTGCCGACGTCGGAGTCTGTTCTGGTGACGCTGCCTGTCTGGCTGCTGGGCTTGTAGTAGTTGGACAACGCGTAGCTATCCGAGATCCCCGCGGAGGGAAAGGTGTGCTCCTCCAGGTTACAGCCTTGACCCTGGTTCTGGCCTTGGTTCAGTGGTGTCAAGTCCTGCATGATCTGGGAGGTGGTTGGGCTCTCTGGCGGTAGCATGTTCGGGGTTAGCGTCGAGGTGTTTTTGGCATTGGAGATGCCGTTGATATGGGAGGCCAGCAACTCCGGGTTGTGCAGCGAGGCCTCGGAGGGGGTGGTGCCGGAGCTCATGAAGAGCGGGAGGTCTGTGATCTGGCCGTCGAGCGCCATACTGTTGAGATCATCGGTATCCGGCTTGGCGGCTGCGGCGGCGGCGGTCCTGCTCGCTGGGAAGACAAACGGGTCGTCGGGGTTGGCGGTGTCCTCTTGTTTGATTCTCTGTCCTTCCATCGGGGGGAAACAGGGGTGAGGGGTAAGGGTTGTGTCTAAGTGTCTAGGATGTTTGGTGAAGTGTTCTTTGTGGTTTTTTTTTCTTTTTGTTATCCAGATAATGTTGTCTTTGTACGATGACCTTATTCCATGAAACAAGCGACAAATACGGCCACTACTTCTGGGGTGTCAGCAAGAGGGGTCTTTTGGCGGAACGAATGATCCGTGTCGAACGCTCGTGGTTAATTGGGAGAGCGATTCGGGGCGCTGGATGTGCGGGCGTGCCCTTGTGTCGAGACAGCAGGCCTTGAGCGACGCTGGTTCTCCGAACAGGATGTGCAGAGGCGGGTCAAGCGTCTGCGCAGCGACAGAGAAGGTGTGGGTGACCAGAGAAAACCCTTGATGCTCAATTGCGGTGTGCCGGTGTCGTGGCAGGGGCGGGCGGCGAGCAGGCGTGAAAACAGTCCGGACCGGTGTGCAGTCTGTCTGTTGTGCAGTCTGTCTATGTGTGTGGCAGTCTGGCAATGATTGCTGAGCTTTACTGAGCACAGCTGAGCATTCCTGTGCAGAAGCTCGGGCCCAGACAGATCTGCTCCGGTGTCTTCCATTGCCTTCCATCGCCTTCCACGAGCTGCCGCGACCGCTCCCGCCATGGCAGACGGCCGCGCCTTCTTTGTTTCTTGCATGGCATTGTTGCGCTACACTATGTACAGAAGAAAGAGAAAGAAGAAAAAAAAATGAAGGGGAAAAAATAAGACGCACGTGACTTCATGAATCGGACGCGAAGGCGGCTCATGGAGTTGATGATTGAGGGGTCACGGCGACGCCGGCGTTCCGGTTGAGTACACGGGAGCTATCAACGGCAAGCTTGATCTTCCGAACGAGGTCGCGTTTTGTCGAAGGACCGGCACCTTCGACGGCCTCGCTCTCGCCGGCGGGCGTCATTCGGCGGTAGGTGCGGATAGCACCGTGCTCGTCGGCGACGTCTTCTTGTACGAGCAGCACAGCGCTGGTTGCGGAGGCGCCATCACTATTATCGGAGATGCTGCTGCTGAAGTAGCAGCCAGCAATTTCGTCGGTGTTCTCGACGCTGTCGATGCCGAGCTGCTGGAAACACACTTCGGTGCTACCGCCGAACTTCTTGCGCAACTTCGCCAGCTCCTGCTCGCCGGCCTTGAGCACGGCAAACGTCCCGTATGGTCCATACGTCTCGGCAACGCGGCTGCAACCGTGGTTGTCGACGAGTGAGATGGCTCTGCCGGCACCGACGCGCTGTCGGATCTCCTGGATGGCACCGGTGAGGCTGCCAAGGTCGTTTGAACCGACCACGACAAGACTCGTCAGTTCCTCCGAAGCGTCGGCATGAGACGCGCGTCCGCCTCGGGCAAAGAGCACCCGTGTGACCACACAAAGTTGCTCCTGGAATGGCACCAGTAACCGGTAGAGCTTGTAGTCGTCCGGCTGCTCGTCGCTGTTGCGCACCTCTAACACCTCGCCATCCGGAAGCACACACTCGATGCCGTCGACGATGTCTGCGTCAAACCGGCTTCCGATCAGCCGTCCGTCGAAGTCCGAAAGCTTCACGCCGCTGTGCAGCAAAAACAGGTCCAGCGGTCTCAACAAGCGGTTCGAGAAACGACCAAACCCCTTCTCGCCCAACACCCGGTTCAGTTCATCCCCAGATACATTCAGACCAAAGCGCACGACATCGGTATCATCCGCCTGCTCCATCGCAAAGTCCCGGAAGCTGATCTGAAAATGCAACCCGCTGGGCTCGATCCCAGACGTCGTCGTCGACACAGGCACCTTGAACTCGTCGCAGAACTTCATGATCGTGGCCGTGTCCTGCGTGTTCTGCGGATACCACACAAACCGCTTCCCGGCCCACTCCTTCGGGTCCCGGCCAAAGAAAACGTTCCCTAAGCTGTCGGCGTCGTTCATGATCTCCGAAATGTCCTTGCTGCAGTACTGCTGCTCGTAGAGAGACTCGTTCTGTCCGTTCTTCATGTCGACCTCAATCCCCTTCGACTCCAGTATCCGCAAAATGCACCTTCTAAACATGTCGTACTGCTTGCTTTCCCGCTCCTTGTCCTCCTTCTCGTACTCAACCAACGTCGCATACGGAGTAGTCGACTGAGCAGGGAATAGCGTCGCCGGAGGGGCAGTAAGGATCGTCGTCTTCCCAAGAGTGTACCCGGCACCCATCGCACCGACCACCAAGAACAAGTTGAACACAAACGACGCATCGAATATCGACGACCATGATCCGGACTCATTCTTGCCGTCCCCAGGGGATGGCTTCTTTGCAGTCTTCGTTTGCGAACTTGCACCGGATCCGGTTCTCGTAGGACCGGTGATAATTGATCTCCTGCTATTCGCAATCGGGGCCTTCAGCCCCAACCTCAGGCGATTCGGACAATTTCTATACATGATCGATGTATAGTGATTTCTTTTGCTAGAGTAAAATATATCTGACTACTTCTTTACCTCTCCCACTCTTCACCGTAGCATATGCTACATTCATGCCAAGGACTACGAAATTTTTCAAAAAAAAAAACGACGTTGATTTTTCGTCGATCGGCTGCCACCCCCGGGCCCTCCACTATGTCGTATCTATAATTGTACTATAATAGTAGCCGGCTATAAGAAGATATACATACGGGACAGACACATATGTGAGATTCATCCCACTATCCATCCACCTTCACTATATACAAGAGTCAGTGAGGGGAAGAAAAACCCAATCATTGTTTCATATTTTGCATGAAATTGTTCATCTTTATCCGTGCAACGTTCTGTTTCTTGATAACCTTCCTGTTATATCTGAACCAGTCGGAGTTCTTCAACTCCTCCATCTGGAGGTCCTTGTCGAGCAACCCCCATAGCCATTCAGGGTACTCCTCGTCCTTCAACGCAACAATAGGCTTACCGTTCTTGTAGACATTCAAGTTCATCTTGGTGCCCTCCTTGCATGAGGACTCAAGTAGCGCACGACTCGTGCTGAAACTCCTGAGTGCTTGTCTAAACATGACTGGCTGTATCCGCTGCCGCTGACTTCTTTCTGATCCTGTCTTCGAAGAGCTCCTGTCCTGGAAAGAACACTCTCCCCCAGCTGGATCCTTCACATATCTAGCAAAATAAAAATGTCAGCGACATGCGAGACGCTCTTCGAATTTTCTATCATTTTTACCGTGTGTTTTTTTACGTAATACACTCTATTAACGGTCGGTCGGTTCATCCTTCACCTCCAGGGGAAAGACAACGGGTCCACGCTGAGGATGCCCAGGGATTCTTGTTCGCCCTCAAGCACATATGCATCCCACAGACGCATAATATCTGCGAGTTTGACATGGCTGCCTGCGACCGGAGAAAAGCATGCAAAATCCCGGCTTTTTCCGTCCCACAGTCGGATCCGTTTGAAGTCTTCTCGTACTTCTTGGTCGATACTTTCGATCGCTGTGTCTTCGACTTCAAGCCGCACAGAGCTGACAAAGGCGGCTACTTGTATCATCTTCGTATGGCACATTTCCTGAAGGAGAGACATGACGCTGCAAAAAAGGTGCTTCTCATTGTATTTGCTGAATTTTCGATTAGTAAAGAATGCATAAAGTTGCTTGTGGTTATGCAGTAGTGGGAAGATTACCCTTCGAAGGTCTATCCCTTTTCTATGTACGAGGGTGTTGATTACGGCAAAACAGCCCCATATGTCGTTGACTTCTAAAAGCCGCAGCATGATTGTTTCCCAGTTCGCAGTTCTTTCGTAGTGTGGGTGTGCCAAGATCTCATGGAATGCAATACCTGTTTTGTTTCTACGTGTTATGGTATCAATATAGATCTGAAAAACATTGCTCATGTCTTTATTGCTATTTCCTATATTTGCGAGTTTTTTGAGATGTCCAGCCATTTTGGAGAAGCTAGTTTTGGGCTTGTTGTTGAGTTCAATAGCAACATAATCTCTACACATTTCCCACTTCATCGACAGATGTTCAATGCCTTCATTGCGGAGCGCTTTAGCCAGTGCAAGCCTTTTCTTGGATGGTTTTTCTAAAGGGTACATTAAAGCTTTCGTCGTTAAATCAGTCGAAACTTTCCATTTTTTGATACCCATGATAAGGTACAGTCGAAGTAAGTCCTTTCGGCTATTGGGATTGGATATTTTGTCTAATTTGTAGATCAGAAGATGAAGTGTGTTTCTGTTTGGAGTTATCCCCAGTTTCTCAAATTTATCTATAACTCTGAACACTGTCCGAATCATCGAGTAGTTACAAAAATATCTGATGAAAAGATGCATAATTTCCGTATCGACGATTCCTTCAAATTTGAGGATATTATGAACAAGCTTATACATATGAGAAAACACAAGCTTTTCATACCCTTTGGAGTCGTAGCTGAAATCTATCGAGTTCACTAACCTGAGGTAATTCTTGAGGCTGGAGTTGTCGAGGTTGTTTGGAAAAGCAGGCAGCTCGAAGTCATATGTCGCTATGGAGTTTTCGTCGCCAACAACGGACTCATGGAATTCTTTTATCGAGCTCTCTCTGATCTTGTAATCATGGAATTCGGAGGATAGCTTCAAAAGCCGTGTTTCATTGGGGTTTCTACTCATTGCAGATTTGATCGAGTTTGTCGGACGTCGTTTGGTCTTTTCGATCCCTCGGCTCTCGTACGTTCTGAAATTGACGTTCAATTCCTCTTCGTCGACACTGTACCCCCCGCTAAAAAACGAGTCTTCCAAAAAGCTTTTACCTGCACCATTATTTTGGATCAATGAACCATGATCTGACATGCTCAATGTTTGGAAGCTGGAGTCCTGAAATATTCGTTCTCGACTCAAGATTCGATTACTCAAAGACGAAAAGCCCGAAGCGTCTGCGGACAGAGATCCACCCATGAGCTTGTCGTTTTCATCTTCCACAACTTCTGCTATATTGAGTGCTCCGTCTTTCCTCTGGTTGATGCTGTAGCTCTTCAACGATGGTGTTAGAGAAGTGGTCGACTCGTTTCGACGGAATTTTAGGCATCGATAGAGATATCGGCATGTCCTCGTGGGCGGTCTTCTGAGAAACATCATATGTATTGCATGCTTCGCCAGAATATTCTGTTCAACGGTATATAGTGCTGTTCCAAGAGCCAGCTGACGTGCAATTGTCCTCCTATACTCCAACTGCCGTCGTTTTGTTCTTCTTTTTCAGATCTGAATATTCATGTTCCCCTATTAAAGGCTAAAAATCCAGTGAGACATGAATCTTTGAAAAAAAAATTTGGCGACGATCGTCCGTAACACCATTTTTCAAACTATATAGCAGAGTACAGACCAACGCTACTTCTATATGCTATACCTCGGGAAGATCATTGCAAGGGCTCGGTGGAGCTGCTGAGACGGTTGAGATGGAGGTACACGTCTGTTCCATAACCCTCCATACTGATCAACTTCAAATCGCCGGAGAAATATCTTGCGTACAAACGGGAGTGTGGTAATCCCACTCCGAGTCCCATGAAGGGGACCTTGTGGCTGTTGTGGAAGTCCTGCAAATCGTCCTCCTTGATTTGCTTTTCCGCAGACGTGTAGAAGTAGGTCCAGATCAAAGGCACAGCAGACCTTGGGATTCCGCCACCCTCGTCTGAGATCTTGATCGTGATGTCCTCGTCTCCCTTGGCAACGATTATTTTGATGGGAGGGTATTTGATGTCGTCCAAGTCGACACCGGGGTTCAGCTTGCTGTGGTGCTCGATGGTTGCTCTCAAACTATTTTTTAATGTCTCAAACAACATGTGCACCAAATGGCCAGGCACGTACCTGAACGTCAAGTCTGACGGACAGTATAGCTTCACCTTTGGAACTTCCATGACGTCAAAATGCTCCTCGCACGCAAACCTTGCTGCGTCTATTGCGTCTCGGATGATCTCCTTGATGTTGCAGTGGAGACAGATGATGCCGACGTAGTCGTCGTTCTGCATGTTTTTTTGTGATTGCTGGTTGATCGCAATGGTCTGGCCAATTAGCATCCGAATTCCGATTCTGCTCATGTAGAACCTGTCCAAAAACTGGTTGATTGGACTATTCAAGTACTTGTAATTGTTTTTCTGCTTCCAATTTTGCACCCCTCTTGCCAACGTGGCAACCGTGGCGTCGTGCCTCTTTTTGATTTTCACTAATATGTTTGTCACCGATTTATTGTAGTCGGTCACTTCTTTTGGGTATATGATATCGTTGGGAGCATGCTGGAAATAGGTCTTCAATCCAAGGGGCTTTTCAAATTCCTCGTTTTCTGCAGTGCTGACGATGTTTTCGCTGTTCAAGAACAAGTCTGGCTCTGCACTGTTTTCGATTTCCGCAAAAGAATCCTCGTCATGTCTATTGCTCTTCCGAATGATCACACCATCGTCCTCGAAAACAAAACTATTTCTATTGTAGTTTCTTTTCACATTGCTGTCCTCGCCCTCCCACATGAAGTCGTCCTTCTTGTTCTTCAGCAACATGTCTCTGAACTCATCGCTGAGCTCCGGCTCTTCTACCGACATCAACTCCTCGAAACTCTGCGCATACCAGTCTCGTACGAGCCTGATGGAAGGGTCTTCGCTCAACCCCAATGGCAAGTTCTCGAGCTCCCTCACCCGATGGCTCAACCTGATCGGAAGCTCGTGCACGGCAAAGTACGAAGCATGGAAGAGAGTCCCTGGCGAAGGCCTTGGTCCAAACTGGACCATTTGCCGAAGCGATACTCCAGTCTGCGGAAGCTTTGCATACTTGTATATCTGATGCCTAAGGGCATCACTCATTTTCCACATGGACATCCTCGAAGGTGACTGTGTGTACCTGTTCGTCTACCGGACCTCTCTAGCTCAACTGCAACCCCGGAAGAAGCTCTCTTCCTGTTTTATGGCCAACCCTGCAGATGTTTCCCTTCACCCCACAAAATGACTCTAGAGTTCTCCCGCACTGCCCCAGAAACGGAGAAACGGACTCTGACAGCATCTCCTCCTCACCGCCGGCGAGTGGAAAAACTGGCACGACTACGTCACGTCATGTCATGTTACGCTGAAAAGTTAGATGATTAGTTATTTCAAATACAAAAATACACTATATGTGCTCTGTTCTCACTCTATAAAATGCCCCGTTGAATCAATCAACAGTACAACTGTCTGTTGCGCCCCCACTGGGCTGCGGAACTAGCGACCCACGCCAGCCACCGCTGTCATCATGGCGTCGTTGACGTCGTTGATGAGGTTCTCCATCCGTTCCCGACCGTAGTTGATGTTCTCGTTGAGCAAGTTCGTGAACCTGTCTTTACCAAGCATGAACGACCCAACAATCTCCCTCACCTTCTCGAGGAAGTACGAGAAAGACTGCAGCTTTTGGATCGTGATGATATTCAAGTTGTTGCCAATGACAATCAGCAACAACAAGAGCATGCATGGGAGCCAGAAGAACATGAGCTTGGTGTCCGAGTTTATTGACGTACGTAGATTCATCGCAAGCATATCCACGTCACTGTCCGCGTCGTCATCGTTATCAACACCTCCGTCAGGGTTGATGACATCGCAGTTGCTTGCCGAGAGCGTTCTCTTCTTCATATGGCGAGTCCGAGTGGCCTTCTTGTTGTCCTCCTGTTCGTCGTCTCCATGTCCGCGGAAGTTAATTAGCGACCTGAGAGAGGTACCCTGTGGGAAAAGGTCATCATACGAAGGTAGGTGGTCCTCGCTTGAATTGTCCTTGTCACTCTTAGCATCGTTTTCAGCCTGCTGCTCACCCCTGTTCAGACTTTTAGCACCCAGCTGCTTCTTGGAACAGTGACGCTCGTGGCTTGTCTTCTTGTGCTTTTCCTGTCCGACGCTGATCTCTACCATCTTGTTCTTGATAGCCTCCTTCATAGCAATCCATAGATTGATGCCAAAAGAGTTTGTTTGTTTGCCATTAAAAAAAGACGTGTCCTTTTCGTGGTTGGCAAGTTGTTGTACTTTATCAGAGATAGAATCGGTGTCGTCTTCGTTATCAGCCTCAAATTCTGAATCATCACCATGCTTTTTCAAAGAAGATGTCTTGGATTTATGGTTCACAGAACGCTTGCTCTTATGACGATGAGTCTTATAGCTAAATTGATAGTCATCGAGCCCTTCAGTCATATTAGCCGCGTCGTAACTCAAATCTGTATCATTTTCGAAATCGTTTTCGAAACTAAGGTCCATCTTCTCGTTGTCATCGTCATAATCGTCATCAAAATTGATATCGCTAGACGAGGCTGAAGACCTTCTACTTGCATGAATTAGGTCAAGAACATTAGAATCCGCAATATCACTCAACAACACACCATTGTCCAATTTACTCGAAGTGTTAGCCTTGAACTTATTTAACAAATTGATTATCTTTCTGTTTCCACCGATGAAGGCAAAATGTAATGGCGTAAATCCGTTCCTATCCTTGTAATCAACTCTCGAACCATTCTTCATCAAGAAATGGCACAATTTACTATAATTTTGCAGACATGCAAGATGGAGCATTGTCTGCCCCTCTGAATTGCAGACGGCCCAATTTGGATTTGAAATCAATGAGTTTGGAATCTTGATCATCGATAAAAATTTGATAAGGATTTCTTCATGGTTGAGTGTGGATTTGGATAGTTCCTTGATTTTATTTGAGGCAACTGCCATCCAATTAAGTTGTAGTTGCTGATTCAAAGGAATATCTGCAAAACTCATGGTGGAATTAGGAGATACCTGTTGCTGTTGCTGCTGAGATTGTTGTGGGGAATCCATTTGATTACTACCAACAATTCTCTTAGCAATGTTTTTAGCATCCTCCAATTTACCGTTCATCTTCAATCCAACAATTTGAAGGGCCAACTCAATCAACTGCCTATCAGTGTCATCGGTGTAAGTGAATATTTGATGAGCATTTGAATTTGTGAAATCGTAGTTTGCGTCTTCAAAGGTAACTAGTACAGGGCCCGCTTGACTAGCAGGGGGCAAATACGTCACTATTGTAGAATCGGACCAGCACTGAGTTGCAAGGGCGACATTTCTGCCAAACTTAACAATCAATCCTGGTCTGAAGTTGGAACCAAGTAAGGTGATTTCAATACCACCTCTGATTGGACCTTGTGAAGGTATGATCCTTCTGATAGTTGGACAATCCTCGTTATTCACGCTCATGTTCATATTCATGTCGATCTCGAGGCCCATGTTAACATTCAGACCCGCGTCTATGCTGCTGTTTGTTGAGATAAGGTTGCCACTCGGATCGATTAGACGATTACTGTCATGTGGACTAAGAGTGGTGGCGGCTTCATGGTACTCCTTTTCTGGAGTAGTGGAAAATGCACTAGTTGCGGAGGAGAATAGGTGGTTTTGAGGTGAAATGGCATCTGAACTGATAGGAGAGATTGGATCTCTTTTGATTGCGTTTTTCTTGGAGTCGCCGTTCGATGAGGGTATTCCTCTTTGCTGGTTGATGGTTTCAAAATAGGTGCTTGATTCAGAAGGAGACCACGGTCTCTTTTGTCGCTTGACCTGTCTGGAGTTTTCATCACCTAAAAGATTCGATGGGTCGAAAGAGAATATCGAGGAAAACATCCCGGTCTGAGGTTTACCGCCATTGCTAGTGAGTATATTCATTGAGTTCATGTTTGTCGCAGAGGAGACTGGGTTGAGCAAACTTGATGAAGATGCATTGGCTGGGTTATTATTGGAAACGGAGTTCATTGTCGTTGTGGAGGTTGGCACGCTCAACTCGCCTGAAGAATCGCCGTTCGAATTATTGGATGTGATTGAGGAGTTTTTCTTATTCATAGTAGAGGATTTTGTGTAAAGGTCTGAGCCGTTTTCTTCTTGGTTTGAGACATTCTCCTTGTTTCTCTCCATACTCGACTTCAAGGACTTCTTTCTGTCCATGATCAGGATGGGCGTGGAGATTGTCTTCCCGACGATGGCGCCCTCCTTGTTTTTTAAGAAGATGAGGATCTGGAAGCCTTCCAGTTCCTGGTGGTGCCTGCAGTAGCAGACAATTCTGGACAAGAGCTCGATTTTCCGCTCGTTAGTATTTCCGTTCGGGGCTGGGAAGGACACAATCTCCTTGCTGTTGATGATGATGGCTCGTTTCGGGAGGTTGATGTCCCAGTTGGAGGAGTCGTCGACGAGCCCGGCCTTGCGTCGGGAGGCCCGCTTCAACTCACGGCGCATGCAGCGCTTGCACACGTTGCAGCTCTTGACTCGGCCGTCATTGGCGCTGGACGTCTGCGAGCCGACGATGAACAAGTCGAGGTACAAGAGGTGGTCCTGGATCGAGTCTGGCAGGTTATTATCGGCTAGCGTGAACTTCGGCTTCGTGATGGAGTCCCGTGGGATATGGAGAAGAAACTGTGGAGGCGGTGGGGAAATCGACAGCTCAAGCTTGATCTGCGTCTCAACCCGGGAATGCGAAGGCAAGTCTGCGATCCGGATGTGGTAGGGGAAGCTCTGCTCGTCCCGCAGGAAGCTCTCCTGGTATGCTGGTGGCAACAGCGTCGTGGTCACCTCCGGATCGTCCGGGCTGCTCACAGCAGGCGCCCTCGTATATGAGAAGCCCACGTTCGAGTGGTGGATGTACTTGGCATCCGGGCTCAAGCCGAACTTCACCTTCATCAGCTCCTTTTTCGAGCTCTCGTACATCCGCAGCTCCTCCGATGGGTTGAGCAGCCGACCTTCCTGTACCACCTGGTTGTTGCTGCTGCTGCCGGTGTATTCATTTGCTGTGTCCACTGCACCCTTATTGGCGCCCTCCTGGGCGCTGTCAATCATGTCTAGAATCTCGTTCGGCTGCTGGAAGCACTGCGGGTTCAAGAACTCGTTTAACACGTCGTCCTCCAAGATCTGTCTGGCAATCTCGCCCTCATCGAGCCCGCCCTCGGGCTGTCTGTCCTTCGGTGTGCACAGCTCAGCCCTGTTTTCCATCCTGCTGGCGCCGTCTCTGTCTCTCGTCCTGTCTCTTTCTCTGGCTCTCTCGGGCTCACGTTTGCCGTGGTACGCCCCGCTGGAGATGAATGTCATGAACGTATCCATCCTGTTTCTGCTATGCTCACTGTAGTTCTCTGTCTCTGTCTCTGTCTCTCTCCCTTTCCCTCTCTACCCTCTTCTTCTTCCAACCTCTCATCACTACGGCGCCCACCACCTTTTCTGCCTCCTCTCGGTTCACGGCCCCGCACCATTTTTTTGGCAGCATGAAACGGGAAAAAAATTGGCTGATCCAAGTGAGACATGTCAGAGATGTTAGATCTGGCGAAGAACGCTCCTACAGTCTGTTCTGCTTAGCTGCTTCTCTACACACTCCTACAGTTACATACACACAGCATCGAGACACCAGAGGATCGGGGCTTGCTGGGCTAGTCGTCCCGCATTGGAGGCGGAGGAGGAGGCGACCCGCCGGCGTCGGCGTTGATGTCGGCATTGACGTTGACGTTGACATTGGAGTCGCTGTATCTGTCGACATTGAAGTCACCGTCTCTGTCTCTGTCTCTGTCTCTGTCTCCGTCACCCCGGCTGCCCCGGCCGCCACGTCTCTCTCTCACGGGGGAGTACGACCGTTCTCTGCCCCGTCCTCGTCTATAGTGGACGTCGGCGCCGGCATTGTCGTATTCGTCGTACCTCCGGCCCCTGCCGCGGTCGTCCCGGTGGTACTCTCGTTCCCGCTCGCCGTAACGTCTGTCGGGACCCCTCCTGTCTTCCCGGTACCCGTGATCACGTCGTCCGCCGTCAAAACGTCTGCGCTCGATGTGCCGCTGCGAGACAGGGAGCCGTCTGGCCCGCTCGCAAGCGATCCCCCGGTTTGGGTTGATCGCCAGTCCGTCGTCGAGGACGGTGCCGCCCTCGAGGTCGTCAAGAATAGCGTTCATGTCGTCGATCTTGCGGAACGCAACAAACGCATACTGCTCGCCGTCGCTCTGGCGGGGCGGCATCACGTTTACCTGTGCTAGCGGGCCGTACGCCTCAAATACCTCCGCAAGTCGCTTGGCACTTGTACCCTTCACAAACCCGGTCACGTACAGTGTCGCCCGTGGAACATCATCCTTAGACCGATACGGCACGCCCAGGCCTCTTGGAGGAGGGCCGGCTGGACCGGCTGGACCGCTTCTACCCCGCTCTCTTCCTCTGCCCCGGCCTCTCTCTCGGCCTCTTTCTCTGTCCCACTCCTCTCTTCGATCTTCCCTCACGCCGTCAAAACCACCTCCTTCCTTCATGTCGTCTCTGACGTCGTCTCTGACGTCGCCGCGGTCAAAGCTCCTCTCTCTGGACATCCTCTGTGTGGATAGACTGTTCTTTCCTAATGGACTTTCTGCGTCAACGCTGTCTCTATGCTCTCCAACGCTCCCTGCCGCCAGCTGCTGCTCTATCCCTCCCTCCTCCCCGACGTGCTGATCGTCCTCAATTTCACCTTGTCTTCCTCGACTTCCCCGACATGCTCGCCTCCTCACCTTTTCGGATTTTCTCTTTCCGTTTATTTTCTGAAAAATTTCAGTCCTTTTTATTTTTTTTTGCTTCCGGCTAGTATCTATCAGGACAAAGGGGAAGCAGATTGGAGATCGACTGGGGCCAGAGATCAGAGACAGCCACAGAGAAACAAGTGATGGCTAGCCAGATACAGTTTAGAATTGTCGCCGGCTCATACGAGCACTCGCTCTTGTGTCTTTCCGTGACAATCCCGCTCAAGCAGGACAAGTCGGAGAAGGACATCAGACAGCCACATTTCCAGCCTATCTTTCATTTCCAGGCGCACGCAATGTCTATCAGATCGATGGACATTGCCAAGCGGTACTTGGTCACGGGCTCGAACGATGAACACATTAGAATCTACGACTTGCAGAAAAGAAAGGAGCTCGGCACTCTCTTGCAGCACCAGGGATCCATCACAAAGCTCCTATTCTCGAACGAGGTTGATGAATCCGACCACAAGGATGACTCCGAGAAGGTTCAGGACGAGACCACACCACAGTACCCTAACCACAAGAAGGGGAGATGGTTGCTTTCTGCGTCCGAGGATGGCACAATCATCATATGGCGGACAAAAGATTGGGAGAAGTTTGGTCTGTTAAAGGGACACCGGGGCGCAGTGAACGATTTGGCCATCCACCCAACAGGTAGAGTGGCCATTTCTGTCGGCAGTGACCAGACGGTCAGATTATGGAACTTGATGACTGCGAAGAAAGCCAGCAACTTGAAGCTCAGGGGTGCCTTGACGCGTGGCCAGGTGGGGTCCTTCATAAAGTTCGACTCCGCAGGAGACTTTTTTGTTGTCGGGTTCAGAGACAGAATCATGTTCTACAAGACCAGAGAGGCTAAGATGTGTAACCTTCTCAAGTCGGGCAGAAACGTGCTCATGGCAGTGGAGTTTGTCACACTAGCGAATGGCAAGGAGTATCTTGTTCTAGCCCTCAATGACGGGTCGATCAATTTCTACGAGTTCAACGACCGTATTTACGAGCCTGTGGGAAAGGAGGTCAACGAAATAGACGGTGGGAACCTCGACAGCATCCCCAAGCCGGACTTCTGTCTCCAGGGCCACGCTGTGAGAGTGAAAGGCATCTCCTTCTACGAAGAACTAGTGAACGGCAAGCTCTATATCTACATGACCTCCATTTCATCCGATGGCCAGATTGTCGTGTGGAACTTGGATGTCGGCGTGATGGACCAGGTTGCCGTCTACTCCACGGGCGAGCGGTTGAACGTCATCTGCACTGTACAGGAAAGCATCGAGAAGGCCGGCACGATGAAGCCTATATACAACCCGAACGACGAGGAGTTGAAGGACGTTGCCACCGACAGCGAGTACGAGAGCGATGGGGAGAGTTTGGCGCACGTCATGGAGGGACGCAAAAAGAAAAAGTCGGTGAAGAAACAACGCAGAAAGCAGCAGAAACTAATACAGGTTGAAATGGAATAGACGATTAATATAAAATGAGATAGTTGTATAATCCTAGTCACTAAGTCATTTTTATAAAGTTAAAAGCAAAGCCAGAGAGGGTGATGGAACGCGGTCAATGTTGTCGAGTGGTGTCGGGTTTTGACAAAAGTCTCTAGAGTTTTGGTTTGTTCAATCTCTTGACGTGGTGGTCGAAAAGTTTCTTGGCCTTGACCCACACAAGAGCCTTGTCCTTCTTTGGCAACTCCTTTAAGGATGGCAGCAAGTCTCTGGCAAAGAACTCGGAGGCCTCTCTTGGCAATAGCGAAGGCAAGTGGTCGATCGAGATGACAGACAACTTTGGGCCTTTGGTGGTCTCCACGAGAACGGTAGGGTCGTCGAACTGAGTTGCAACCGTGTACACTGGAATAGGGTTATGTGGATTCGTCGTATCAGCAGAGACATCCACAATCGTTCTGAGCTTTCTGTCGTCCTTGTTCAACAAGTCGTAGTTGATGAAAGGAGGAATTGGCTTGGACAAATAGATACAGTTGATAAAGATGTCGGAGTCGGCTATTTCCTTGAAAGGTCCGCCCTTTTTGGTCTCGTTCATGTCCCATTTGAGGAGATTCGATTCTGGAATGCCAACCTTCTTGCAAAGGTCAATGGCACCGGAGCCACATCTGCCTAAAGCGCCGATGACCAACACAGTTGGGTATCTGCCAGTCTTGGCGTAAGCCTTCTTGAGCTGTGCCTTGACGTCCTTGACCAACAACTCCTCGTTTGGATAAGGAGTGACACCAGGGAGGTTTTTTGAGTCTGAGTTAAGCTGCTTGAACGACCAGTCCAAGACGCCCAGAGCAGCACCAGCAAACCCGGCGTAGTAGCCAAAGGCAGCTACTCTTCTACCCTGGTCGTTCTCCAAGAACTCCAAATCGTACAACGTACCACCGCCGTATGGGAATCTCGACAAGACATCCTCCCAGCCGCCCTGGTCCTTGTAGCAGTGGGCAAACTGAATATGGTCGTGTACTAGTGGGAAGAGCTCTTCTGGTAGTTCCTTCAAACCAATGATGGTTCTGTTTCTTGGTGCAGTTTTCCAAGACTCGAAGGGAACGATCTTGGCGCCTGCCTGGCGGTACTCGTCCGTCTTGAAAGTGGACTGTGGCGCTTCTTCGACATAGATCTCAAAGTCGCCGGTGTCGAGTAGCTGCTTGATCGTCTTTGGGGTAAGAGCAGCTCTGGCCTCTCTAGGTTTGGTCTCGGCTCTCAAATGCAAAATTACTTTGTTTCCTGCCATGTTGGGGGTACTCCGTATGAGTATGTGCTTGTGCTGTAGAAATAAGACCAAGACAGAAAACAGCAACGGTTTCTCTCTCTTTCTGTACTCTCGATTTCTTCAGCAGCAGACTCGCAACCTTATAAAGCCCCAACCAGCTACCTGAGTCACCGTCGCCGTCGGACCCAGCTTACCGCTGTTGCCTCTTTGGGAAGCCTCCACAGCCGTGGGAGAAAAATGACTCTTCTCCCGCGACAACTTGCGTGTCGTGCTGCGACAGCAAAGTGTATCGCAGCTAAGGGGCATGTTCCGTTTTAGGAACCATTTCGACGGATCTGACATGAATGCGACAAAAGATAAATAGATGCAAACAACAGCAGCCAGGACAGCAGTAAAGGGGCTGTATTCACGGTTTTTTCGTCACCGGTACTGTCAATTGCCGCCTCCAGATGTCCACGAACAGCCCAAACAACTCCATTCTTACCTTTTCCCCGCTTCTCACAACGAAAAAGGTCAGAGACCACTTTCAGACACCGCCAAACCCGCTGAACCAGCAGGCACGGGTTCACTCACAATCACACCAGCAGACTCTGTATAATAGCAGCATTGCCAACACCGCTGCTAAGAGCCACATTTTGCCGCTACCAAATTCTTATGTCCACCAGTCGTCCCCGCAGGACGCTCGAAGTATTAGCACGTTGTTTCACGACGAGCCAATGCACCAGAAAGATGAGGCGAACTCGAACAACGGGGGTCTCTCCAACAAGTCGAGCATCGAGAACAACCTTAGCAGTTTAGGCAGCAGCAGCATGAATAAGGATAGCGGTGGGAGCCGAAATGAGAGCAATGGCAATGGTAACAGCAACGGCACTAACCACGGTAGTGGTAGCGGCAACAATATAAACTTTGCGGGAAATAACAACAACAGCAACAACAACAATAATATTCACAATCCCGAATCGTCGACGATATTTGACATAAACACACCGTTAACACAAGCAGACAAACTAAGGCTTTGGAGACACGATGCGCTTTTGCAGCACCATTACAAGACTGCTATATATATTGGCGATAAGGTTCTTTCTCTGACAAACGATCCCAATGACGCATTCTGGCTAGCCCAGGTGCATTATGCCTCGTCAAACTATCAAATTGCTAGAAACTTATTGCTGGGTCCACACTTCGAGGCCTCTGTTGGCTGCAGATATTTGGCCGGGTTGTGCCTTATCAAGTTGGAGAAGTTGGATGAAGCGTTGGACATAATAGGAGAGGTGAACCCATTCAAAAAGGACCATTCGATACGAAACCCAGACGGGGGTATTAAACTAGAGGCCTCGATGTGCTATCTACGAGGCTTAATCTATGCTAAGCAGAACAATTTTGAAAGAGCAAGAGACTGTTTTAAGGAAGCAGTTCTCGTTGACGTGAAATGCTTCGAAGCTTTTGATGAACTGATCTCCAACCACTTGCTCACCCCGAACGAAGAGTGGGACTTGTTGCAATGCTTGAATTTTGATGATGCCGATAACAACAATGAGCTTGTAAAAATGTTGTACACTACTCACATCAACAAATACAAAAACTTGAATCTATATGAGGACGCAAAACAAAGACTCAAAGATGAGTACGACTTGGGAGATAATATTGACATTCTATTGAGTGAGGCTGAGCTATATTTCATCAAGTGTAAATTCCAGGAATGTCTAGCCTTGTGCACTAAGATTATCGAAAGAGACGAGTTAAACATTTCAGCCTTATCAAACTATCTAAGCTGTCTCTATGAATTGGGTGGTAAAAACAAGCTTTTTCTCATGGCTCATAGACTAGCGGAAAATTATCCTAACCATTACATAACATGGGTTGCCATTGGAATTTACTACTTTGCCATCAAACAGATATCTGAGGCAAGGCTTTTCTTTTCCAAAGCTTCCATATTGAATCCAAATTTTGCATCTGCCTGGATAGGTTTTGCACACACATTTGCCGCAGACGGTGAACATGAGCAAGCGATCAGTGCATACGCTACTGCTTCCCGATTATTCCCCGGTACTCACTTGCCAAATCTATTTCTCGGGATGCAATATTTGCAAATGAATAATTACACATTGGCATGGGAGTACTTAAACTACTCTTATTCCATCTGCCCAACGGACCCTCTCTTATTAAACGAAATTGGTGTTTTAAACTATCACAAAAGCGAGCTTCAAAAGGCGGAAGTTTATCTATGTCGAGCTCTTGTTGCTTCAAAATCCTTGGAATATGGCTCTAAAGCATGGTGTTCCATTCATTGTAACTTGGCACATGTGTACAGAAGAATGAGTTTGTACGACAAATCCATCAGCCACTTCAACGAAGTATTAAAAATTGCCAAGGATGACGTTAACATATATTCAACATTGGGTTTGATCAATTTGAAACTAGGGAAAATTGCAAACGCAGTGGAGTATCTTCACATTGCATTATCAATTCAGCCAAACGACCCTATGGCTACAGACTTACTTGATAAAGCACTAGATTTGAACATACGTGTGGCCAATAAAAAGTTTCTCAGTGAGTCCTTGAATACACCAAATAAGGTTAAAAAACCTAACTTTCATAATACGATAAATAACTTCTCTGAAGTCTTAAAATCTTTAGGTAGTGGCTCCAAGAGAGATGCAAAGAAATTGGAAGGATCGATACCCAGAGGTAAAAACTATATAGATGTAGTTGATGACGAAGATGAGATCATGGATATTGAAAGCGAGTAAAGCTTCAAGTTTAAAGCTTTATTTTGATGCTCTTTTATAAAATTTATATATAACTAATTCTAATATCAACCCTATACAGTTACCTATGTTAGCTGCTCCCTGTTGAAACAATCATTTGGAAAATTGCCTTTCCTGCTCTTTCTGTAAAATCTAGATTAGGACATCCAACAGCCATTTTCTTGAGGGCGTCATGAAACCCTAACTTGATCAATAAACTGGAACGATTGCTCACGTTCAATAATTCAACATCGAAATGGTTGCTATACCTCGAGCCAGTATAAGTGTCTGCAGTTTCTTCCCGATATGTTAAATCAATAATTATCCACGCAATGCAAGTTTTAATTTCCCATATTTCGTCCGAAATTGCATCATTAGCAACGGGATCCGTTAAAAGTACTAATAACTCTTGCAGCAACAATTTGTTTCGTAAAATACTCACTTTATTATCCACAGTAGAGGCTGCCAAATGAATCAGACAATAACAAATTGCTGTAGTCAATTTGGTGGATTTGCTGTTTTGTAAATGGATCCGCAAGAACTCCACAAAATCAGTATCATAGCTATATTCTGGGATAGCTATTTTAAACTTATCAAATTCTTGGTAAATATAACTGCCATCATTGAAAGAATCTGTTAGCAAGTTCCTCAATGTATTGAAGCTCAGAATCTGAATCTCTACATTATTATCGTCACAAAATTGGAAAATCTTATCCAACTGTACAATTTCCAAAAACTTATTCTTGAACAACTGGTTATTTCCAAACAAGGCATTCCTTATTATTGAAAGTGATGCAATAACAGTATCATCATATGGCTCATTTTCAAGAAAAGCATTCAATAAATGTAGCAATTCGTCAACGTTCAATTGATCTCTAGTAGCAGAGAACTCAATTACAAGATTTGATATCACCCGTAGTACAAGCGTTTGCAAGGAATTTTCATGCATGAACACCTTGTTTTCAAAAGAATCATGATACTTTAGCAGAGAAGTGTTGAATTTTAGAATTATGATCAAATATTCAATGTATTTGTATGAGCTGAAGTATGTTCTCAACAATGCCGCTGATCTCGATAAAGAACGCAAAACTAAGCACGAAGCATAAGTTAATTGATTGGACACTTCCAACACTTTCCAATGCTGCGCAATTCTTCCTCCGGTGGTCCACTGTTGAAGGATTCTACAATGAATATTCAGGGTCTTACTGATAAAGCTATTTGCATCTCCTTGCGATATAATCAGCTTAGCCCTGTCATTTGTGGCTCCCATGAAGCTAAGAATCGTTAGACACATCGAAAATTTGTATGCATCAACACGGCCCATGTTCTTATCATCGGAGTTATAGTCGGTCTTTATTATGTCGTTGATAGTTTGGATATAGTCTAGATCGTTGAGCATAATAGGTAGATTTGGGGAAACTTGTAAAAGCTTTACCAATAGAGATAATGGAGTCAAATTAAGTGGGATGTTATATCTGAGAACAATATTTCGAAATTTTACTTGACTTAGCCTCTCTCGTGATATTAGCTCCAAAACAGTTGTATAGATCAATCTTACCACATCAATCATTTCTTCTTTCTGTAAGCTGTATTCAATCAAGACGCTGGTTGCAGCCCATGAAACTTCATAGTTATGAGCTGCAGTTAGCGAAAGCAAGCACGTAATGAACTCTTCAGAAATGGGTATAATACTGTGCTCTGAATCAGCTTTCTTGTGGTCATTTGTATCATTACTTGACGATAGAACAGATGCATATAAAAACAAGTATTGCGATAGAGATTGAGAGTAGAATGAAATTTTAGAGTCAAGCAGAACGGAATGCGATCCACGAATGGCAGTGTTATTTTGCAGCTTTCTGTCAATATCCGTTTTGGCAACATGCATTATTTCGTTCCACAAATCCCGAAACTTTTTGTAAATGATTTTTGCAATATTTAGCTGTAAATTTACACTGAATGCTCCTGGCTCAACAAGTAATAAAAACTTGCAGATTGAAGCAGATAGATATATTGGGGTACTCTTTGCTTTCAAAATCAACATTAGCCGTTTTACAAAAAGACGGGTCTTCTGCATGTCCTGAATAATCAAAGTTTCAGTTTCTGTCTCTTTACAAAACAATATCAGTTTATTGCACAATGCAGCCGTGGTTGACTCGGTCATAGCATTCAAAGTAATAATGATCAATTCCTTCAAATGGTTACATATGGCTGTTTGGTTCTCGGAGCCGGATAAACTTGAGCACTGCAAGAAGTGTAAGACACAACTTTCCCGAGTACTGAAGTCATTTATGGAAAATAAAGTGCTTTTAATTAGCTCCACATTGGTCCAGTAATGACCCTTATCGCCTTTGCTGGTAGGTGATTGGCATAGTCCTTTGAACTGTTCGATGATTTTAGTTTTGTCGCCATTTCTCTCAATGTTTGTTATTCCCATTTTGATAGAAGGTCGCAATTCTAAACCTCCTCCTTTGCTCCGGTGCAGGTTGCTGACTACACGCTAACTAGGGCACTGTCTTGGCATCTCTTTCTTGCAACCTTCCAAAGAAGGATGACGTTCTGGCGATAAGAAGAGGAGTCCTCTGTGGTCCCGGATCCGGAACGACGCGTCGCCTCGACAGACTGGAATGGATTAAGGGTGGGTGAAATTTTTCGTTGGAGAAGACTGGCTTGAACGAGGTAAGCCGACATGTTTTAATCATCAGACCGAAATATAAAGAGTAGAGTGTTATGCAGATATAAAGAGTTTATTAAATATGCCTAGAGACCCATTGATTGGTATTGTTGGTAAACCGTCAAGTGGTAAGTCGACCACGTTGAACTCACTGACTGATGCTAATGCCAAAATCGGATCCTTTCCGTTCACAACTATAGAGCCAAACAAGGCTACAGGTTACTTGAAAATAGACTGTGCATGTTCCAGGTATGGCAAAGAGAAGTTATGCAAACCTAATTACGGTTGGTGTGAAAATGGTAAAAGACATGTGCCTATAGAGCTATTGGATGTTGCAGGTCTAATTCCTGGTGCTTCTCAAGGATTAGGTTTGGGAAATAAGTTTTTGGATGACTTGCGACATGCTGATGCTTTGATCCACGTTGTTGATGTTTCTGGTACAACGAATGCAGAAGGCAAGGCCACCAGAGGATACGATCCTTTGAAAGACATCGAGTGGTTACAAGATGAAATCCGTTTATGGATTGAAGGTAACTTAAATAAAAGATGGGGGTCTATTGTGAGACGACATACATCGACTAAATCAAGCATCGTGGACACTCTTAGAGCACAATTTGGTGGTTATGGTGCCAATGCTACTTTGGTTAGAGAGGCTATTAATTCAATTGAAAATTTGCCACCTTTAGAGCAATGGGATAACGAGTGGATTACCACTGTTGTCAAAGCTTTTATGAGATTCAAGTTTCCAACGGTTTTAGCTCTAAACAAGATCGATCACCCAGATGCAGACAAAAATGTTTCCAAAATTTTGCTCAAATACCCAGACACTAGGGCGGTTCTTACCAGTGCTATAACGGAAATCTTCTTGAGAAAGCTAAAAAAGCAAAATTATATCCAATATGAGGAAGGCACTGAGTTTGTTGATACATGTGAGGATTTGGGACCAGACTGTGGCTTGAAACCACTGGATGAAAAGTTGACGGAAAGACTAGAAGATATCAAGGATTTGGTTCTTTACCGTTTCGGCTCGACGGGTGTTGTTCAAGTTCTACAGGAAGCCGCCAACGTGCTAGACCTAGTGCCAGTATTTACAGTCAGAAATATCAACACATTCACGGGTAACAGCGGGTCAAATGTTTTCAGAGACTGCATGCTATTCAAGAGAGGCACGCAAGTTGGTGCTGTTGCCAGAAGTATCATGGGAGAAGTTACAATAGCGGCTATTGAAGGTGTTAGTGGTAAAAGGGTGTCTCCGGACGACACGATAGACAATAGTAAGAATGACATTTTAACTTTCAAGGTGGCCCCAGGAGGTGTAAGCAGTGAGAAACAGGAATAATTCATTCACCTTGCGTGCGGCGTAACACACTGCAGTTTCTGTAAACTTGATTTATGAATATTGTACCGAAGTAAAATTTTGCATTGTATAGCTAAGTTTGAATGACAGAAAGAAAAACTGAAATATACAAATGAATATCTTTCTGAGCCAAAGATGAAATAAAAGAAAATAAAACTCAAAAGGATAATCAATAAAACAAAGTTATAATTTGGATCAGAACTTGACATTTGCTTTGTCGGTTAGAGCGCAAAACTCAATGTTGTCAATGTCTGGGATCTCTAAGACACCCTTAGTGACAGGTTTGTCTGTTTTTCTGTTTTCGGCCCAGTATTTCTAGCATAACCATGGAATTAAAATGAAGGAAGCTGTGCAACAGATCACAATTTAGTTCTATCCACCATTATATTGCAGAACCTGGGAGGTGATGAAAGTTTGGAGGCCAATCAAGCTATCAACGATATCCGATAAGATAGACTGCGTTGACAGTGATTTTCTTCGTGTGCAAAACCACATTCGGAGTTAAGCAAGCAAATCATATTGACTAAAAAATATGGTATAAGTAGTAGCAGGCCAATCTTGCCTTTGGTGAATTTAAAGCAAATGCTAGCATAGCAACAACGCCCACAGTGATGGTCATGGCAAAAGCAGCAATTACAAATTTATGCTCGAAGTGTTTTTGGAGCTATGCAAAGAGAATTCAGTTGACGAGCTGGACTGTACCGCCTGGCATGCTCATGAGCAAACTTTCACTAGAGCTGTATCCTAAGGTTTTCTTTGGAATAATGGCACCGAAGCTAGTAAACACTCGCTTGAAATGTCGGTGGCGATGGCGAATAGAAGTAAAGCCGTGTGTTGATGACAAAAAGCGTCTTATTGATCTGGTTCATTTTAAAGTTTTTTCTATCAAAGCTTTAGTTGTTACCCTTAATCCGTACTCCCACTTTTGTGCTCTTTGTTCAGAAACCTTGCCTTGGTGGTATGTCTGGAATGTGCAGGATGATCAAGAACCCGACTGTAATCGTCATGCACCCGACAACAAGGAATAACACCTTCCATGCCTCGAAAGAGTAGGTACTGTAACAGGAAGCCAATTTGTAGGCAATAAAACTACCCATGATTATGCCAAGCCCATTACATTCAAATCAGCATGCAGTTCTCAAAAACTGCTCGTTATTCTGGTACCATTGGCCGTTGAGAATGACCATTGCAGAAGTTACCGCACGCTTCAAACCATCAAGGAGATTTCTCGATGTGATTAGCCCGGCATAAGATTTTGGCACTGCGTGCAAGCATAGAATCACATCCCACAAAATAGCCAACAATCCTGCAAGCTTGATTACCGGAAATCTCTGAAGAGCCATACTGATTGGAACTCGAAAACCAAGGAGCCCAAATATAAGGTACTACCACACCACAAGTATTGGTCACCGTGTGCACTTTGAAAAATTCACGTAAACCCATGACCGCAGCATAACTGGAAGACGCTTTATCCGTGGCTTGCATTCAGTATAAAATATAACTCAATGGCAAAAGAAAGAAGTCTGTTTTTTTCAACAACTTCTCATCCTCCTCCCCGTCAATAAGCCCCACATTTTTTGCATCGGACCCATATTCCATTGACTCGTCTACATCTCCTGTAATCTTAGCAACCCTGCCATCTTGACAAAAATGAGTGGTAAGAGTAGGAGAAGGTATGGAAGAAGCAGCAGATCTATAACAGCAATGGAAGTTCCAGATGGAGAACTAGCGCCTTAAGTATAGGGATACGTTGCTTGTGGGGCCGGGTAGGCGAACTGTTAATCAGCACTCCTCGGAGACAAATCTGACATCTTATCACATACACATACAATCTAATCATACACATAGGCACACAGGCGCACACGCCCTTCTCTGGCACTATCTCTCCGACGCTTTTCCCGTCTTCGGCGAAATACGCTATGCAGCAGCTTCCTGGGGAGGAAACCGTCCACTTCGTAACATGTTAAGGGTAGACTAGAGCTGATAGAGAGCGGGCTCCCCCATATTGCTGGCTAATAACGGCTGGATTATCCACCTTTCGCGTGCTGAGCTTATCCGGAAAGAATTGTCGGACCGTGCGACAGCGGAAAGAGACCCGATGGGGCGCAACCGAGATCCCAAGCGGCTACTAGCTATGATGTAACACATAGTATCTTTCTATTTTTTTGCAGCTATCTATCATTGCCCCAAAAGAAGTATAAATGGTGATAGAGAAAGCCTCTTTGTCCGTCCCTTATCTTTTCATACTGCTGGTTATGTCAATCGAGCTGGTCTAATCTCTCTAAGTAGTGTTAAATTTTCCCTACAACCAACAGCATTACATAAGCACATTAAGTGACACAGGTCGCCGATGTACTAAAGGAGGGTGCTGTCTCTTCTATTACCGACGCGACGGTAAAAAATTGCTGTCCAACAGTAGGACTATTATGAGAGTTGGTATATTGACGGATAGAGAATAAAGGTTAAGGTACAGTAAAAATAAAAAAGCATGAACAGAAGCAGAAACAGAACATGTAGAGTAAAAGTGGATACAAGAAGTAAGAAAACAGACAAAAAAGTTCAGATATCGCAACACATCTAGAAGTCACGATATTTCAGATACTGAGAACACAGATTGACCCACTTCTTCTGTTCTTCTGGTCCTTCTAGCTGAGTAAGGCAAAAAAGAAAGAAAGCGGAAACATTTCCCATAATGCTGGGTGCTCACAACTGGTATCTGAACTTGACATTTTCCTTGTCAGTCAAATCGGCAAATTCGATGTTGTCGATGTCTGGAATCTCTAAGGCACCTTCAGCAGCAAGCTTGTCTCTTCTTTTGTTTTCGGCCCAGTAGTTGTAGTAGAGCCACGAGATAAGAACAACGGAGACGGCATAGCAGACCACCATGGAGATCTGACCACCTCTGTATTCTGGCGCCTGGGCGGCGATGAAGGTTTGAGGCCCAATCAAGTTCCCGACACAGTACCCAATCAAGAAGAGGGCATTCACGGTGATCTTCTTTGTGTGGCCGGCGACGTTTGAGGTAAAGCAGGAAAGACAGCAAATCATACCAACTGGAGAAATGTAGAACAAGTAGTACCCTGCCAACCTTGCCTTTGGTGATTCCATTGCGAATGCAAGCATACAGACAGCAACGAGGGTGAGGACCATGGTGAAGGTAGAAATGGCAAGCTTGTGCTTGAAGTACTTCTGGAGCCATGCAAAGAGGATACAACCGACAAGTTCAACGGCACCACCTGGGAGGTTCATGAGCAAACTTCCAGTAGAGCTGTAACCAAAGACGTCTTTTAGAAGAATGGCACCGAAGTTGGTCAACGCACCGTTTGGAATGTCAATGGCAATTGCGAAGAAGAAGCAAATCCACGTGTTGACGTCGAGAAGCGCCTCCTTCAACTGGTGCATCTTGAAGTGTTTATTACCGAACCCCTGGTTGTTGCTCTTGATACGCACGACAACCTGCTTCCTCTGCTCCTCGTTCAAAAACCACGCCTTGACCGGCAAGTCTGGAATGTGTAAGAGAATCATGAATCCGACAGAGATGGTCATGCATCCAATGACAACGAACAACACCTTCCAAGCCTCAAGAGAGTACGAACCTTCACGGATGGCCAAGCCGTAGGCGATAGAACTCCCCAAGATGGTACCGAAACCGTTACAGGCAAACCAGTACGCGGTTCTCAAGAACTGCTCGTCAGCCTTGTACCATTGCCCAGTGATTATGACCATTGCAGGGGTGACAGCAGACTCAAGGATACCGAGGAGCGTTCTTAAAGTGATGAATCCGGCGTAGTTCTTTGGTGCGGCGTGCAAACATAGAATCATACCCCACAAAACGATGAAAATTCCAGAGAGCTTGGCGACGGGAAATCTTTGGAGGGCCATACTGATTGGGAATTCGAAGATCAAGTAGCCCAAGTAGAAGGCACTACCACACCACGAGTACTGGTCACCTTTCATATCATAGTACGTCCGCAAGCCCATCACCGCCGCGTAACCGGAGGACACCTTGTCCATGAACTGCAAGGCGTATAGGAGACAGATGAGGGGGAGGAGGAAGAGGTCGATTCTGAAAAGTAGCTTCCTCTCCTCCTGTTCGGTGAGCTCGACGTCTTGTGCGTCCAGCGCATACTCCATCGCTTCGTCGACATCGCCGGTAATGTCAACAACTCTGCCATCTATGGACTTGATGTGTGAAAGGACCTGATCAGTGTCGATGTTGTCCTTGGAAAAAGTCGAATGGAGCTCGGTCTCTCCGCCTTTCTCCTTCTCGATGTCAGACATGGTCTAATTTTATGTGTGTTGGGTTGGGTTATGGTCTTTGGAATGGGGGAAGAGGTAAGAACAAAGGACAAGAGGAGCAGCAGCAGCAGCAGATGAAGAACAAGAGGAGAGACTGCAGTTCTTATAGTGACACACTGGCGTGGGTACGATGCGGGTGAATCTTCTTGCGATTGGTGGGCCAATCGTCGGAGACACACACCTGCTGCAGCCTTATCGTATCAGACTCTCCCTTATCAGCCATCCGACATGTCTCTGCCATTCTGCCAGAACCCCCCATCAATATAGGCTCCTCAGGGCACGGAGTCGAGTCGATTATCGCTGATAAAGCCTGCACAGCCGTGAACCAAGCGTCTGTTTATTTTTCTTTCTTTTTCTCCTGCAACGGCGGTCGGACGCTAAGCCCAAAAGATCCAGCTGCAGCGTCGGGGACCTGTTTGTCCCGACAGGACTCGCTATCTCGTGCTCGCCCGGCGTGGTGTGGTAGTTGTGGTGGAGCACAAGAGGGCTGCGCAGAGCAACGTGACAGGGACCTCTGTTGCTGCCGTCGGACCTGCCCAATGCGGAAGGCGGCCGCCAGCCGTTGGAAACGTCACTTGCTCCCGCGCCATGCTTATCGATGGGGCGGGTCTGCGGAAGAGGCTGCCCGGCGAAGGGGGCAATCCCGAGCGGCAGAGGTTACGTAAGCACCCTACTTTTGGCGGTTCCAGAATCCTGATTATGCGTGACCCGTGCACCGGCGGACGCTGGCGGGAGCAATGGGAGCCAAATGTGGCCGGTGGCCGGCGGCGGGCAATGCCTCACCGGACCGGCGAGCTGGCTTTTCTTATCGGCGCGGCTGTGGCGGTGGCGGGGGGGGGGGTGTCTGGCGCTTCCGGCCGAGTAAAGGCTATTCAGACGGCTTGTTCGAGGCATGTGATATGATATTGACGGAAAGAGCAATAAAGCGGGGAGAGGGTGAAGGGGAAGAAAGAAAGGGGGGGAAAAAGGAAAGAGGCAGATACAGGAGATAGAGAAAACATGCTGAAAAGCTCGGGAAGCGTGAAACAGTGGCAGCATAGCATACTTTTATGCACCCACTTTTTCCCTTCTTCCGGCCCTTCACGTCTGGGTGTCCACTCTCGGGAAGCGTGTGGAAGGGGGGTGTAAACGACCTCACAATTTGTATCTGAACTTGACGTTCTCTCTGTCGGTGAGGTCGGCGAACTCGATGTTCTCGATATCTGGGATGTCGAGCAGTCCCTCGGCGAGGAGCTTGTCCCTTCTTCTGTTTTCGGCCCAATAGTTATAGTAGAGCCACGAGATAAGAACAACGGAGACGGCATAGCAGACCACCATGGAGATCTGACCACCTCTGTATTCTGGCGCCTGGGCGGCGATGAAGGTTTGAGGCCCAATCAAGTTCCCGACACAGTACCCAATCAAGAAGAGGGCATTCACGGTGATCTTCTTTGTGTGGCCGGCGACGTTGGAGGTGAAGCAGGAGAGACAGCAGATCATGCCGACAGGCATGACACTGAAAAGGTAGTATCCTGCTAACCGTGCATTCGGCGACTCCATGGCGAAGGCAAGCATGCAGCATGAGACGAGCGTCAACACCATTGTGAACGTGGCGATCGCCAGCTTGTGCTTGAAGTACTTCTGGAGCCACGCAAAGAGAATGCAGCCGACGAGCTCGACGGCACCGGATGGCATGTTTATGAGCAAACTTTCGGTAGAACTATAGCCAAAGACGTCTTTTAGAAGAATGGCACCGAAGTTGGTCAACGCACCGTTTGGAATGTCGATGGCAATTGCGTAGAAGAAGCAAATCCACGTGTTGACGTCGAGAAGCGCCTCCTTCAACTGGTGCATCTTGAAGTGTCTGTTACCGAACCCCTGGTTGTTGCTCTTGATACGCACGACAACCTGTTTCCTCTGCTCCTCGTTCAAAAACCACGCCTTGACCGGCAAGTCTGGAATGTGCAGGATGATCATGAACCCAACAGAGATGGTCATACATCCGATGACGATGAATAGCACCTTCCATGCCTCGAGAGAGTACGAACCCTCACGAATGGCTAAACCATACGCAATCGCACTGCCCATGATCGTGCCGAGACCGTTACAGGCAAACCAGCATGCAGTTCTCAAGAACTGCTCATCGGCCTTGTACCATTGCCCGGTGATTATGACCATTGCAGGGGTGACAGCAGACTCAAGGATACCGAGGAATGTTCTCAACGTGATGAATCCGGCGTAGTTTTTTGGCACTGCGTGCAAACATAGAATCATACCCCACAGCACAATGAACAGACCGGATACTTTGGCAACTGGGAATCTTTGGAGTATCATACTGATGGGGAACTCAAAAACCAAGTAGCCCAAGTAGAAGGCACTACCGCACCACGAGTACTGGTCACCTTTCATGTCATAGTACGTCCGCAAGCCCATCACCGCCGCGTAACCGGAGGACACCTTGTCCATGAACTGCATCGAGTACAACACGCAGATCAATGGCAATAGGAACATATCGATTCTTCTCAACAACTTTCTCTCCTCGTCCTCAGTGAGCTCGACACTCTGAGCGTCCAGCGCATACTCCATCGCCTCGTCGACGTCGCCCGTGATGTCCACAATTCTCCCATCGATGGACTTGATGTGCGACAACACCTGGTCGGTGTCAATGTTCTCCTTCGAGAAGGTCGAGTGGAGCTCGACCTTGCTAGCCTCCTTTTCGATGTCAGACATGTTTGCTTGCTGAGGTAGGAGAATATATGCTGCGATTCCACCTCTTGTCTCCAAACTCGATTGATCAGGAAACCCCCGTCTTCTTTAAATACTTGCAGTCCATGTCTCCTCGTCTCTTATCTGGTCCTAAATAGCGGCCCTTCACAACCGCACAGTCTCTGCAGCAGAAGCAGGAGATAAGGCCCTGGAAGGGTTATACGCGGCGACACGGTGGAGGGAGCAGCTGCATTTAGCACTGCAGCTCCTGCCATAATACTCCCTCTTACGCCCGGCGACGAGACCCGGATACGGGACGATCTGCGCAGCTTGCTACTATTTCGTCTTATCGTATTCGATTAGCCACGACAAACCCCCTATCTCGGGCCATAGCCACGACGCTTGCGTTAAAACCCGAGGGGCATCGCAGCAGGCTTGCTGGCTACCCTTTGAGCAGGCCCTTTGGACAGGCTCTATGCTGCTATCGGGGCGCCCCCAGCAAGCAGCAGCGGTCTCCGGTGCATCTCTATGGGGAAAGTCTATTGCACCCTCGGCCTGCTGGCATAACTAGCTGGCACAGCTACATTGTTCGTGGCGTCTGTGCCGGCTCTCGGCCGGGAGCCCAAGGCAGCGAAGCGCTGTCGATAGCTTGATAAGAGTACTTTCCCATAAATCAGTTCAGTTGCGCTATACATACTATATGGTGAACAATAGAACAGAACACGCCGTCGTGCCAGCGGTGACGCCCCTCCGCTACTTCGACTTTGCCGCCTCCTTGGCAGCAGCCTCCTCCTTCTTGAACTCCTCATTCAGCTTCTTGGCGTCGACGTCTCTCACCTCCTTGAACGCACTGATCTCTTCCGGGTTCTTCGGAATGGCGATCCCTGGCTCGCCCAGGGTGGTCTGCTTTCCTTCCTCGTTTGGCAACACTGTAGTCTTGAGTCCCATATTTGCTTAGTAGTTTGAAGGTTTATGAAAAAGGTGCTCCACGCCATGCTCTCTGTACGTCTCCTTCCCGCCATCTGCCCTGCTTAAGTACCCCGAGCCCCTCCGACCAGGCCCAGCCGCCAGGGGAGGGAAGTCCGGCCCGCCGGAAAACCGCGCCCGTAGACGATCGGCGCCGCTGCCCGGAATTGCGAGCCGTGGACCGGGGACCGAGGGAATGCTCCGGGCAGGGTTTATCCGAGGACGACGGGTCCGGTACAAGTTGCAGTTCTTCAGATCGCAACACTGAAGAGGAGGGGTAGCATAGAGAAGGAGTTGCCAACACAGACAGTAGACAACATCACTACAATGCCAAACGAGAGTCACACCCCCAGATGCATCCTCATCAGACACGGGTAGGTTCCGCTTGAACAGAGCTCTTTTTTCCCCTTTTCAAAAACACACGACTAACACGATACTACACACTTCTCTGATGCAGCCAGACCGAGTGGTCGAAGTCCGGTCAGTACACCTCGGTGACCGACTTGTCTTTGACCCCGTTCGGTGTGAAACAGATGGAGGTAACCGGCGAACACTTGATCGGAGACTCGCACAACTATTTGATCAACCCTGAGGCCGTCAGACTCATCATCACCTCGCCACGTAAGAGAGCCATCCAGACAAAGGAGTTGTTGTTCAAGCACGTGGACAAGGCCGTCTACGAGTCAATTCCCTCCGAAATTGACGAAAACATCCGGGAATGGGAGTACGGCGACTACGAGGGCCTCTTGACTAAACAGATCAAAGATCTGAGAGCCAAGAGAGGGCTACCCTACGAAGACTGGACGATCTGGCAGTACGGGTGTGAAAACGGCGAGGACTACAAGCAGGTCACCAAGAGAATTGACGCCTTGATCGCCAGAATCCAGGCCATCCACAAAGAGTACCTCGACAAGAAGGAGTCGTGTGACGTCATGATAGTCGCACATGGCCATATTCTCAGATGCTTTGCTGCAAGATGGATCGGACTCGACATCCACAGAAACCCCCGGTTCATGTTGGACGCCGGTGGTGTATGTGTGTTGAGTTACCAGCACCACAACATCAAGGAGCCTGCGCTCTACTTGACCGGCGCGTTCACGGTTCCGCTCGCAGAAGAAGGTCAAGACCTCTAAATACATTCATCCCCATCGTACTATACATGTCTCCTGTCCGGATCTATGTTTATTATATATGTGTGTTTCCATGTTATGTAGAAAAAAATTCGGAAAGAGAAATTATTACTTTTTAAGATCGTTGAGTAGTTCATTCTGCTCGAAGGATAGTATCCGCTTGTGTGTACGGCCTTTGTAGTTCGCTGCACGAATGTTGATGTCCCCAATGGTCGACCTTCGCAGTTCTCGGCTTCTCGTCCGCTGATGCTGGGACAGATTACTGTCCGTGGTTCTGTATTTGGCAGAATACGCTCTTGGCAGGATTCTCGTCGTGAACACGGGAGAATCCGGCGAGTCATTCGACGTGTTGGATTTGTTGGAAATGTTGGAAGATTCTTCGTTGAAAGAGTCTTCAAAGGATTCATTGACACCCCTGGCCTTGCGCGTTTTTGGAGATGGTACGTGTCCTGTTGATGGAGACTCGTATTCGCTCATTTGATGCTGGATCTCCTCCAAAGTGTTGTTGAAAGAGTAGTTGAAATTATTGTTCGGATTATAGTCATCGTCGATATTCAATCTTTTCGAAGAGTTCGTCTTCTTCCTCGTTCTTGGAGACTTGTCCGAATCGTTGATATCGAAGGATGCGAGGTTCTTCAACGAGAATGCAATGGACTTGTACGAAGATGGAATCTTGGACAAACTGTTATTATTGTTGTAGTTGCTCGTATTGGCGCTATTAGTGCCATTGTTAGTGCTGGAACTGTTAGTCTCGTTCTCGTAGCTTGACGGCGTGTAGAGCTGTGGTATTTCCAGCATACTGGTCTGTTTTTTTATTTTCCCAAGGATCGGGTGGAGGATGTTCAAACCGTGAGAAACGGCACTGTGGGACTCGGTGGTCGTATCATTCGGTTTCGAGGTGGTGTTATTTTCTTGTAGCAAAGAGTCGTAGTCGCCAGACAGATTAGCGGTGACAGTTTTGATTGAACCCGCCCGTGAGCCCGAGTTATGGTTGTTGTATGTTGCAGGAGTAGCCATCTCTCGCAATGAATCAAATGAAACATATTCATGTATGTCGTGGTTCGCATGAGCTGGTGAATCCAGTCTTCTGGAAGAACTTTCTGACGTCTGAGAGAGATTGGGGTTCTCACTGTTCAGAAAGTTGCTATTTACAGTCGAGGTATTGGAAGTATTCTGGATAGAGGTTTTCAAAAACCCACTCACTTTCCGTCCAGCACTGTTAATGTTCTCTGTGGTTCTTCTGATGAAGGGAGCAAGTATGTCATTGTTCGCAGCAAAATTGGGCGACATGTGGTGGGAAATAGTACCAATACTACTACCTAGGATGTTTGCACTTTCAGCCGTATTGCTAATGTCATCCGCTGGCTCACTCACCGGCTCTTCCGAATGTGCCATATCGACAATGTCGTCTTCAAATGAATCGTTCTCAGATATGGAATCCCGGTTTGTCTGATCAACCCTGGACCCAATGCTGTCGTAATATCTAGCCTTTGACTTCAAGATAGGAGAAAACTGGCGGACACTTGATCCTGTTGAGATTGGGGAAAATGGCTGATCTGAGGCCTCAATGTTTTGTATGCTTAGTAAAAAAACACCAACCATGACGAGGGAGAGGCCAACCACTAAAAGGAAAAACGTGAAATAAGTCAACTGACTCCATTGTTTGAAGAATACCAAACTGTTTGATATGGTGACCGCATTGTAGATGAAGAACACCAGTGGGTATAAGACAGAAGTGGTTATATTCTTCAATCCCTTGTTGAGAAGGTATAATTGGGATATACCTAGTAATAAAAAGATCGAGATAATGAAATACGAAGTGGACTCGTTTAAAGACTTCCAGTTTTTGTTGATGAAAGTTGTTATGAGTATTTCGATGCTCGATTTGGCCAACAAGATGGAAAACCCCGAAAATATTCCTGAAATAATTCCATATAAAATACCTTTTACTTTCCTTAAAGTATGGGATGGGTGGATAAATAAGGGTTGCAGAGCGTTTTTGTAGCAATTGAGCGTGCTTTGGGAAACAATCAAAAACCACATTTGGAAGTAGTCGTTCATTCCGTTTATAAACGTCGAGTCACCGTACGAGTCGAGTTTGAACTCGATGTTTTCCAATTTGGTTTCCAATTTGCTCAAATGTTTGGAAAGCGTGTTGTGGTAAAGCTGCTTGTTGATAAGAACAATGAAAACTGAAAGACACGATATTATGAAGATGTCAATCATCACCAAGTATATGAAGTTTACGTTCTGCAGAAACTCGATGAACTGTGAGAGACTGTATTCAGGTTCGGTTAAAGAGCCGCCACAGTAGGCTGTGAGAAATGCTCCGACACTGATTAGCACCGTTCCGTAGAGGGACCAGGATGTGAACGGCTCGTGGAGCATCACCGTGTGGAAGATGGTGTTGAACACTAACCCGATCGACTGTAACGGGCTGAGCACAATCAACGGCAACGACGTTATCTGGATGGACGAACCGAAAATGTTCGCAAAGAGAAATAGGAACAAGCCGATGTGCCACAACGATCGGTTGTACGACGGTGGTTGTACATGGTTGGAGTTCGAGTTCTGCGACACGATGTGGGACTTCCGCTGGAGAATAAGTCCGACGGACTGACAAGCGGAAGATACCACGGCAGCGGTGCATCCCACGGCAATGTTGCTCCTTGATTTCTGGGTCAGAGCAGATAGATTACTAGGTGAGCCTATCGCTGGCATGATGAGTTGACTGAAGGAAAGTGGGGAGAGTACGAGCGTTCCGTGCTGCTTATACCGACCAGGGGCAATTTAGGAGGCGGCGGAGTATAAGGGTGGTGGCGGTGGTAGTGAAAGAGCCGCTTAGCGATGGCAGAACACGCTTCGGTCCAGATGTAACGTGTAGAAGATTCGTGTTGGGGCGGTTGGAAGGGAAAAAGAAACAAACAGGTTTGCAGTTTCGTATGTGCTATGCAGAGGATGTGCAATTGAAGAGTGTCTAGGTGTGCAGCTTGGCTATATTCGAAGGGTCCCGACAAGTGGTCGTCGTGGCTGAGAAACGCACAAGAAGTTGAGGAGGTGCTAGACATCTCGTACGTGCCTGCAGCGTATACAAAAAAGCGGCACAAAATACTGGGCAGAGACGCTAGAAACGACGATAAGCATGCCCGGGCCCTCAGGGGGCCCGGGCGGGCGGTAAAACAGGCTCTGCGGATTCTTCTACTACATAAAGAACTGTGTGCCCGTCTACACCGCCGCCATTACGGTCTAGAGCTGTAAATACTTACGGGCGTGTTGTTTCATGGTAGAAATCGGCGACGCTGGTAGTCGGATGACTTTGCGGAGCCTTGCAGCGCAGCAGGTCTCCTGGACCGACGGGAGACTGTCCCCAAGGGTTCTCTTCCATTGTGTGGGTCTCCCGCTGGACCCTGTGTCTGTCTTCTAGACTGCAACATTTGCTCCTAGTGGCATCCAGCAACACGGCCTGGGAGACGGCTCTGGTCAGAAGAAGGCGGGCGACACGCGCTGCCGGAATGAGACGAAGAGCCTCGCCGGAACGAGAACGCGACAAGGCGTGGAGGTGTTGAAGTGAAACATGTTGCAGAAGACAGAGAGAGGTGAGATAGAAGGGTGAGACAGCAGCGGTAGCACAGCAGCAGAGCAACAGAGAGTTACCAGAAGAAGCAGAGCAGCATGTCCTCGTCACCGCCAATCCCCTCGTCCCCGGCCTTCGGGGAAGAAGATGCCATGATGCATGACGCTGCCGAACACGAAAACGGCAACGGAGCCTCAAACGCACACGAGACGACGGCCAGCAGAGGCCAGTCGCAGCAGCTAGGCTCGAGCCCGGCGCATGTACCTTCGTCGCCGCTATTCCTACCGCAGTCGTCGTCGCCGCCGCCTGCAGCACCAGAGAGCAGTGCCGGTGCAAGACCACGGAACCAGCACACACCACACCCGTCTTCGGACATCCTCCGTTCCACAGACGGTCTCTCCCGCCAGCGGTACCGTGGCAGAGGAGACATCAACAGCTCGGACGTGTTTTCATCGCCGATGCGTAGACGGTTCTTCAATGAGCCGAGAAGTGGGACGGACTCATCGCCGATGCCTGCAAGTCTAGGCTCCGACCTGTCGTCGGACGTGAACAGAAGTGGCGGCGGTAATAATGACGGCACCTCCCGACGGATCATCCCTTCGTTTTCGTCGTCGTCCTTCGCCGAATCGGACGGACCTGCACCCCCTGAGGGGTTGAGCAGTGAAGCCGGACACGCTCACAGCGGGGTCTCCGAGCGTGGAAACGGGCACGACCTGGCCGGAGCCGACGACAGCACGCCCATCCGTGTCATCTGGGGTACGAACGTTTCGATTGAGAACGTAACTGACCGGTTCCGAAACTTTATCATGACTTTCAAAATGAACGACCGGCACGCTTACGATGGGAACGACGTTATCGTCGACCCTACCGGCGACCGTCCGTACTACGTGCAGATGCTCAACATCCTCAAGGACACGGGTGCAACGAACTTGAACCTGGACGTGCAGAACTTAATGGCCGTCGCCTCAACGCGCACACTTGCCACCCACTTGATCCTCTACCCGCAGGAAGTCATCCCCATCATGGACCAGACTGTCAAAGATTGCCTTGTATCCATAGTCCTCGATGACCCGGAATACAGAGATACCCCCGAAACGCTTGCGCTCGTCAATGATATTGAGTCGAAGCTCTACAAAGTGCGTCCATACAACATTGGAAACAAAAAGGGAATGAGGGAGCTTAACCCGCAGGATATCGACAAGTTGGTTTCCATCAAAGGTTTGGTCATCCGCTCAACCCCGATCTTGCCCGACATGAAAACGGCGTTTTTCAAGTGTAACGTCTGCGACCATACGGTGGTGGTTGAAAACGACAGAGGTATAATCCAAGAGCCAAGGAAGTGCCCAAGGCAGATCTGCAATTCATCCAACTCCATGCAGTTGATCCATAACAGATCCACCTTCGCTAACAAGCAAATTGTCAAATTGCAGGAAACCCCAGATATTGTCCCCGACGGACAGACACCGCATTCCGTCTCGTTGTGTATATACGACGAGTTGGTTGACTCCTGCAGAGCAGGTGACCGGGTGGAAGTGTGCGGAATTTTCAAGTCTTCTCCCGTCAAAGTGAGTCCTAGATTAAGAGTTGTGAAAAGCTTGTTCAAAACATATCTAGATGTGGTCCATATTAAGAAGGTTGACAAACATCGTATTGGTGTTGATGTTTCCACAATTGAAAACGAATTACGAGAGCAGGAGGAGGTTGATGAGATTAGAAAGCTATCCGAGGATGAAGTTGAGAAAATTCTCAGTGTTGCAAGAAGACCTGATGTCTACCAGTTACTTGCTAGGTCGCTAGCACCATCTATCTTTGAAATGGATGATGTGAAAAAGGGGCTCCTATTACAGTTATTCGGAGGCGCCAATAAGGACTTCAAGAAAGGCTCGAGAACAAGAGGTGATATCAACATCCTACTCTGTGGTGACCCGTCCACTTCGAAGTCTCAAATTCTACAGTACGTCCACAAGATTGCACCAAGAGGTATCTACACTAGTGGTAAGGGGTCCTCCGCTGTGGGGTTGACCGCCTACGTGACGAGGGATATTGAGACAAAACAATTGGTCTTGGAGAGTGGTGCTCTTGTGCTTTCGGATGGAGGTGTCTGTTGCATCGATGAGTTTGACAAGATGAGCGATCAGACGAGGTCGGTATTGCACGAAGTCATGGAACAGCAGACCATCTCCATTGCTAAGGCAGGTATCATCACAACATTGAACGCACGTACCTCAATTCTAGCGTCTGCCAACCCTATCCAATCCCGTTACAATCCAAACTTGCCCGTCACCAAGAACATTGATCTTCCTCCTCCATTGTTGTCCAGATTTGACCTAGTATTCTTGATTTTGGACAAAGTCGACAAGAAGTTGGACGAGCAGTTGGCGAAACATATTGCCAGCATGTACCTTGAGGATCGTATCTCGAGTGCAGCCACTGAAGAAATATTGCCTGTCGAGTTTCTCACGGGTTACATTCAGTATGCAAAAGAGAACATCCATCCAAAGTTGACAGAGGATGCCAGAGATGAATTGGTGTCCTCCTATGTCCAGATGCGCCGTGCTGGTGAAGATTCGCGTGGCGGGGGTTCCGAGAAGCGGATCACCGCAACAACCCGTCAATTGGAATCCTTGATCAGACTATCCGAAGCACATGCCAAGCTCCACCTTCGAGGGTCAGTCTTGTTGGAGGATGTTGTCGAAGCGGTGAGATTGATGAAGTCCGCAATCAAGGACTACGCTACAGATCCGTTGACGGGACGTATCGATATGGACTTGATCCAGACTGGTGTCAGTGTGGAGGAGAGACGTCGCAAGGAAGAGCTCGACAAGGACATCATCAAGGTGCTAGAGACGGCCGGAGAAATAGACTGGCCAGGTCTGGCCGACGAAATCGAGAAATTACGTGAGGGAATGCGTGTGGACAATCATGACCTAGGCGAGTCAGTGAGAAGACTGGAAGGTGACGGGAAGGTGATTGTCTTTGGACAAAGTAACCATAGAAGAGTTGCCATCAACAGGCACGTTGTATAACTCTGTACATTAGAAAACTCACTTTAGGGTTGACATTAGATTACCATAATAACTTAATCTAGAAACTGTCAATTTGGAAATGTGTAAACTGATTTCGTAAGCAAAAATGTATATTATTGTGGTTACGCAGCCCCGGCCTTTGTTGTAGCGGGGGGAACATTAACACCACGGGCCAGAAGCGGAAGCATCACTTGGGTAAGACAGCAGACAGACAAGACCAGTATGTCTTCACCGGCACCGGAAGACTTCAAGCAGTGTGCTACAGCATGTACCCCTCTGCAGCCAGCAGTCAAGCTGAAATCATGCTGCCAACGCTAGAGCGCAACAGGTGAAGCAGGAACCAATTATGGGGTACGCTGCGAAAATGGACAGCCTGAGCGACTATGGATGGGGTCGAAAGAAAAGAACTGAAGAAAAGCGGGTAGGGAGGCCTTGGTTCAAAGCCTCTGTGTTTCAGCAGATATACGCATTGGAACAGAACCATATAAACAATGTTTGCCAGACAATCCATCAGAGCTGCAGCTGCTGCTGCCAGAGCACAACCTGTTGCTAGAAGATCTGCATCTTCCCTTGCACAGACTATTGCATGTAGGTAGTGTTGTTATTTTTCCGTCCTAGCGATTAACGAACGAACAAGAATACTAACCAATCCGGGGTAAGGAGTTTTCCGACATTCCCTGTTCCTTCTTCTGCGCTAGCTTTCTCTGAAAAGTCCGTCTACTACACCAAGGTTGCCTTAGAACTTTCCAAGTCCGTTTACGTCAAGGAAGGATTAGCTCCACCTACTGCCGCTGAAGTCACTAAGGTCTACGAATGTGCCTTGAAGCAAGCCAACTCTTTTGCAAAGGACCCAAAGGCATTTGCTGACCTTGTTGCCAAGAACGCACAAGGCTTCAGCAAGGACGAAATCCTCAGATACATTTGCTACTTCATTCAAGTCGTTGGTTTCTTTTCCCTTGGTGAAATCATCGGTAGAAGAAATGTTGTCGGTTACGCTGAACACTAGATTCACTCTGATTTGCAACTTTGGTTTCTCTCATCACCTGGTAAATAGTGGCTTCTCCCCCGCTAGTGCTATATTTATTTCGTTAAAATTTATTTATTCGTTATGTCATTATATATAGGTATATGTCTATGCATATATGCTTAATATATATTCTTGTTGATACAAAGAAACCAGAAGCTAGACACTCAGCTCTATTTTATTACGATGTTTTTCTCTAATTCTTCTCACGTGCACATAGAAGCGATGTTTGATCTAAAACAATTTTAATAATCTATTCTACACATATTAGCCGAAGGTAAATAAAAAGAATAACAAAAATTGACAAAATATGACAAAATATATTCAGGAATAATTGAAAGACATTTGGAAATACATGCCTAAGTGAAATCCTACTGTTTTCCTTCCTCAACGAACTTGAAATATCTGTCAGCACTCCCCCTTCTCCAGGACTTGCCTTTGAACATCAACAAAATAGCAGAAGCATTGGCCGACAACACAAGCATGGCCCAGAAAAACATAAGCCATCCGTAACCTGCAGCTGTCAAAAATTCTTGGCATGAGTAACTAACAGCAAAGTTAATGCACGCAGAAAATATTGCCAAAACAACAACCAATTCGCCCGATATGCCTCGGAAGCAGTCCATGGCGTACGAGGTAGCAATGGAGCACGATGACACCTGCTGAGCTGTCATAAAGCCAATCCCAACCGAGATGACCGGCCATGCGTCACCTTGCTCTGCACCCCAACCGTACATCATGTATCCAATTGCACCAAAGCAGAAAGGAAAGATCATTGCAAACAATCTCATTTCCGGCTCCTTCACCCCATTGTTCCTTTTAGCAAAAAAAATGACAACGTAGTCTGATAATGATCCAGCCAACCCACCTAGGCCACTTCCCACAAGAGAACCTAGGCACATCAAACCGGTCGTTGAAGTAGAGTAGTTATAAGGATCATCCATCAAAATTTCTGCAATAGTGCTGAATGAAAGCATACCTGCAGTACCCCCAAATCCAAAGTTGAAACCAGCATACAATATATTTGGGAAGGTGAATAAGATAAATGGACGACGGAAATATTGCCAAAAAGTGGTTTTGTCTTGAGGATAATAGACCCACCATTTGGTAATAATCTCCCCCCATGATGGAGCAGGAAAGTCCTCAATTTTAGGGATCTCGTATTCAAAGACCTCATCGGTAAGATCAACCTTAACATTTTCTTTTTTGTCTAGCTTGTGAGTACTGTTCTGCGGACTGTCATCAAGATATTCAACTTCACTGGATTTGAACTGTTCCAGGAACTTGGTATGTTCACCTCTTTCAAACAAAAATCTTGGGAAGAGTGTTTCTTGGAACGTGAAAACGAACAATGCAAAAACAACAGCATCGGCAATTGCGACAATGAACTGCGACCATCTCCAGCCGATTGTATCTGCTTGAGCTCCACCTGACACCAAACCAATAACACTACCAAGTTGCTGTGAGAAAAGGTAAACGGCCAATGCTCTACCTCTTTCGTGAACAAAAAAAGTATCGAAAATGGTAAGCTGGATCATTGCTTCATAACCTGCAACTCCAAGACCATTCAGCGTCATAGCTAGAAACCATTGAGCATTACCGTTACATTTACCGACCCAAACCATTGCGCATAAGGCAATGACAGTGGTTCCAATGAAAACCGGCTTCCTGCCTATTTTCATTGCGGTTGGAATCCATAAAACATTGAAGAACCCAAGTAATAGCCAATTTAAAGCACTTCCTCCGTTCATGTTGTTCATGTTCACTCCGATGTCTTCTGATACCGTTGTCCATGCCGCACCCAAATTGTTTTCACCGTATGCAAAGCAACATGCATACAAGGAAACAACAAATAACTGCCAGTATTTCTTATATCTTGGCCACCCTAGTGGATCAGCGCCACACTTAGTTGGAGGAGGGATATAAACAATCTCAGTTGCCTCGATAACATTTTTGTTGTCCTTCTTTATATCAACTAATAGTTCCGTACCTGGAACTCCGTCCACGAATTCTTCTCTCTCCATTTGTATTATGTCTGCAGGTGTTGTATGGTATGTTCATGTAGGTTTGTAAAAATACTCAAGTACAATAATTTTTAGAAAAGGAAAGAAGGCTGGAAAAGCTATCCTTAAGTAGACCTATCAGCTAGCTGGTGGAACTCACGACTGAGATAAGCCCAGCTAAAAACCGGTGATTATGATCGGATAAGGGCTAGGTAAAGACAATAGCAGTGCATGCTTTTTACACATTTTTTATCTGAGTTGGCTCCAGTTGCCTTGTACTCCGGCGGGAAGACACTTCCGTCTTACGGTCCATATCTTCCAAGGTGGAATATTAGGATACCGGTAGTAAAGGACAACTGTAGAAAAAGCGGCTCGCAAAGGCCTGTCTTATCCGCATCGAGGCCGATTTATTGCCGAGGACCTTATCTTTCGGCGCTAGCAACGGAGAATTGGCAATTACCGAGCTTTTTCCGTTGCAGCAAGCTTGATGCAAGACTTGAACGAAGCTGCAAGAAAGCGCTATTTCCAATCACAATTGAGTGTTGCAGAAAGGGGCTGGGAGTAAGCCTATATTGACAAATGTCTCTCAGAGAAGTGTCTTTCGTTTCCTCGTAGCTTGAGTTTCCAAATATGGAGTACATCTGGAAGAGAGTGAGTTTCAACTAGCTTTTTTCCATCAATGTTCATCCAGTTTTTGTATCAGCAAGATAGCTAATTACTGCGGAAGGTAAACGATCAGCAGTTTGCTAGCTTACGGATTATGTCCAAGTATTTACCAGTTGCGAATTCCACGAGATCGTTCTGGCTTAGTGCCGAAGAAGATGATATCAAAGGCTACCGGAGTTCTGAAAAACTTCCAAAGGAAATGGATACCGTGATCATTGGATCTGGTTATTCCGGGACTGCTACAGCGTACTATTTGCTGAAAGGGAACCCATCCAACAAGTCGATTTTGATGTTTGAGGCAAGAAACATTTGTAATGGTGCCACTTCACGGAATGGCGGGCATTTGAAATGCGATTTGTACTACGGTTACGAATTTTTCAATCAGAAGTACGGAGAAAAGGATGCCGCTTCTATTCACAATTTCGAATACGACCATATAAAAGCCACAAAAGCTTTGGTTGAGGAGGAGAAAATTGATTGCAGCTTTGTTATCACCAGGGCCTGTGATGTACATCTTGACAAATCCAGCATGGATAAGGCCATTAGGGGCTACAATGGGGTTTCTAAGAATCCTTATGTGAACTACATGCACGACCTACAGATGAATTTTGGTGAAGAGGCCAAGACTATTTCCAAGGTTGAAAAGTCTCCTCTTTGTTTGACCTATACTGCAGGGCACCTGTGGCCATACAAATTGGTGATTTCTCTCCTCAGAATATGCATTGCTTGTGGCTTGCAGGTTCAAGCAAACACTCCTGTTCTGAAGACAGAAAAACTGAAGGATGGTAGATATTTGGTGAAAACGCCAAGAGGAAATGTCATTGCAACAAAGTTGATTGTTGCTACTAACGGATATACTGTCTCAGTGGAACCGGATTTCGAAAACAAGATCATCCCCGTGAAAGGTGTAGTTTCGCATATTACTTCTTCCAATCCATCCAAGCGCACTCCCCATTTGACAAATACGTATGCTCTCAGATATTCGAGTGAAGAGTATGACTATCTCATCAACAGAGGTGACGGATCTGTTATTGTCGGCGGCGGGAAGCCTGTCTACGGTGACAACCACAGCTCCTTCTATAACGTCGTTGATGACAGCACACTACTTCCAAACACAAAGGATTTTTTCACCAATTATATGAAGGAGAGATTTTACACTTGGAGAAACTTTGACGAGAAACTCGACTGTATTTGGAGCGGTATTCTGGGCCTCACCGACGACACTTTGCCTTATGTGGGAGAGCTGTTGAAGGATAAGAACAAGTTTATTATTGCCGGGTTCCACGGCCACGGTATGCCACGGGTATTGCTCTGTGCAAAGGCACTGGCAAAGCTGATTAATGGGGAGTCAGATTCGCTAGAGGTCCCAGAGCCATTCAAGCTGTGTGAGGCACGGATGAAAAACACCAAGAACGAGACCCTGGCCTCCCTGAAAGCATCTCGTAGATACAAGCTATAGTTTTGTGCTGTGTACTTCTGTATCTGTCTATCTGTGTACTCGTGCAATCTTTGAATAATCCAACTATTCTGTTTTCTCTTCCTCAACTGCTTACCCTCTTTCTTTCTGCAAGGCGAGTAAATTGCCGGAGAGGGAAGCACTAACCCTGGCTATCCGGATCTCATTATCGCCCGGAGTACACTTACACACAGTATGGTACAATTGAAACCGTTAGGCTTATCCGTTCGAAAGAACCGAATTTAGCAGGAGCAATGGTATGGCTACCAAAAAAAGTGTGTAGTTGCCATCTAAGAGCAACTCCGAAAACGGTAACAGGCGATATGAAGACAGCTCCACGCTAGAGAATCCAACTCTCTTATCTCTGGCGGAAGATTCCTCCTTTTCCGCCTTTGGCTGATTAGAGTGGGATAGCATGGTACTTCGCCGCAGGCAGCGCCTAAAGCGGCCTGCGGCAAGTAGGTGGACTTCGGCAAGAAGGTGGACTTTGGCAGGTCCAAGCGGCTTCCAAAGTGGGGGATTTACAGAAGGAGGCCCATCCCTGTACTTCTGTCGACTGTGACCTAACTTGAATCTCAGCGGCAGAGGAAGCAGTGGTTGTATCAGCAGGTACCAAGTAGTTTCCGGGCTGCATGGAGCAGGTTGCGCTTGTCACATTGTCCGTGCTCTCTTTATCGGGAAGCACATTCTCCCCTTCCTAGCGCATTTATTGTTTGTTGCATTATCACACAATACACATCAGAATATGTAGACACCGCAAAGACAACTATCTTATCAATCACCTCTTGTTGCTGGCCCAGTTATGCAGTGGTGGGGGGCGGGTCTGAATCGCCTAGTTCGTGCCTGGCTCGATAAGGAAATAGAGACGCCAGAAGGCTGTGCTGCTTATCAACAAATTCAACTCGGATCCTTCCTCGGTCTCTCTGCAACATTACTCGCCTACGAAGCAATGGAACATTGTAAGCCGCAAGCCTTCAAGTTCATACTTAAAGTCGGGTATTGTCGGCACACCTGGCTGTCAACAATAGGGGAACGGGGAATATGTTTCCTTTTACGGCACCTGAACTGAAGATTCGGAGAGCGGAACGTTTCCGAGCACAAAATCTATAGACGGTTACTCTTCAGAAATGCAGCTTGGATTACTTGCTGTCACTTTATTGTTGGTAGTGGGGCTCTCCGGTCACTACTTCTATACTGGCAGGAAAACAAAACAGAAAACAGGCCTTAAAGCCAAATTTCAATCTCCGGTAATTACCCCGGTCAGTGCCGATTTCAAATGGGAGGAGACAGAACCTTATCCCTACAGACCTTTCAAAAAAGGTCCTTACAATATGACGTTAGCACTCAAAAAGCTTGATCCAAATGACCTTATTGCTTTGGAAAACACTTATTTGGAAAGAATTGCATTGAGAGAGAAGTTGTTTGACCAGACCGAATTTTATGCATGCGATGATTCCGCCGTTGATGCCTTGAAGGAAATGTACAGGTTCATTTTCGGCTTCATGGTGAAAAGATATCCACAATATTTTGAGCTAACTGAGAGAGGAACGTCTATCCACAATAGAATCACCCAAAAGTTTTTTCCTTCTGATCCGGCAGACATGAAAAAGGAGGAGATCCTCAGACTTATCGCAACCAACATCGAAGAAGATATGCTAATCATGTTAAAAAATCCTAGTACAGGTCAATTTGACGAGTACATTTTACGTTCCTTCATTACTTTAATGCCAGCCGGTTTCAATCCAATGACCAAGCTTAACAAGTCTTTGACTGCGATTCATGGACCTGTCCCTGGCTACCTTCAAAAGTTGCAGATCTCGATGAATAAGTTTTTTTCAAGAGTGCAACCTCATGAGTTCATTGTTCGTCAAAACTGGTCATTACAGACTCACCCAAACCTATGTGCACCGAAAGGCTCACACGCAACAAAGGAGGAAGCGGAAAAACTACATCCTCTATTTCCAAATGACTTGGACTTCAACAAATGTTTTTTCAGAGTTGAAAAGCAATGTGTCACAAGATTACCCGAAACGGGCGCCATCATAATGATCATAAGAACTTATACAACTTCGTTGATGGATCTCAGGGCAGACCTCAGCGAAGAACAGAAGGGCATCATGTGCAGCGCCATAGACGGAATCAGCGGTGACCTTGCACTATATAAAAGAAGGGCTATATGGGGTGACGCGGCTAAAAGCTTCATTCGTGGTGAAAGCAATGGTTCCCAACCTATTCCTAGAAAGCATGTATTCGTTCATTGAAGGTTTTTTTCCATATAGTCTTATTTAAAAATTGTATGGAAAGGTTAAGAAGGCTAACAGGATTAATAAGGTAAATGATATGCAGTGTAATGCTTCAATTGTTGATTGTACTTTGTGTAGTGTTTATTAAATTTATCTAGCAATTTATATCAGCTATACAAACGTATACAGCTGTTCTGTCTCCTCACACTCTCACAGTTTTGTCCACTCAATCTGATTCAAATTTTATGCATGTATGTACAAGTAAGATCAAGAAATAAACATAATGGGACAGAGAGAGTAGAAAACCTCAAGATTGAGAGAAGAGTGGGAATATCAAATATGGTCGTGATATATAAACATGTGTACATAATCTCGTTAACTGTTGTATGGATATGAGACGGCTGAAGTATCAGAGTAAAACAGACTTGTGTTTCGATGGAAGAGAATATCTATTTCAAGTTCCAAGTAAACCTCTAGTTTTTATAAGCAGGGATAAGTTCTTTTTCAATGAATTCCTCGGCAGCATTCTTACCGTGCTTTGAAGCAATAGCGCCAATCAAGGAGGAGGTGATTGTAGAGTAAATTGACTTTGGCTTGTATAGTTTGTCAATGTTTCCACCAGGTAAAGCTTTCTTACAAAAAAAAACCTTGTCGATATTCTTTGACTCAGCGAACGCAGCGAGCAGTTTATCAGACCACATGATACGATGTGCCAATGATCCAATAGCGTCCAAATTTTTAGACTGTCCAATCACATGTTTAGTCGCACAGAGTTGAAGAATCTGTTCTCCTAAGAAAGATATATGTGCATTATAAGGCTTTGAACCGTGAGCGAACGACTTGTGGGTAATGATCTGTAGCAAAAGTTCATCTGGAAGTTCTATTTTCGTTGAGAGGTTGAGAGAACTCAGGTAGTTCTTCAATGGTGCCAAGTTGTCGCTTTGTGTGCCATACTTCACACCGTCAGAGGACAGAACTTCGCTTGGATCTCTTATCAAGCCTTGTACACGTTGACCACGGACAAAGACAATCGATCTCTGTTGTTGTTGTTGTTGTGCGTATGTGAGACGTTGGTGTGAGTTGGCTCTGTGTGTGTTATGATGATTAATAGAGTATAAACGAGTTTGAGATATTTTGGATAAATTCCTCAACTGGATGCTTCTGGCAGTGTGCTGGCACGCCGATATTGCGACAGGCTTGCTGATGACGAACTGCATGGTGGCTCTATAGTGTGGTGTATTTAGCTGTTGCAGACCCTGGGATCGTCGTGTGATCTAGCTGGATGGCGGTTGGTTGCTGGTGGATTCTTCACCCATATCTGCCGCCAGCTAAGTGTTTCCCGCTTCTCTTCGTTTTCCATTTTCCATTTTCCACTCTTTTTCTCGTCCACCGGCGCTGGAAAATTTTTGTTTCATTTGAGTGAGGCAAGCATTCCGGCTGTGCTGCTTACGTAACTTCTCAAATGATTTACTTTTTTTTGCTTTATTTTTATTTTTATTTCTACGTTTTTTTATCTGAAAAGTTTTCTGATATATTTCACATATTCTTTGAGGTTATCGTTTGTCATATTCGTACCATTATACTGATCTGAAGTTAGAAAGAGATTGTAGATCAATCGAAGTGCACCAAAATGGATATTTTTAGAGTTTTGAGCAGAGGGGCGTCGTTGAACAAGTCCAAGGATTACAAGGCTGATTTTACGGCTCCTGATAAGGTCAAGTCTGCAACTGAAGTGAAAAAAGCCAACGTTTTGAGTCTACAGGTGGAAGAAGAGCTAGATTTTTTCCATAACAAACAGCATAAGATTGTCAAAGAAGTAGAGAGCAAAGACCTCGACAATGAAGGTAACGATCAGGTAAAAGATGATGACACAAAACAGGAAGACCCTGTCAAGATCACGACGAAGGAAGAAGCGTTGGAGCTTCGTAAGCTCAATGGATCTAAAGTCACCGGACATGATGTTCCCTTGCCAATTGGTTCCTTTGAAGATTTGATTAGCAGATTCAGATTGTCCAAGATTCTACTGCACAACTTGATTACCAATAATTTCAATGAGCCAACTGCTATCCAAAGTGAAGCTATTCCTTGTGCTTTATTCAACAGAGATTTAATTGCATGTGCTCCAACTGGTTCTGGTAAAACGTTGGCTTTCTTGATTCCTCTGGTTCAAAACATTCTTGCTGCAAACAGACCATCGAAAAAGGCGAAAGATGGCGATAACAGGGGTTCTGAAGAGAAAAAAATAAAAGGATTAATCATCTCACCCACTAAAGAATTGGCGCAGCAAATCAACAATCAGCTTAATAAAATCACTGAAAATCTCGGTATCAAAACGGGGTATTTGAACAAATCATTGGCATCCAAATTCCGTGCAGGAGTTTCCAAAGCTTCCAAGTTCGACATTATTGTAACCACTCCACTCAGATTGATTGATTTAGTGAAGAACTCTGCCCTTGACCTTTCGTATGTTCAGTTTTTGGTGTTCGATGAAGCAGACAGTCTTTTTCAGTCCGATTTCCTTGAACAAACAGATGCAATTCTTTCAGCATTGACAAGTCCCAAACTATGCAAGAGCATCTTCTCCGCAACGATCACATCTCATGTTGAGGAGCTAGCCCACGGAATCATGAAATATCCTGTGCGTGTCATTATCGGCTTGAAAGAGGCTGCTAACTTTAACATCGAGCAAAAAATAATATACTGTGGTGATGAACATGGTAAGCTTGTTGCGATTCGTGACATGATTCAGAATGGTGGCTTCAAACCGCCAGTCATAATTTTCCTTCAGAGTATTGATCGTGCCAAGGCCTTATTCAACGAACTCTTATATGATGGGTTGAATGTCGATGTTATCCATGCAGAGAGATCGCAAAAGCAACGTGAAGAGGCCATTGCAAGGTTCAGAAGCGGAGAGTTATGGTGTCTTATAACAACCGACGTTTTGTCGAGAGGTATTGACTTCAAAGGTATCAACTTGATTATCAACTATGATGTTCCGAACTCGTCACAGGCATATGTCCATCGTATTGGTCGTACAGGACGTGCGGGCCGTACAGGACGAGCGGTTACGTTTTACACTAAAGAAGACACTGATATGATTAAAAACGTCGTCAACGTCATGCGAGCTAGTGGCCAGATCGAAGGCATGCCTCTATGGATGCGGGACGAAACTGCTCTATCCAAGTTGAGTAAAGATAGAAAAAGAAAGCTCAAACGTGAACAACTCGAGCGTGGAAAAATTAGCACTGTTCCAAAAGCATTCAAAAAGCGCAAGTTCAGAAAAATTCAGTAGGTGTCGATATTGGACGGCTAACTGCTGGAATATACGCTCGGTTGATTGCACGTTTCTGGAACTACATTTCGTCTTATGTTAAACGACTATGTAAATAAAAGTAGGGTTTAAATCACTATATAATGTTAAGCGTACGACTGAAAATGAAACTTCCGGCAAACATCAAGTAATCCAGAATATCAAATCAGGTTTAAGTTCCTCTTTATACTATTACATTCTTTGGTATAGTTAATTGAGGCTGTCTGTATTACCTGCAAAGTCATGTACTCACGTGCTCGCTATCGACCCGTTGAGATCATGACAGATACACGACTTTTGATCTTCTGTCTCTCGCGGGAGCTTTTGCGTTTATTTTTATTTTTGTTTTGGCGCTGGTGCTCAGCACAAGCTGATTTCGTTGATGAACCGTAACCTTGAACAACTTGATGGTACTCAATCAGGAAACACAGGAGCATCGTACAGTCACGACCATGTCCTCCCAAGAATGGCCACGTTACCAGGAGGCCTTAGAGGGTTTTCTCCAATCTTCGCAAGGTAGTTTAACGCCAGCCAGTAGTTCCCGGGTTGCCAAGGCTCGTGAAAAGTTAAAGAAGTTGACTAAGATCCAATTCAGTGACTTGAGCACAGATGTGTACGATGAGATGCAACGAAGAGAAGCCACCCGGTTGGATCCTGAAAATACGACTCTCCCGAAGTACCTTGCTTCGCAGCCGAATTATCATCCGAAAAGAAATCAGGCAAGACAAAAGTTGGCCGCTTTACCCCCTTCCAGGTTCAAAGACTTAGTGAATGATGTTCTCTTTGAAATTGGGAATAGAATGTATAAAGAACAGAAAGTGGTGCCGAATAATGAGAGCCATAAAACTGGAGACAATATTGAGCAAGAAAAAGATAATAATGCTATTCATGACAGTGATGTCCCCGCTATTCACAACAATAACAATGACAACCCTTTTGACACCCATGTTGATTCTCATGGCGTCAGCCGTGCTAATGGCACCGGAAGTGACCCAAATGGTGGTTTGCAAATTGACGTTGGCAAAACAAAGCAATTCAATGATGATTTCTTCTCCGATTTGAAAACTCCCCAAACTTCCGATTTTCTGAGCACAAATAAGAGCCCTGTTACCCCTTCACAACGAGAAATCAAGCCGACGACTTTGGTTCCTAAAAAATCAGAGCTGACTTGGTCAAGTGATGAAGACGATGATCCTCAAGATCTGAAAGATATCAACCACGATGCCAATATTTCTCAAGGTGACGTTTTCGGTGCTACTCATAATTTATTTGACAAAAACATAGAAGATTCACGCAAGCCTGAAGCGATCAACAACGGATCCAAAGTGATTAATTTAGATGCTAACGACCGGTCGCCGAAAAAGCCTAATTACTTGGATAGTAACGAAATACTGGACACACATACATTACGCCATGATGAACCAAACACCGGAATTGATAGCACCTCTATGAAAAACGAATTGCAGGAATTGAAACTCAGAATTAATGAGTTGGAACTAGAAAATTCACATCTAAAGTCCATAACAACTGAACAACGAGAGCTACAGTCAGAAAATTCCGATCTGAAAACCCAGTTAGAAACCTTGAGTCGGAATCATCAAGATGCAAATAATAAGGTCGCAAGTCTGACAAACCAGTACGCAGATTACGATGAAATGAGACAAGAATTGTATGATGTAAAGGGAAAGCTGGGTGCACAATCTGAAGAGTTGGAGACCCTCAGGCAAATGACTGATATCGGTCAAGAAAAGCAGTTGAGCGTGGAAGATAGTAGGGAATTCGACACTTTGAAAACTTATCTTGACAAAGTGTTAGAAGAAAATGAAGAACTTAAAAGTAGATTAGCTACCATCCCGTCTACAAAATCAGATACTGGTGCTGAGCATTTAGAAGAACTACAGAATTTGAAAGAGCAGCATGAAGATTTGGCCCAATCTCATAAAATTTTAAATGAAAACTACAAGATTTTGAAAACTCACTCTGAAGATCTTTCGAATAAGCTTGAAAAGCACCAATCTGCTTCAACATCAGCCACAGCCAAGAATGTCACTAATACTACCATAAAAGCAAATACATCAGCAGTTCTTGATTGGCAAAATAAATTTGAGTCATTGCGCTCAAATCAAATTCAGTTAAAACTTTCTTCATTGAGTAAACTACCAAAATTCACCGATAAGAAGGCGTTCAGTCCAAATGGTCTTATCTCCATTCAGAGTATTTCCAATGTTAATGCCTCGTTGGAAACAATTCTAATTTACATGGATTCTAGAGATGGCTCAGACGAATCACTAATTGACCCTTCAGTTTTGTTTGAACGTGTGGCCAATTTTGTCAGCAATGCTAATTTACTTTCTAAGGAAGTTGTCGTATCTTCTAATGATAGAATTTATGTTCGTATTGAAGAGAAAAAGAGAATATTGAAAAATGCAATTTCCAATGCTTTATCGACAACCAAGCATTTTGCTCTTTACCGCCATATCCTACCTCATCTTGTTCTGAATGCAGCATTAAACGATGTCTATTTCTCGATCTGCTCACTAATCTCATTGGCTAAAATTCGTGGCGATGGCACAAAAGGTATTCCACAAGTTGGAACCGAGTACTTAGAGGACAATGCAACCGTCACTGCTACTCCCATCGCCCTTAAAAAGATTAATGAAATTGAAGAACGGTCACCTTCTTACGGTCTCAATCGGGCAGTAAATAGTACTGAAACCTCTGTGAGACCTTTGAGAATAACTCAGCGTTTAGCTTCTGGTTCAGCCTTAGATCTGAATGAGTTTTCCAAACCAGGACAGCCAAATGGATCAAGAAGCGGTTCTCCTATGGGTCGTAAAATTTTGGGTAGTCCAATTCTTCCAGTTATTGCAGCTGGCAAAAAGAATAATGATGTTGATAATGTCAAATTAGCCCCTAATGTGAAAAGAGGCGTAACAAGAAATGGGAGCGTTGAAAATATCAAAGATTCAGTAATGAATCCTGACTTGAATTCCCCAGTCGATGATGAATCACTGTTGGGCAATACCAAACAATTCAGCAACTCAAACGGTAGTAAGATATCAGTTTCTAATCTTGCCTCGAAGTTTTCTTCCCCTGAACATGAGAGTAACAGCACAACCAGTGTGTCAAAAAGCAATGCACCTTCCCCTTCTCGGGGTAAAAATATTGTTGATAAACTCAAAAAATTTGATGCCTCAACTGATGATTTAAGGATTGCAAGTAATGGCAAAGGATCGCCTAGTTCTTCCAAGGTGAAAGTAGGTAATGATGTTGCAAAGGCGTTTGACAAATTTGGTGCTAAAAGACGCAGTGTCGATTTGAATTTGGACACTATTTCTAAAGATGAGCCAGGGGAACATTCCAAAGAGAACAATGTCGATAACTCAGAAAAGTCACACGGTAGAGATACCCTTAAGGATTCTAGCAAAGTCTTGCACAACAAAGATTTGAATACTGTGAACGATGTTGTAAACCGGAATCCGTTCATTGACGGCTCTGCTAATGCTAAAAAAGGAGGGTTATTTGGAACCGATGAACCAGATTTATCTCTGAAACCGAAAATGGAGGAAACCGCTTATGATGGTGTAGAGATTGAAGCAGCCGATGGGAACAGCAAGAACTCGGATGTTCTTAGTGGAGATGGAGACCAACAGGCTAAAAACTATGCAGATGAGAGTGCATCTGATTTGAACGGTGAAAGACTTTCGAGCAAAGAAGCTTTACCTGAGCGTACAAACTCCGTAAAGATCAACAAAGAGTGTGCTGCTGATATCAAGCCTGAAAACACTGAAAGGGATTATACTGAGGCTATTAATGCAGACAAATTAAAGAGTGTCGATAATGAATCAAATGCTGCCGGAGAAGATGTTGAAACTTTTGACGGTGACAAATATTTTAATGCCCAAGATCAGGAAAAGGAAGTAGGATCAAAGTATTCTGCAGCAAAATCGGAAGAGAGTTTGCCAGAGTTGAAAACTCCTTATTCGCCAAAGTCTAAGGCCAGCGTTGAACCACTAAATCTCAACTTGGGCACTTCCGCAGAGCACAAAAACCTGGATGTTAAAACTGGTGAACTTGAGGAGGATGAGGACTTCAACAATTATGGTACGACCAATGATGTGTTAGCGGTCAATGATCCTTTACCTTCAGCAGGAAGTGCATTAGATATAGATGAAAATCTAGTAAGCAGAGTGAGCAAAAGGCAAAGTTTCAGAAAGAGTGTACTGGCCAACAATGTAGGTGCCCAATCTGGTACTGACAAAGAGGGCTGGAATTATAAGGGAGAAAGCGAAGAAGAAGAGGAAGAAGAATTTGATGTTGACAAATTCAATACTTTGAATCCAGACAATACGCTAAGAGAGTTGTTGCTATATCTTGAGCATCAAACTGTTGAAGTCATTGGTGCCATTCAAAAGACCTTACAAAGTATACGTGATCCGAAGGCAACAAAGGGATTGCTTAGAGGTGGTACCGCTGAAATCAACTCAGTTGTTAAACAGATGGCCGAAGGTACTAGTACTTTAATGAACCAAAGTAGATATAGTGAGTCTATGGGACATGCCAAATATGTGGTGGGCGTCTTGGAGGACTGTGTTCAGCGTATGGAAACGTTATATGGTAAAGATACCAGTAACGATGGAGAGTATGCTGGGAAGAACTTCAAGCAACGGAGTGCTGGTATTGCGTTTGATGTTGCCAGGAGTACCAAAGAGTTGGTGAAAACGGTGGAAGAAGCTAGTCTTCGTGATGAGATTGCGGTGCTAGATTCAAGACTAAGAAGGGATTGAGTTTAGAATGGGTTAACCTTTTTTTTTCTTCTCCAAAGGTTTAGTTTGGATCTAAATTTCTTAGCTACGGATAAAAGTATAAAGTGTGTAAATAATATTATGAAAGTTTATACTAATAAAGGTAAAGTAAGCAAAAAGCAAAAAGTAGGAAAGACAGTCCCGAGTTTCAAAGCGCTCTTTTGGGTAAATTAACCATTTTCAAAGATTCACCAATTTGTACAGGTTGAATAATGGGCTTGGCTGACTGATCCGAGGTGTTAGACTCCTCTGTGTAGTCATCCGCTTGGCCTATGTCACCGTCGTCACTCTGGTCATCGTCATCGTCAGCGTAGTCATCGTCAACGTCGTCATCATCGTCGTTATCTTGGGTATCAAATATATCATTATTTGCTGAGCCTTCTACCCATTTATTTTGCGTTTTTCTGTGCTCGTTCTTATTCTTTTTCAAATATGATGAAAAGACCATGAATGCTGCAGATGATCCATGGACAACAATGGAGACGACGACAAGAAAGGATACTAAAGGGAAAACGGAGTTGATCAATTGTGCCATCTTGACCTTTTCGGGAGCGTCTCCGACGACCGGGCCATGGGCGATCCTCAGAGCATCCACCTCCAAATCGGATATTGCAAGGATACAAGCAAAGATTCCGCTGACACCGATTGGGCCAAAGTGGCCGACCAAGATGGCCTCCTTCAATGAGTGGATCTCAGGGTTAATTTTGTAGTGCATTAGGATTGCTGGGAATCTTCTGAGCGTCAAGAAAACGATGGCAAGAACAACCAATCTCCAAGCATTGAGGCCTAAATCCGGGTTATTGAACTGTTCCCAGGGGACAATTGATCCGAAGTAGATAAAGTAGGAAATGTTGAGGAAAACATCTAAGGAATCGATAAAGGTCTCGTCTTCTTTCCTTCTGACGTACCAGCCGTCCCAGACAAAGCCGCAGCCTGCGCAGCAGGAGGCCAACAAATCGTCGATGCCTAGAATGGGAGAAACACCGGCACAGAAGAAGGCCATTGTGACGGGGAAGAAAATGTTTGACTCGTTATCTATCAAGTTGTATCTCTTGGCGAATCTGACCCCCCAGCTGGACGCGTAACCAACAAAAGCGCCGAAAAAGCATCCAAGCAAGCACTCGTATAGGACTGTGATACAGATGAAGTTCTTGGCTATCTCCTTGCTGTCGCCGGAATGGAGGATGATGTTAAGCGCCAAGTAGACGAAGGGGACGGCCAAGCCGTCGTTGCACGCCGACTCTGCGGTGAGGAGTCTTCTCAAGTGGAGCGGGACGTATTTCGAGGCGAATTCACTCTTGCCGATGATAGCCTGGGCCAATACCGGGTCTGTTGCTGTGACACACGCGGAGACAAGCAGTCCCCATGCAAACGAGTACCCAGGGACGAGCAAATGCACAAATGCGGCAAAAACGAGCCACCCGACAACCATGGCGAAAAGGAGAAGTGTGAAGAGGGGCGTTTTCTTATCGTAAAGGTATTTGGGCGGAAGCTCTATGCCAACGGCAACAAGCTCGATACATAGCAATATCCGTGATATCTCGAGGGTGTTGTACAGCGGGTTCCCCCAGACTACTGGATTGAACCAGCCGAGGCAGTGCGGGCCGACAACGAGCCCAAAGACGGCAGAGACAGTGGCCTCACCGAAGAAGAGCTTCTCCTTCACCAGGGAAGAGCACAGGGCGAAGAAGAGGGAGAAGAATCCTAGGCACGCATATGCGACATGGGTCTTGTCGGGGTTGAGTTGGCTCCAAACCATGACAGAAAGGAGGTCCGAAGCGCAGCGGTGCCTAGATTCTCTGGTGCTGAACGGCTAATCTGTGTCGGTGCTCCTCTATCCACAGTTGAACTGTACAGGATATCTTCGTCTGGTTATCCGGAGTGCAGAAGGAAAAAAAACGGCGAATCCCACCCTCTCCATGTTAGTTCTATGACGCACTACGCCGATCGACCCCTCATCTTTTTTCCCCGTTTCCCTCCTGCTCTCCCACCATACCCCACCCCCGGAAGGCAACTCAAACGGCAGTTTCCAGCGACGCCGCCACGGCCGAAGCAGTTTTGGGGCGCTCTTTCCTCCGCATACGTCATACCCCCGCGGCCGCACCAGCGCGGGGAACAGGGCATGTCCGAATATGGGGGGCGCTCAGACAGCGGCCCCGGGGCCCAGGCAGAGCCAGCAACGGCGGCGGCTGCAGTTGGAAATACCCGCGGCACCGCCGAGGCGGGACTAGCGATGACATCACAGGCCGTGCTGCACCCAACGGCCGGCCGTCGGCGACGGAGGAGGCCCATGTCCGGGCCGGACATAGTATAGTGCAGCCGGGCCGTCCTCCTGGCCCCCCAGATTGTGGTGCATTGCTCGCCAGCGTTCTCCAGATCGTTCGGGCGGCCAGCAGGGGCGATTTAGGTTGCACAGATCTGGTCTGATCTGTAATTTCCACCCGCTTTGGATCTGCGGAGGAGGGCTGGCGTGCATCCTCCAGCGTCTGAGGGGCAGGGCCATCTTCGCATGGAGCTATTCGGAGATTTCCTTCTTCTTTTCTGTGTCCAGAGCGCTTTCCAGTCGGTCTGACCCCTCCTTCCCCTCCCCCAAGAGACAGAGAGTGTCCGTGTCCACGATGTCGAATTTTGCCTCGGTGTTGGGAGGTTCCCAAGCCCAACAACAGCATCAGCATCAGCAGCACCAACCGCAGACCCAGCAGGAATCATCGCCCCAGCTGCAGTCCCAGCACCAGTTCCCTCACCTCCATCAGAGCCAGTTCCCGCAGCACGCTCCCCCGGCCCCGGCTCTCGCGTCTCAGCACCAGTACCAGCAACAGCAGCTGCAGATGCAGATGCAGATGCAGCACAGTTCCCCAGGACTCTCCAGCATGATGCCTTCCTATCACAGAGGCGAGTCAGCCTACACCGACGCCGAATCCTTACCCCTCGCCGGGAACATGGACTCGGTTGCCTTCCCCCGCTACAGCAACAGCACGCCGGCACTCCCTCCGGCGTCAGGGTATTACGCCGCACCGGCAGCTGCAACGGCGTCATCACCCGCCTACAACGGCTTCAACAACTATCCGGGCAAGCTGTTCTCCCCTAACACGAGCGTGAATTCGACGCTGAATAACTCGAATGCATCTACGACCTCGAACTCGGCCTCAGCACCAGCATCGGCGGCTTCGGTTTCGGCCACTTGTGCACAACAAAACTACAATACCCAGTATGCGACCCCGATATTCAACCAGTCATCGTATACCTCGAACTACAACCCGCAGTTCGGCTCCCACAACCTCAATATCACCCCGTTGAACCTGCCTCTGGTGAAACCACAGCTGCCACATACTAATAGCACTTTCATTCCACCCTATTCTTCTTCCTCTTCTACCACCGTGGGAAACGGAGAGAACAATCCGAACCCCTTGCTTGGCAACAGATACGACTACGTTGGCAACTCACTCTCAGATTTGACAAGAATCACCTTGGAAATTGAACCGCTAATTGATTCCAATACAAGCCCCACAAAAATACCCAAAGATTTGGTCTTGAAAGGTCTCGAAAACCTCCAACATCTCCAGCACGTTTATTCAGACTGGTTGAAATACTTGAACGTCACCGATACCCAAAACTTCAACAAGGTCGAAAAGCAGGCTGCACGGACTTTATCGCTCATGAATAACTTCGAAAATGAACCAACTACTGATGATAGTACCGGTGTTTTGGAATCGACTTCCAAAAAGATGAAATCTTCTCCTCACATGATCTCAGATTCAGCGTCCTCATTGTCACTCTCTCTCGCTTCACCTGTTTTCACCAATAAAAAGGTAGAGAGCAGGTCCCCTCGGTCACCGAAGAGAAGATCAAGCTCTGGAATGTCTAACCCGAAAATGAACTCCTCGTTTTCTTCGGCTTCGTCTTTGGACTTGGGAACCTTTACGATGGCCGCTAGTGTCCCTTCATCTGGGAGCTCCGGTACTGCTGGTCCTCTGAGTAACAACAATTCAGCAGCAGTCAACAGCTACGGCTACGGCTTTGGATACGGATACCAACAATACCACTGCCAGCAGTACCAATACCAACCGTCTCTGCAAATCCTACATGAGAACTCGTCAATCACGAAATATGACAAGGATTCCATCAGTAGACCAAAATCGGTGACCTCGGATAGTCTGAACAACCACAACGATCTTAGCAACAGCAACAGCAACAGCAACAGCAACAGCAACAGCAACAGCAACAGAAATAGCAATAGCAATAGCAACAGCAGGAGCAATGATCTGGCTGACTCCTCTAACTTAATTACCATTCAAGTCGCAAGAATGGAATGCATGCACTGCTCGTCCAAGGGTACGCCGGAATGGAGAAGAGGTCCTAGCGGAGAAAGGACATTGTGTAATGCGTGTGGGTTGTTCTACTCCAAGTTGGTCAAGAAGTATGGCGAAAACGATGCTCAATCCATCATGGAGAATAGGAAGAAAAGGGGCAAAAGCATGGATAGGAGGTTATCCATAACTTGATCCGGCGCACGCAGCATATTCTAATCTGAAGCAAAGCGAAACATTCAAACTCATATGAAATTAATCAAATTCAACTACTCTGCTTTTCTCTCCCTCGTTTAATGTAATTTATTCTTTTTTTTCATTTGTTTCTTTATATATACATGTGTATATATGTATTTTGGATAAAATTACAAAGTTTTTATTAGGATCTAATGATAATTAGTAAACATGGACTTCGTATATGACGAAGGGCTCATAGTCTGTGTCGACCAAAGACGCGTATTCATGCAAACTGTTATCCTTGACAACCTTACCCTTGTTGTCCTTCGTGAAGGCATTGCCTCCTAGGTAGCCGAATCTCTCAATACAGTCTGCCTTGGCCTTGCCGAGGTCCTTTGCATTCGTCACCTTGAGGATGTAGCAGTAGAACGTTGGAGGGAGGCCGTATCTGAGAACACTTTCCACAAACGCACGCAAAAGCTTGATGTGCACCCAGCAGATGGTAATCTCCGAGAAGGCCTCCTTCGAGAGCCTCATCAAGTCGTTTTTCAATGAGGACTCCTGCTTCTGGGCGATGCTGAACTCGTTCTTCAACTTCTCGATTATCTCGTCCGAGTATTCAAAGTCTCTTGGGATCCACTTGTTTTCACGCGAGGCAGTGAGGAACTGGTTCTCGTACTTCTTGAAGAGGGTGACGCCGTAAAGAACGTACTCTGCATCGCTTGATATCTTCCGTGCGGACCGTGGTACGACAAATGGAGAGATGGACTCGTATGAGTCCAAAAACTGTGATTCTAGGGAGGATGGAACGGCCAGGAGCACCGTCTTGAGGTGGTCTGATCCGAGGACAAAGTCGTCCTTCGACACGACGCCGTGGAGCGACTTGACCGAGAGGTCGCCATTTTGCTTCCGCTGGCACGCAAGCAAGTTCGACTTCGCGTTGTTGTAGATCTGGTACTGGGAACGCAAATCCGAGTCCAATTGCAAGCCCTCGTTGGAAATCAGCTTTATCAGCTCCTCGATCGACTTGTCGAGACGGAATCTTGACTGCTTCCATTGGAACTTTTCGAAATAGTCAATTGAGTCCATTCCGTCGACCTTCAGCTTTGGCAGGCTTGCCGATATGTTGCTGCCACCGCCGATGCCGCTGGCGCCGCCGCTGCTGCCAACCAAGTTCGAGATCGTCTCCAAAACTTTGGAGATCGACGTGTGCAATTGGTGGTCGAGTTTCGCAAGCTCCTCACTCTGCTGCACAAGCGAGTCCAACGTGCCGACCTTGAATCCGGGGAACTGCACCTCACGCAACTCCACCTTGCCTGAGTTCACGTTCGCCTCGAGCCATTGCGAAATCGAGCTCTTCGACCCGGACGAGGTAGGCAATGAAAGAAGAAGATAATCTGATGCCGCTGCCATGGTTCTGCGTGTTCTGTGTGCCTATGTCTTTCTCTACAGCCTGTCGGCCTTCCAAACCGCCTGATCTTGGCCGTCTCTTCCACTGCCGGATAGCAGGTGGCTGCATAAAAGCTCAGCGTCCTCTTTCCCTCTCCGCTCTGGCCTCACACTCTTACTGCGCTACACAATTATAACCCGGCCACGACACACGGCGTGTCGCGGTGCACGGAGGTCTCTCACTCTTCAATTTCAGCGTCTTCGGCCGTTTCAGCCGTCTGAAGAGATCTTTCCGGTTCGTCAGCGTCCTCGGGCTTCTCCTCCGACTGACGTTCATGCTCCTGCTCTTCGTGATCATCATGCTCGTCGTCGTCATCGTCGTCGTCATCGAACTGATCCTCCTCTGCGTCCTCAACGTCCTCCTCCTCTTCTTCCACCTGATTCTCGGGCTCTATCTCAGCGTCCTCCTCGTCGTCCTGTGCACCGTCGTTAGGCTCGTCGTAGTCGACCTCGTTGTCTCTCACTTGGTTCAGCTCAAGCCTCTCCCGCTCGAGCTCGGACTCCCGTAGTTTCTCGTCGTCCCGCTTGTTCTCTGCCGCCAACTTGCCGCTCAACTCGCCCTTCATCTTGCTCACGTCGGATGAGATGAAATCCCGCACCTTGTTGATCTCGAAGGTCCACTTCCGGTCCATTTCCTTCAACATGCTGATCTTCCGCTGGTAGTACTTGTCGTGGAGCTGCACAAGCCGGAACTTTTTCACGTCCGACTCCGCCAGTATGCGCTGGAGCTTCTCGTTTGAGTCCTCCGGAATGAGGTACTGCTCCTTGTCAATGGTGCTGCTCTCCTGGCTGCTCCAGAGCAGCGCCCGCACGCTGTCCAACGGTATATCCAGCGTCTTGATGAACTCGTCGTACTCGCCGGAGCCTTCGCTGCCGCCCTGTGCATCCATATCCACGTCTGCCTCCGCGTCCAGGACCCCCTCGCCTACCCGAGTGAGGTCCACAATGTCGTTGATCTTCAACTCCGGCAACCTCTCCAGCGACTCGTGTAGTGCATTCCACTGCTGGTTGTTCTTGAATGTCTGTATCTCCCACTTCAGTAGGAAGGTATTGGACACACTCGAATCTCCGCTCTTGACCTTTTTCACATTGTCCTCGTTGGTCTTGAAACAGTCGCTTTTGAAGGCGTTTTTCGCCTGCACCAACCGCACGGTGTCAAATATCAGCTCCGACTGGAGCGCATTTAGTCCAACGACCTCGTCCTGGCTCACGACCCCGCCATTCTCGTCCTTTGATGCTGTTTTTCGTGGTAAAAACTCCTTGAGTTTTTCAAGTGTCTCCTGTGTGAGTGTGCACGAGTCCTCTAGCGCTTTCCGGTACTTTGCAGAAGTTTCTGAATCCCTCATTGCTGGTCTGTATAGTTATGCTATATCTCTGGCAATCCTCTTCCCCTTTCTATGTTTGGCCCCCTTTCCACCTCTTCTTGTGCACACCAGAACTGCGTTTGGCATCTCTGCAAAGCATTTTCTATGCGCGTACAGCAAAAACAGACAGATTCCTCTCTCTCAAATTGGCCAGACCAGCGGGTTAGATTGGCCACTCGGTTCCGCCAACAGGTGGGCCTGCCGCTAAACTGAATTCATTTAGCTCAACTAAATATAAAGCCTATATCTATATATAATGTGCTCCGCACTTGCATGCTACGCACTACTATATCGTTACTATAGAAAAGCATTTGTGTGACAGAAGTGTTTGACATCTTCGGCTGGTATCAGATGCTCTTAGCCAGCTTGGCCAGGTCCTCGACAGAGGCGTCTGCAGGGACGTCGACGTTCTTCTCCGTGAGCAGAGCAGCCAACTCCTCCTTGGACAGCTTGTCGTAGTCCACCAAGACCGCCGACTCCTCTGTCGTGACGGCAGTGCCTTCTTTTGTTGAGTCCTTCTCTCCCTCACTGCTGCTTTCCGGCTTGTCCGCCTTCTTCGACTGGCACGAGAATGGGTTCAAGTGAGGATATGTCTTGAAAAAGAGTGATGCTGCACCAATTATGACAAGGCCCGAAACGGCCGCAATAGACGCCTGGCGTTGTGTTTTCTTTGAGAGTTGCATGTCGTGGGGTTCTGGCTAGACGTTCTGTTCGTTCCCACTCAGTGTGTTCACCTACTTTCTCTTAGATAGGGCGCTACGAAGGAATAGCAGACCGTGTTTGTACACTAGGGGCAGGGGCACCAGCAAAACACTAGCAACATCGGCAACAGCAACCACAGCCTCCCCCCCACTCTTTCTTTCGTTCTCACAAACAAACACCCCAGTTCCCGCTTATCGCGTTCGGTCGCAAACCGTCGCCAGATATGCCTAACTGGGCAGGCGTATCCGCTTCCGCTACGGGAACTGCGACAGCAAGCCCTGGCAGATTTAGGGGAGGGCATGGCAACGGGGTAGGGGGGGAAGAGACCCTCTAACGGTGAAACCCTCAGGCTACGTCCTGTCACTGCTGGTTGTGGTACTCCTCGTTGCCAAGACTGCCAATGTACGCGTAGCCGCCAAACCCGCCGACAAAGTAGCCGCTGTCGACGACAAACTCGGTCCACACGCTGCTGTGGACGTGGTTCCCGTCCCCGGGGAACCAGCTCCCGGTTTCCCTGTGTGTGGAAAGGAAGCACTGCTCGATACTCTTGGCTTCCTCTGCGCTGATGTATCTCACGTCGAAGGCTTTTTCGGCATCGACAGTCTCGCTGTCCTCGCCGGTGACCTGGAGGAGCCTAAAGTGACCTCTCAAGTTCACCCGGGGCATCCCGTACATACTTCCCGGGCTGGCGCCCGGCCAGTCTGCATCGTACTCGCTGGTGTCAACAGTGTAGGTGACGCTGCTGTCGTATCCGGCTTGCGCAGCTATGTTTCTCCAGTTGTGGCTCATCCTGATGAACAACAGGATGGGGTCCCCACTGTCAAAACAGTCAATGGCATATTCCGGGAACGACATCGCTACTGTGTCGTTGCCGTGTTCGAACTGCGTGTTGATCATTGCAACCGTGTTGTTGCTGACTAACCTTCTTGCCACCTTCGAAGCAGTTCGGGGGTCCCTGTAGACATGTTTGGGACGTTTAAATGGGTCATCGTCACTATCATAGCCGCCAAACTCTTCATGTCCTCCGTGGAGCTCAGCCTTTAGAATCTGTTGGGCGTCGCATTTGCCCGCAATGCCCAAAAGGATCCACAGTCCAATGTATAGTGAGAATGGTCTTAATGAATGCATTGTCTGTAGTCTGTTTCGGTGAGTTCTTACTTCAAGCTGGAGACCATGTTCCCGAAGCATACCCCCCTCAAGCTGTCTCTGTGTCAGGTGGCTTGCATCCCAAGCATTTTCAAAAGCTCCTCCTTTTAGAAAACCGTTATCCGCGAGAGGTCAATGTTGACAGCCCTGGCAGGTTTATGTTACGCACCAGGCTTTGCACGGCGCAACGAGGCGGGGGTGTAGGTCGGGTATAATTTCATGGAAGCCTCATCAATATTAGAAAAAGAAATACGTGTAGATAAAAAAACTAAATTAATGAAATAGTGGTTTGGTTGGGTGATACTGGAGAAGCCCGAAATCGCTGAAATTGGACAGTTCATGTTTATCCCAACCCGTCATAATACTAACGGCCTCGATTGTTGTAAAAAGAACGCAAAAATAAAAGAAAACAGGGATTTCATCATGTTCCGCCATGTAGTTGTAATTCGAAGCAACATTTTTTTTTAAGATGTTAAAATTAATTGGGAGCAGCTCATGACCTAGATTAAAGCACGACCCTCATAAAACCCTCCTTCTGTAATCTCTGCTTCTGTATCGCTGCCAACGGGTTCTTGCTGATAGTCAACTACTAACTTTTCTGGCTGTAGCTCATGCATCTCCTTTCTTTCTCTACCAAGCTTCTTCCAGTGATTCTTTTTATCCTTGCCAGCTTTTCTCCGGTGGCCGAAGTAAAAGCCATTGTCTTCAGGACCTTCATCTTCATCTTCATCACAGTCGTAATCTGTGTCGGAGTCGGAGTCGGAGTCGGAGTCGGACTCTGACCCAAATTCCTCATCGTCCTTGTTATATCTTGATGGGAAGCGAGGTCTTCTTTGCAATTGTCTCCGCATTGAAGGTGGTGGAGAACCTGGTGGGCCTGGGGGACCTGGTGGTGGACCTGGTGGACCTGGTGGACCTGGTGGTGGACCTGGTGGACCTGGTGGTGGACCTGGTGGTGGACCTGGGGGACCTGGAGGTGGGCCTGGAGGACCTCTCGAGGATGCAAATCCATGCTGTTGTTTTTTTTTAAGTGCATGTCCTGGACGATGACTCTCCTTTCCACCCATTGGGACGCCATGATGTTTCCAATATCTGCCATTGCCAAAGTCGTAGTCTTCACCTTTGGAGCAATCCTTGACATCTCTTTCTTCATCATCACTGTCATTCTCAGTCACAAAAGGCCGTTTGCCGTCTCTGTAACTTGTGTGACGTTTCCCCGAGTCCTTTCTCGAATGCTTCTTTGGCTTGGTTTCTGGTTCAAAGACAGAAGATATCGAATCGTAGACTTTTCTCAACAATTTTTCGGACAACGCCATGTTATTCTCCGAATCTTCATCCTTCGGTGGAGCGATCGGAGCACCTTGTACTAAGGTTACTAATACGCAAGTTGCGGCAAGATTTGTGAGTCTCATTTTGCCGGTTATTACTTATTACCAAAGATATAATAGATTAAGTATAAGACCGGAGTACTTGCTACGCAGCAAGGTTTTGCTTTGAAAGCCGGTATGCTGGCTTTTATTAAGGAGAGAAAAAAACTGCTGCGCCTCTCATTTCAGAATCTCCTGCAACTCAGAATAAATTCTGTGAACGATGAAAGTTAGTTGTAAGGTGATCCGAGAGTGGATTTGTAATTTTAAGCCACTAAGTTTGTTCACCCATTTTCCAATGGGGCGGAGGAAAGTTATAGGAAGATGAGCAGTATGAGTCTCGATTCGCCGAATCAGCGACTGATAAATTGCCGCTGCTGTGATATTTTACAAAGGCGCTGTAGTAGTTTTATAGATAAACGTAAACTCTAGTTAGAAATATAATATATAAACAATTAAATAAATGAAATGCCCAAAGGAAAGTGAAAAAGGAATGAATAATTAAGAAAATAAAAAAGTAGACCCATTAAGTGAAAATTAGAACTTGCTCGAAACTCGATATGGTACCATTACTTAGAGCAATGCCTCGGCATCTAACTCGTCATCGGAGTCAGCTGGAGGAGTGTACTTCTTCTTGTAGTGCTTACCAACCTTCTTCCAGTGCTTTCTTTGCTCCTTACCGTAGTGTTTCCAGTGTTCGCCTGGGGTTTCGACTGGCTCACCAGCTTCCATTAACTCGACGTCTTCATCGTCAGAGTCGGCTGGAGGAGTGTACTTCTTCTTGTAGTGCTTGCCAACCTTCTTCCAGTGCTTCTTCTGGTCCTTACCAATCTTCTTCCAGTGGTCGCCTGGGGTTTCGACTGGCTCACCAGCTTCCATTAACTCGACGTCTTCATCATCAGAGTCTGCTGGAGGAGTGTACTTCTTCTTGTAGTGCTTGCCAATTTTCTTCCAGTGCTTCTTCTGGTCCTTACCAATCTTCTTCCAGTGGTCGCCTGGGGTTTCAACTGGTTCGCCATCTTCGATTGCCTCGACTTCTTCTTCTTCGTCGTCAGAGTCGGCTGGAGGAGTGTACTTCTTCTTGTAGTGCTTGCCGACCTTCTTCCAGTGCTTCTTCTGGTCCTTACCGACCCTTTTCCAGTGCTCACCTGGGGTTTCGACTCCTTCATCAGCAAGCACAAATACAACTTCCATGACTTCGGAGTCGTCTTCGTCATCGGAGTCAGCTGGAGGAGTGTACTTCTTCTTGTAGTGCTTACCAACCTTCTTCCAGTGCTTTCTTTGCTCCTTACCGTAGTGTTTCCAGTGTTCACCCGGGGTTTCGACTGGCTCACCAGCTTCCATTAACTCGACGTCTTCATCGTCAGAGTCGGCTGGAGGAGTGTACTTCTTCTTGTAGTGCTTGCCAATTTTCTTCCAGTGCTTCTTCTGGTCCTTACCAATCTTCTTCCAGTGGTCGCCTGGGGTTTCAACTGGTTCGCCATCTTCGATTGCCTCGGCTTCTTCTTCTTCGTCGTCGGAGCCGGCTGGAGGAGAGTACTTCTTCTTGTATTGCTTGCCGATCTTCTTCCAGTATTTCTTCTGTTGCTTGCCGTAGTGCTTCCATTGTTCGCCTGGAGTCTCTGGGTCAGCAGCATCAGTCTCTTCGTTGGACTCCATCAAAGAGGAGATCGAGTCGACCAAGGAGTCAAGGAAGCCCTTAGAGCTGGAGACCTGCTTGGTGGCGGCGTCGTCGCAATTGATTGGAGCAGCTTGTGCGACTGCAAGAGCAGTGGTGGTTGCGGCGGTCAAAGTTGTGAATCTCATTGTAGTGCTAGTGCTTGTGCTAGGGTCTGGATGCTGAGAGAGGGAGCAGAGGAGAAAGCAATAAAAGATGCATAGAACCAACCTATCGACATAAAAACTGCTGAGCGCAGCCAGTTATTAAATAGAAAAAAAAAAGTCGATAACAGCCAGGGCTCAATTGCTGAGCACGCTCAACCCCGCGAAACGGCGTGCCGGCGATGACGAGTAAGCGAGAGCGGGCAGGGACGGCCTTCCGCAATGGCGAGACGGCGTGCCGGACACCCGGCGCGCCGGTCGTTATCGCAGAACCGGGGAGGCCGGTCGGCGAAAGCCGGGGAAAGGCGTCTCCCAATGGGGATGTGTTTATGTCAGCGAAGTTAGGTTGGGTGTTTACGTCAGCGGTATTTTATTGGCTTACGTCAGATCAAAAAAAATGTGCTGATCGACAGGGGGGCTTATTTTTAGGCATAATCCATATTTTTCGCTGGGTGAAATAATAATGCATTGTTGAAGATATGATATTATAGAACGATGCTAGTAATATAAGATTATATATGTAAAAAAAGCTTAGTTATCAACAGACTAGTAAGCGACCTGGTATCACGATTTTGTTTTAGATTATGTGGTTGGTATTAGAACGGGAAAACGATAACGATCGAATGGGAAACTGAGCTGCGTAGCACAGTAATTTCTAGTTCTCCACTTATAACAAAGCGGCCAAACCAGCAAGAGCGACGACACCACCACCAATGACAGCCTTTGGAGCAGCGTTGGAGAATTGTGGGACTTCGGAAGAAGTGGTTTCGGTACCAGTAGTCTCGGCTGGAGCAGTGGTAGTTTCAGCTGGGGCAGTAGTGGTAGCGGTAGCAGTGGTTTGCTGGTTCTCAGTGGTTGGAGCTTGGATTTGACCGTCGCCGATTTGGGTCAAGACGGTGTCTGCAGCAGCAAGAGAAGCAAGAGCGAGGGAGGCGATGACAGAGAATTGCATTGTTAACGAGTGGATTGTGTTATATGAGATCTTTTGGATGTAGAAGGAGGAGAACAAAAGAGCGTAGACGTTACGGAAGAGACTGGGAACCTCAGAAAAGGTGGAAAACGGGCGGTTTAAATAAACATCCGCTGTCGAAACAAAACTCGAAATTCCAGCGTCCGCCCGTCCCGCCTGTTTACCACAACAGACCACCCCGACGACCATGCCATGGCTCCCGTCAGTGCAGCCGTCCGGCCAAGACGGCCTGCGATCACCACAGGCACTCGCGTGTGGACGGTATGTAAACAGCAGCGGACGCAGCTCAGGTACAGCCGAGGTCGAGAACCTGTCAGCGCGCGCACGTCTCCATTGTCTGCTGTCTGCCGCTGCTGTTGTGTAAACAAGTGGCCCTAGCAACGTCATTGGGCGGAGCGTCTGGACCGCCATGGGCCCGTGGCTGGCGGTATAACTGCCATTGCAACTGGCTTTTCCGGTCATCGTGGCTCACGTGTTGTAGTTCGCCATCGGAGAAACTGTGGGGTCGGGAGAGGTGTGGTAGAAAGGATGGTGGAGATGGTAAATTGGCCTGCAGTCCACACCGGTCTCGACCCTTGATAAGGCACACTGGGCTTTCCCACATATCCCCATGTAGCAATGTCGTGCAGGCAATGTGAAGAGTGTGTGCAGACGACGCCGTTTCACAAATTGCTTTGTCTAGCTCGAGAGATCTCGCTCTTTTTTCTTTCTTCAGGAACCGCTTAACCAGCTTCTAGGATCGTCCTTGTTTTTCCACTTTTAGACAGACTTTGAAAACAACTTTGTGTTTATTATCTTTCCGGAACGGGTCTGGCACTACATGGCCCACGTAGAAGTGTTATCCGTCATCCGCATACATGTAGTGGTGTGTTTCTGGGATTTCCCCGTCGTTCTGGCAGCTCTTGAGACCAGCCACCTCTTCTATCGTAGCACCACAATTTCTGTGTCGTGAGTGAATGACTAAGCCTGCATCCTCGCGACAGCTGCCTAATCCGGACGGGAGAAGGACCTAAGTACTCCGTAGCTACATGAATCCAAATCTTTTTGTCACTTTAGGAATGCCATACTAGCCAACACTGCTGTAGGCAAACAACTGTGGATGCTAGATGACATGGGTAGCAACGACAACAGCAAAGCATTCCTAAAGTCTTTTTCTAGGGTGGAGCCCGTGCAGGTTTCGCTTCCCTACGATGAGAACCTCTACCCGCTTCTTCTCAACGAATACGGCATTATTCATCTCCTCTACCAACGCAACCTGAACCAGCACCGGGTTGCCCGCTGGTGGTCCCATCTGGACATTTTGCACAGACACACGCGCAAGATATTGCTTTTGCTCGAGGACATCGACGAGATCAGGACCTTGCGTCGACTGACTGCCATACAGTGGAACTCGTCGAAAAAGACCTTTGTGAAGGTCAACGAGTTCCCACAGATGGTGCAGAAACGGGTACTGAAAAAAGCGTCAACACCCTCCAACAACAAAAAGGGGAAGAATAAACGAGTGGAGAAGTTTATCATGTTACATAGGAAAATGTCTGACGCCACCGCTGTCAGTCTCATCAACAAAAAGCTCTCCTTGATTCTGAAGGAAACCAAATACCTTTACAAACACATCATACCGGCGTCGTACTGGAATTTCATGGGCGTTATCGAACTAGCACAGTTTGCCAACATCGGGTTTACTCTCATCGGGTTCATTTCACGAATGTGGCATTTACTAAGCAAAGTCGAGGGCTTTAATACCAACGCCAAGTTCCAGCAGGCACTGGAACAGGGAAAGAAGAAGGCTAGAGAGCTGGCAGAGGACTCGAAAATAGCACAGGCGGCTGAAATCGATCTTGGCGAGGTCATCGATGTCTCAAGTCTGGAAGAATCTATCTCCAACAGCACGCCTCTTCTTCCGAGCTCTGAAAACATCACTCCTCGTGCAGAAGAGATGAGACAGACTCCAGAGCCGAAAAAACAAGCAAAAGAACCACCGAAACGAAAAGCCAGTAACATCATGGATGATCTCTTTGGCCCCTTGGACGGTAAGAAGGCCAAAAAGCAGAAAAAGGCAAAGAAGGAAAAGAAAAAGAAGGCTAAAAGCGCAATTGATGATATTTTCGGAATCTAGCTTCTCAGATACAAACATTTACAGATCTGTGTATATAGTCTATGTTTAGTTGCCGTTGTTGTCGTCGAGTATCTGCGCTGCCCATGTCGGCAAGACGAAACTGGCAGAGTGGATCTCGCTGTTGTAGTACCTGAACAACTCCCTTTCCTTCTTTGCAGACAGCTTCCTAGAAGGCTTGGCTACATCTATATCTGCGTTTTTCCCGCAGCACATCAAGGAGATCTGGCCAGAGGTGTACGTAGGCATCGTACAGTAGCACGTCTTGACAACAGGGAATACCGTCTGGCACACATCCTTCAACTTCTTCAAGTTGTTGATATTCAACCATATATTTTCAGATGCCATCGATATGACAATCCCATCCTTGTTCAACGCATTGAACAACAACTTGAAGTATGCCTGCTGGAAGAACGCCTCCGCTGGTCCGTCCGGATCCGAGGAGTCCGTGATGATCACATCGTATTTATCTTGGTCCAAACGAGACTCACAGTCTCTCAAGAACTTGAACCCGTCCTGTAGAAAAACTTGGACCTTTTCGTGTGTATATGACTTCGCCATGTTCGGTAAGTACTTTTTCGATAATTTAATAACCATGTCGTCTATCTCCACCAACGTCGCACTCTCAACGCAATCGTGCTTGACCACTTCCCGTAGAACTCCTCCATCACCACCTCCAATAACCAAAACCTTCTTAGGGTTAGGATGCCCAAACAATGGGACATGGGTGATCATTTCCTGGTACGCAAACTCATCCCGTTCGGTCACTTGGATAATCCCGTCCAATACCAGCACGTTACCGAAATCAGTCGACTTGAACACCAGAATGTCCTGAAACTGCGATTTTTCTGCATGAAGAATTTTTTCCACCTTGAGCATGAAAGCCTGCCCAGGGAAATACTCATCGCTCACTTCACGAAACCACCCATCCACAATAAGGGGATGTGTCAATTCTTTGCTGCCGTCACCCATCTTGGTCTCATAAGTGCTCCCTGACGTATGCCCGACTAATCTTTTGTTTCCCTTCCATTCTTATCTTTTCACATCGAAATTGGCTTCTGATCGACGAACAGAGAAAAAAAATATCTTCAACGAGTTACGCCGATCGGCGCTGGTCGTCGAGGAAAAAAACTGTCTTTCCTCATTTTTTGATTTTCCACTACCGCTATTTCATGGATCTGTGAAAAAAAAAATTATCGACCACTATTCTGGAAAGATACACATCGATAGATATCCTTCCGATAAGGAAGCCCGTGTCATTGGCCAGAGTAGTAGAAAACAAGATGAAACACCCCTTCCAGCACGTTCTATTAGATAAGACCGGTGAGTACTTTTTTGCTGCGGCAATCAACTCGGTTTTCCTTTTCAAACTTTCCGGCAGTGATAGCGGTGATGCCAAGTTACTTGGCTCTTGGACTGATGAAGTCGACCCATATTACACCATCAGAAAGCATCACAAGGAACTTCTAGAACAGTATGAACAACAACAGAAGGAAAAGAAGGAGAGAGAAGAGAAACTAAAAAAAGAAGCTGAAGGATCAAACGATACAGTGAATGAAAATAATAAGAGAGAACTGGTTCCGGAAATCCCTGAGGAACAAATACCTACTTCGACCAAACAAATCATGAACAAAAAGCCAAAACTCCCATTACCAGGACCAGGAGCGCCTCCAACATATACTTACATCAGGGATATGTGTTTGTCACGTAACAACAGATATTTGATTGTCACTACCGACAATGATAAGGCAGTGGTCGTGTTCGAGATTGACTACAGCAATACAGATGGAAACGTATTCAAACTCATCAAGCGCCAGCCAATGTCTAAGCGTCCTTCAGCCGTATGCACATCAATGGATGATTCCACAATTATAATCGCCGATAAATTTGGTGATGTTTATTCCATCCCGATGACCGATCCAACAGTTTTTGATGACAGCAAGCTAAAACCAATTTTAGGCCATGTCTCAATGCTCACTTGTGTGCAGAACGCCGTCGATGAAGAAGGCAAGGAGGTTATCATGACTGCAGATAGAGATGAACATATACGGATTTCCTACTTCCCTAAATCGTATGTCATCAAGAATATATTGTTTGGTCACAGAGAATTTATTTCGTGCTTTGTGCTTCCTAAGTGGTGCGATGGTAAAGTGTTGGTCAGTGCTGGTGGTGATCCTTACATATGTACATGGATATGGCAAAGCACGGGTGAATTGAAGGAGTTGAAGAGTAAGGTGTCTGTCGAATCTCTAGTTAAAGATAAATTGAACGAAAAGCACCTGGCTCCTGAAAAGTTCCAAAATGAAGCAGGAGATTTAGTAGAATTCTGCATCTCAAAGATAGTTCCTTTGAACAAAACCCAACAGATTGCTGTCATCTTTGAGAAAATCCCATCTTTGTTTGTCTTTGACTTAACCAAAGAAGGTGATCTTACATTTGCAAGGGAATACCCAGTACATTCCGATATAATCACAGCTACAGCATCGAATGACCAGTTGATATGTAGCTTTGATGCAATGGATCAGTGCCTCCAGTTTTTTGACATAAACGATGACAAAACATTGCAAGTCTCTCCTCACACGGAAACACTATTGAAGGCTATTGATGACGCAAACGATGCTGTTATCGGCGACATAGATGAGATGATACCTCTGTTCAATGTCTACTACATGAGAAAGAGACGTGAGCATTGAGGTGTTGTGGGGTAGTAGATGAATAGACCCACAAATCCTTTTTCGGTAAAACCTGTAGTATATATACCTGAATCAAAAGAGAAAAAAATAGAACTAATATCATTTCATATAGGAGTTTCACTAAAGCAAACATCTACTTTGATTAAAGTGAGTGGTGTCCAAAAAGCCTTCAAACTTCAAGCCATCCATCCAAATCTTCTTCCTCCCTTGAACACTTATCATCCATTGAGATTTCAGAAGCTTTACCACGACGATTTTATTGTCATCTCCGGGAATCCCCGCTCCATCTTCTGTACCTTCTCTATTAATTTTGATTAGCGTATCTAGCCATCCAGCTTCCATGGCCAATCCATTCAATTTACCAACGCTATCTGCCATTCTAATAAGGACATTCAGTTTGTGCGCACCTCCGTCGCTTTCATAAATATAGTCGTCTGTGACTTTTGAAAGAAGGTTTTTTAGTGTCAATGCCGTTTCACCTATAACCAACAAGCTAGTAAACATTAATGACACATTTACCATTAAGTCGACATCTGCAGAATCAATTTGAATGATCAAATCTCTAAAGGTATTTCCATCTACATAGGGTCGAGAATACTTAACAAAGGAAAATCCATTATTAGGACCATCCATAGAACCATTAGTCTCATTAAGCAAACCTGAGCCCTTGACGTTTTTATAATTGATAACAATTTCTTCTCTTCTAGTAAACGGGTTTTGGTAAATTTGAAAATTTATGAGTCGTTGCTCAAGCGCAAAAAATTGATAGTATCTACATTCTTTCAAAAGATCCTTTCGGTGAGCTTCATTCCTGATCTCTATTTCATTTCCATATAAGCCATGCAAAAGTTCCCCGAAAAGTGAAGAAGACCTGTGAGATTGATAAGGGTTCAATGGTGGTGGCCTTATAAAGAGGTCATTGGATACAAATGGATCGATCAATAAGCTGTGATAGATAATACTAAAGTAGTTGGGGTAATTTCCCTTCTGAGTAAGAATCTCTTTTGGTATCTTGAACTTTTTCCCTCCAACTGTTATGTGGAAGGGTTCCATAAGAAGCCTTTCCTTCAACTTACGGAGACGAAAGTAACTAGCATCTAATAACAAATATATGAACTCGTAGTCATCTTCAATTTCAATACTGTATCCTTGTATATGTGTGCATATCTTTTCAAACACTTTGGGGGAACGATCAAGGGTTAGAGTTTTAGTTTCTTTATTCTTCAAGAAGAAATCGGTAAAAAAGGAGGGAGAGTCATAAGACAATGAAGCACCGCTTAGTAAAAACCGGTTGTCACCTACTTGAATTGTGTAAGTATTGTCATGTGGTAAAATGCAGGGTATTCGAATACCATTCGAGATATTGTGCGTTAGTTTGTTCTCTGCCATTGGTGTTTGTGGGGTACGAATTATTTCTACCTACCAGACCTCAGGGTACAATTGAATACATTATTCCAAGAAAGAGATTGATTGATTAGTCTCAACTCTGAGAAAACGAGTTTTGTTTTTCAGTTAGCATTACTTGCCTAATCAAGCCACCGGAGGCAGAAAAAAACTTGACATGATTGTTACCGTTCTTTATTATCTCACAAAGCGACACTTTCACAATTCCAAGCCGACAGCATTTTACTATATATGATGTTAAAGGGGAGCCCGTAATTTTTGTTATTTTAAAGCAGTAAGCATTTGCTGGTCTTTATTCATTGGAGGGCATGCAGCATTGGCCGTTGTCATGTACCGGGCAGCAGTAGATGCCTATAAAGTCTTCACGGAGAAAAGAACTGTGAGCTGCAAGAGATGGGCGATCGCTGGAAGTGTCAACTTCTTCATAGGTCTATTTGCTGTTTTGTACGGTATCCATATCCATCCATGCTCCAATTATTGGGCGTCTTGGGTACTTGGGTCGAGCAGAACAACCAGCGATGAAGGAAACAATAATAACTGCGCCGTTGCTGGTGCAGCTCTTGCTGCTATAGGCTGGGTAGGTTCGATGCTCTATGCTTTTCGTGAAGATTTCGGATGGTTCACCGACGATAGAACTTCAGATGCGGATGTTCCAAAAAGGAAACGAATTTCAACGCTAGTACAATTCATCATTGTTCTCACTTGTTCGGTTATATGTTTCTTGATATGTCGGATCAGTATGACAATGCGACTGAACCGATACTTATACAGTATCGGAGTTTGATACCATAACCTTTACTTCGCAATTATATTCAGATGCCTCTGGGGATAATTTTAAAATTTTTTCTTTAATTATATTATTATGTTACAAAATTATTTATATGATGTTAACACTCGCAACGTAGTTGCTTGTGAAACTAATAGAGAAAGCGTTAGCTAGTTGAAACCCGAAGTAAAAATAAAAACAAGTAGAAGACATAAAAAGATTGATAAGATGAATAAAAGAAAGTACAAAACCTGACCCCATTAAAAAAACAGTGTGCTCAAAAATTATAACAGGCAATGTCACGCTATTATAATTGATTAGTTTGCTGTTTTATTCGGGAAAACTTGGTGTTCAGTACCATGTTGTTGATTTATCTTATTATTTAAATTAATTTTCTTTCAAAAATATGATGTTGATGTTGATGTTGATGTTGATGTAATGAAATGCGCTTAGCTGTGTCCATGAAAATCTCAGTTATTTATAATTCACTGTCATAAATTTTCATACTATCGACTATGTTGTTTTTTCTTTATCGATGAATTTCTAAGCTTATTGTTTGAATGTAAATTGGATGGTAATATCACTTCTATATTTAAAATTTCATGAGGTGAGGCTTGTCACCGGTTTTCAACGAGAAAGAAGAAGCTAAGTATTGCTTTAATAATGGAGTTTTCTTAATTTCGGAGATTAATGCCTTGTCAACAACCTTTTGGTCCTCAATTCTTTCAGCTCTAATTTCCTTCTTTGGAGCACCTTCACCGAAGAAATCTTTTTCGGACTTCTTGGAAGAAACCCTTTCTCTGGCAAAGTAGGCAACGTTGTATTTGGATAAGTCTAAAGATTCTAATGAGAGCTGGGTGGAAGTAGCAATAACATATCTTGCGTTAACTCTTCTCAATGGGACACCATTAACCTTGAATGGACCAGAAACCAAGAGAGTGTTGTCTTCTAATGACTTCAAGTAAACAACTCTCTTACCTCTGAATCTACCAGCCAATAGGATCAAAACAGTACCTGGGACCAATGAAGATCTTAATTTTTGAGGTCTGGCGGTCTTTCTGGTTTGCTTTGCAACTGGTTGTTCTTGAACAGCAGACATGTTGTTGTTGAGAATAGGTTTGTTAGGCTATTAGTTTGACAAAAGTGTGCAAAACAGAACGAAGATTATATTCTAGGTATCCTTCTTATCTTTTGCTTCAAAACGCTTGTGCCCCCTATCTGAAATCCTTCATCTCTCTATTTACTATCTCTCACTCTTTTTGGAGCCCGCGCGCGTGTCAGTCATAGCGTGACTGCTAACCGCAGGGGCATAATCCAAATTAAACTGTGAGGTGCGCGGTGTACACCACGTCACGTGACTTCAGAGAGGTCTTCGAGCATACTCTACTTTAGTTCAACAATAGCAATTTTATCTCCGGAGCCTGTGAATCGGTTGAAGGCTTGGACAACAGGGAACAATTCGTATGCGGAACAGTCCTTTAACTGTTGCGGTAGATTGGCCAGCTTCTTCGGATTAGCGTATATTTCATAGAAGACGGACGTACTCGTTTCAAACTTGAAGTCAGCGAGTTCATCGACAAAGTGAATACCTACTTTGTTTCTTATATCTTTGTCAGATCTGCCCCCATCTGATTTTTCGTCATCAGAATCCGAGTCATAGCTCATGTACTGTTCCTGATCTTTGTAGAATAGTCCGCCCCATTCCAGGTCAGCCCCACGTGGAAGTTTTGTCACCTGAACGATAACTAGATTAGAGGTGATCTTTTCTTTATTATTGCTTGTAAGGATATAGTCATCAAAAACACTTGAGGCTACATCTACCAATGATTGATTTTTGATGAAACAGATGGTAATTAGATGATATTTGTAGCCAGTCGCTTCTTTCACACTATCATAATGCTGTAACGACAAAACAGCACTCAGTGCCTTATCGTGACATGACAATTCCATATTCTTGGGAATCAATGGGATTTGACCGCTGATTCTTATAATACTATCATTTGTGTCACCTATTGCCTGAGAATATGGTCCAATGTTGCAAGGAGCCCAGTATGAACGCCCTTGGACATGCAATCCACTTTTTGTCCTGAGATCCTTCAAAATCACAACTGAAAGTTGAGCATGTATTGTATCCGGTAAATTCGTTTCAACACATATTCTTGCGGGGGGCAAAGGTTCTGTAAAATATTTCACATACATTGAGTTTATTTTGCTAAAATTTGCCATATCCTTCACTAACAATTTGGAGGACTGTATGTTAGGAAACGTTAAATCGTATTTTGTTAGAATACTTTGTAATTTTTCAAAAATTTCGGTAATCTGTTCTTCAACAGTTTCTTTTACCGAAAACAGATTCGACACAAATACCTTGTCGCTAATTACAGAAACATTATCACCCCAAGAGCATGAGACAACTCTCGAAAATATCTCTTCTGTGGTAGAGGACTCGTTTTCCTGGAATGGTACATTGTCATAGATTTCTTGAAATTGTTCATTGAGAAGGGGAGGCTCAACGATGAAGTCGAACCAATCTTTAACCTTTGGTAAGTTTTTAGGCTTTTCAACAAACCCAACTTTAATGCTCAGATACCACACATCATCATTGGTGTGCTTAACCACTTCCTTCTCCAAAATTTCTATTCTTCCGAACTCGAAGAATGGAGCGTCCAAAACACTAGTTTCAAATTCACCTCCCTCACCACAGATATGCACGCCAAATCTTTTATTTAACTGGATTAATGTGGGGTGGATTTGCTGTAATGTCATATTCAGGTTAGAATCATCTAGTCCAATAGCTGCAACCTTGACGATTCTTGCATCCAGGCCGCTGTTGCACATTTCCTCCATCAACTCTCCTTGATCTCTCTTCCATAAATAGGCCAATGAGGTCAATCCTAATCGAAAGCATACATCTTCGACCCGTGTACGCTGGTAACTTGATAATATTGCACCGACACTGACAGCTTCGACATCCGGGTGATGTTTGACAACAGTGCTCAGTAGTCTGAATAAATCCTCTGTTTCATCGTTAGCTGTTTTGCTGTACTCTAATTTTTGATTTGATGCTGATCCTAGAATAGGCTCTCTATACATTGGCTTCCCCGTACATTTTTCGTACAGGGTGAGCACATCGTGACCAACTGTTTGGTACATGTAAGAATCTAGCTCGTCATTATCCGAGGAGGGAGGATACAGGTTGGCCATACATACAAGCTCATGGCCTTGTGCCAAGCAGTGCAAAATATTGAAACATGAATCTTTGCCTCCTGAAACAAGTGCAACAAACTTCATTTACTTTTTTCTGCAACTGTCAAAAGGAGGAATTCAACAGCCACCAGCAGCTGTCAAATAGTAGCCAGAATTACGAAAATAGAACATCTAATCTTTTCTGAAAAAAAACTGAAAACTCTGACATGAAACGAGTACTTTTTTCCCTATTTTGTAGCACAGCCGTCATTTGGGCGAGATATTTTTCCTTGTACCGATTAAGAAGTAAGGACACTTCCAAGGAAGATAAAAATCCTCTAAAAATAGGTTTGTAGTTTGTGTTGAGCTCTAGCATCGGAGAGAATATCAGCTACGAGAACGGAATTGGAATCAGATAATGGAAACACCCATCGACAAGGAACTATCAAAGCGGGGCATTGATGAAGCTACTTTCATGACAGCTGTTGCCGATACTCGACAACTTGCTTTAGCTGCAGCGCTAGAACGGGCGAAGAACGACCTCCTTCTAGAGGAAATGAAGGTCATCATAGAGGCGATAGAGAATGAAGAAAATGAGTCTTATCGCAGGTCACAAGCTCGGACTCTTGGCTTTATTGGGCCCCAGGAGTTTTCCCCTGACGAAATTGCAGCTTTTGACAAGATACCCAATGCAATAAGGTATGCCGACTTTTTGATGAAAAAGAAACATTCATACAACAGAGACGCCCCTTCATCAACTGAACGCTTTGAACATTGAGTATTGTTAATTTATATCTTCTTGGGAACCGAGCATCAATTTTGCAGGGATACACCTCATGTTTGTATACACATATCAAACTCAACCGCCCCACCAGAGTAGAGCATGAACCGACCGGAGAAGATTGCATATGCAAAGGCCTTTGCATGCGATTGCCTCTGTTTCAGCTCATGGGATTTCTTTTAGTTCATACGGTTTTCTCTATTCTCACGAGTAAGATATTTCAGTGTCTCGGACTTGTGCCCGGGGAATGACTAGGGCATTTCTCCCATATGACAGCAGCATTACTTCATCTAGCACCCGAACGGTTTTCCCACTCCTTATCCGCTAGGCATGGCCCGGCGCAAAACCTCCTTCGGGAGGGGAGGGGGGAAGAAAGGAGGAAGGGAAGCAGGGAAGTTGCCCTAATTTCTCTGCAGGATCCGAGAAAGCTAATTTAAAGTGATTGTTCCCCGTTACAGTTTCTTCTCTGCTGGATGCCACTTTTTTCTTTTTCCTTTTGAAGTGGCTTGTTTAAACACCCGACAATTCTGTTGTCAAGGGTTTTTTGCTTTTTTTAAAGTTTTTCCAATGAAAAGTAAGTCACAAAGAAAATCTTCTGTAATATTTACAGTTGTTCCGTCACTAACAATCAACAAATTTTCATGCAGAATCCGCTGTTCCTGCCCAGACCTCGGGGGATATTTTCACTGCTATCTCTACCGCTGAGCCTAGCAAGACATTGTACTCTCGTCTGGCCAGTACCGTTGCTTTCCCTTCCAATGCCACCAAATCTGGCGCTACCCAGACTAACAACTTTTGGGGTAACATCACCTTGGGGGACCAGAACTCGACAGTTTTTACCCACCCATATGTCCTTTGGAAATCCACTACTTCTGACTTTAATGGCCTAGCTATTTCTCATCAGACTGATTCTCAAAAAGTCTGGGGTAACAAAAACGATCATGGCGCTTCATCGTACTTCTACAGTGCTGCTGGTGTTATGTCCTTGGTATTAGGCTCAAAAGACTTTGACAACGGTTGTTCAATTTCGTTGCAAAACATGAAAAGAATGTCCATCGATGTCACCTTGTCAAGCTCCAGTGCCGGCTCGTTGACTGCTTCGGTTTTGCAAGGAATGGGAATGGTAACCGCAGTTTACAATGATTTGATTCCAGAAATCCATTCCCAAGTTGGAATCAGATCTGTTACAGGAGGTACAGCCCCTAAAACAGGCACTGACAAGTACAAAATCGTTTTGAACGATAACTCAACTTGGTACATGTATGTTACTTTCACAGACAACCAAACATGCAAGTTTGCATTGAAGGATTCAAGTCATATTATTGGATCAAATTCTATCAACAACTGTTGGATTCAAGTGTGCTGTGGTGATTTCAGTGATTACGATAAAGCTGCAGGTTGTTACCCAATTGCGTGCACTTTATCAGCATCAACCTCAGGTTCCACTGGAACTTACGCATTCAATTACACTACTGCAGGATCTGGAACTACACCTCTAATGTATGCACTTCCACACCATGTTGCTTCATTCACATCGAAAACCTCAAATACCAAATCCAACGCATCATTGGATGACACAGTCCATGGTACTATGGTGGGTTATTTAACCAATGTTTTTGAAATGTCTGAAAATCTACCAACTTCTCTTGGGATGGATCCATGGTCCAAAATTTCTGGATTTTCGAAGCCAAACTACTCTGATGATGAATTAAATGCGATCAAAGCAGCCGCATCAAGTGACATCCAGAATGATGTTGCAAATTTATCAGATCTTGATACAATGTACTATTCGGGTAAAATCCTTGACAAGTTCGCTTATGTTTTATATGTACTATACTACGTCTTGAAAGATACTGACTCAACAAGGGCTTTCTTGGGCAAAATGAAGACCGCAATGAACAGATTTACAAGCAACCAGCAAAAAAGTCCTCTTTGTTATGAGACCAACTGGGGCGGTATTTGTTCCACTGCTGGTATGGCGAATGGTGATACTGCTGCTGACTTCGGTAACGCCTTCTACAATGACCATCATTTCCACTATGGCTATCATATTCATGCTGCTGCAATCACTGCCAAAATTGATCAACTAGTTGGTGATGGGAGCTGGCTTAAGAACAACAAAGATTGGGTTAACAACTTAGTCAGAGATGTAGCTAATCCAAACGAAAGTGATACTTACTTTCCTGTTTTTCGTAACTTTGATTTCTTCATTGGACATTCATTTGCACACGGTATTACTATCTATTCTGATGGTAAGGATGAAGAATCCAGTAGTGAAGATTACAATTTTGCATACGCAATGAAGGTTTGGGCACAAGTTATCGGAGATTCCAACATGGAAACACGTGCTAACTTGATTCTAGCCATTGAAAGTAGGGCAATCGGAACCTACATGTTATATCAATCGAACAACAACTCCATGCCATCCAATTACACTGGAAACTACGTCAGTGGTATCATGTTTGAAAACAAAATTGATCATACTACTTACTTCGGTACCAATGAAGAATATATTCACGGTATCCACATGTTACCAATTACTCCAGTATCATCTTTGATTCGGTCCCCTACTTTTGTCAAGGAGGAATGGGAAAACTTCCTATCGAGTAGAATCGATGGCATTAGTTCCGGATGGAAGGGTGTTTTGATGATGAATGTTGCGTTGTATGACCCTGGCACCGCCTACAAGTTCTTCAGCCAACCTAACTTCAACTACAACTACTTGGATGATGGTATGACATTGACGTGGTCATTGGCTTACTGTTCGGGGGTGAACAACTGACCCCGAGCAGGATGAAGGTTCGCTTGCCGTAGTGCAAGAGGCGGAACTGGGAATCCGGGACGGTTGAATTGTGAATCATGCACATTGACAGGTCTCGGAATCACCGATTTAGGCTACTCGCTTTACTGTTTTGCCGTTTTATGCTCCCACTGCTGCTGTTTTATTGTGCTCTTATTGTTTATGCAGCTTATCTCTACTTTTTTGTAACAAGAACGAATGACACTCCAGAAAAAACAAAGGAGACTCGGCGAGAGTTGCCGCTCAAGGATGCCGCTCTCCTCTCCGCTCGCTTACGGTTGCGCCGCCCCGCGATAGGGACCGATGGCCGTGTGCTCGCTTACAGTGTGCTCGCTTATAGTTGCTGGGCGGGAGGGGCTGCAATGATGGCACGGTATCTATTGGTATGTGAAGGAGCAGGACATGTCTAGAGACGGGGATATATAAAAAGAGCTGGGTGCTTGCAGTATCTGTTGGAGGTGAAGCCCGAGTAGGAGTGGAACACCTGTAGTTGGGTTGCCTCTGCGGAAGTTGAAACTGTTTTGCCCTTTTGTTTCTCTACCCTCCCCCTTTCTTATCTTTATCTAAATACAGAGAAGGTTTTTTTTAACCACGGAAAAAAAAACGACCCCAAGGTAACACTAAATGTACAGACGACTTCTCTTACAACAGGGCGTCGTGCGGAGTGGACTCTGCACGTTTGTTTCGCTCGCACAGAGACAAGGAACAGCAGCAGCAGCAACAGCCATGTTACAGCATAGAAACATTTCCAACACTACTGAGAAGAAGATTTCGACCGCAGGTCAGCCAACCATACCGCCAGCTAGTCTGCCGGGTGTCAAGTCAGTTGAGAAGACATATTTGGATACGTTGACCTCAGGTGAGTTGTTTGGCTATTTGGTTATCGGTATGGCCACAATTAACCGTCCTCTTCTCAATTTGGTGATCCGTCTTTTCCCATACACCCCTCTCTGGATAATCAGAGCGTTGGTATACCAGAACTATTGCGGAGGCGACAACTTGCCACAGGTTTTGAAGACAGGTGAGCGGTTGGCACAGCGTGGCATACGTAACATGATGGTCTCCTACACAGTTGAAGCCTGTGACGGCAAGCAGATGTCTGTCAGCATAGAAAAAATCATTGAAGAGACCCAACGCAGTGTCTCTGAAGCACTTTCTCCTCACACCGCCGCCATGATTGAAGAGGTCATTTCCCAAGCAGAGCCAGCCCAAGTCAGTAAAGCCATCAATGAAGTGCCACCGGGTTACGTCGCGTTGAAGCCAACCGGTTTGATTGAGGGTGCTGCCGAAGTTTTATTGAACTACGATAACCCTAAGTACGCAGACAGATTCAACGAGCTGGTCAAGAATTGTGAAAGCGTGTGTGACATTGCAGTTGCTGAAAACCAGAAATTGAAGGAAAAGTACCCAGCCCGTGATTCTCCTTTCGTGGTCATTGTCGTGGACGCAGAACGTAACGACTTGCAACAAGGTGTCTACAAGTTACAGCGTGACTTGATGGCTAAGTACAACCGTTCCTCTGTTCCAGGGGCCAAGCCAACATTGGGAGATGCATGTGTTGTCGGTACTGTCCAAATGTATTTGAAAGAATCCAGCTCCATCTTGAAACTAGATGACGAACTCGCAAGAAAGGGAAACTACATCCTTGGCTGGAAGCTCGTTCGTGGTGCATACATTCACTCCGAACCAAACCGTGGTGTCATTCACGACACTAAGAAAGACACTGACGTGAATTACGACGCAGGTATTTCTCAAACCATTGCAAACATGAACAGCGGAAACCCAACTGTTGGTCACTTGGTAGTTGCAAGTCACAACGGTAGTACACAATTGAAGGCTACCACTTTGCTCGAACAGCTTGGTAACGGCGAGAACGCACAAAAGGTCCGCTCTAACGTTGTCCTTGGACAATTGTTGGGTATGGCTGACAACATCACCTACGACTTGATCAAGAACCACAACACAAAGAACATCATCAAATACGTTCCATGGGGTCCACCTTTAGAGACCAAGGAGTATCTCTTGAGAAGACTAGAAGAAAACGGTGACGCAGTACGTGCAGATTCTGGATGGCCATTGGTCAAAGGTATTTTGGGTACCTTTATGAAAAGAGCTTTTTAGCCACATAGCTAACTACTTTGTAGATTAATGAGATTATTATAGAGATAAACATAAGACTGTAGACTAGCCATAATTAAAAACTCTACGAACCACATGTTGTAAGGCTAAAATACAGAATATAATGCTATTATACAAATACTACACATGAGTGACCGCATCGATCATTGAACATAACGATCAAGAAAATCCTTATGAAAATCGCTTTTCAAAGTATCATTGGAGAACCTGTCTGCCTGGCTCATATTCGGCTTCTTTGACATTGTTTTCACATTTCTCCATGATTTCTTCTTCGGCGTCACGCCCGGTGTATTTCCTTCATTAATTTCCTCTACCGCCAACAAGGGATTCGATGACTTAGCTCTCAGTGCTATCTTTTCCTCTTCGCCTTTCCGTTTGGCCTCCTCTCTTTCCTTCCTTATGTTCTCTATTTCCTTCAGTAAAGCCTCTTCTTCATCCTCGTCCTCGTCTTCGTCACTTCCACTTCCACTTCCATTTCTGCTTCCACTCTTCGACTCATCTTCAGATCGTCCGTGGATTTCTTCTCCGTCATGCTCTATATCTCCACTGGCACTTTCCATGGCTTCAGTCTCAGCGCCTTCACCCATTTCATCGCTGCCTGTGGCGTCGCCTTCTCTTTCATCAAGTGCACCGATCTTTTCTTCAGCACTTTGCTCTCCCGTTTTCAATGTTTTCCGGATGTCTCCTAAACGATACGGCTCCAGTACTCTCTCCTTAATGTCGTAGCTGGATTTGACAGTCTCTTTCTCAGTGTAGTCGTGGAATTCTTCATTCCTGCGTGCCTTTTTGCTTCGAAACTTCAATTTTGAGTGAGATGGAAGGGCTCTTTTATGGAAAATGGAAGAAGCCACCTTTTTCTCCTTCCCTCTAGCATGATCAAACGTGGGCCTATGTGCCGATGACATTGTATTTGGCTACCTAAGGCCCTCCATTGTTCCTCTAGCCCAGCTAACCGTGTCTGCTTTTACAATCCTCATATAGAAAAGTGTAGAAAAAGATTGACAGACTCGGCTAGAGAAAATTCGAGGCCAGTCGATTTCGGTACGTTTGCTTGTCAGAGAGGTGATCGTGTTTTACTCTGTCCAACCGATCAGCAGGAAAAGGTAGCTAGAGTTAATGTTCAGGCGCTGAAGGTCTGTAGACTAGGACACGCTGTCAACACCTACAGTTTGAACAATGTCTCATTCGTATGCATTGCCCCACCCAGAGAGGGAGATGGAAACGGAGAGGACGAATTTGAAAACACCTCTTCCCAGAGAATCACAAGACATTATAGTGCAAGACATTCCTGAAGGTATTAATCAGTCTTCCAGTGATACCAAAGTGAATAATTTAACCAAAATAGCAGGAACAAATCTAGAAATACCTTCTTCAATCACAACGGCAAACAACGAAGAAAGGTATACGCAAGATCAGATGGATCCCGAGGTAGGAAAGCTGCACACGACTTCGACCAAAGGAGATAGTTTAGATGACAGCTCAGCATCCCATGTTAACGTCAAAGACTTTGCATACGCTTTGTCAGACCCTAAACACTTTGGAATATACTTAAGTGATGATGAAGAAGAAGACGAAGAAGACGAAGTCGACGCTGATGATGATCATGATTACGGCCACGATGGCATCGATGAAACAGATTTGAATGATAGTGAGAAAAATGGACATAGTGATTATTATACACAGGATGGAATATATCAACCCCACAACTCGATGGCTCACACGCTTGCAGATTCTTGTTCAGAAATACCGGACTCAAAGATGGACACACATTTGCACACAAATGAAGGACGAGATTACTATGGAATACCAAGGATAGAAAATGGCAACAACGAAAGCTTCGGAGTGGGACGGCAGGAATCATCTTATCCCAATGATGATGAAAACAATCACATACTTCATGCTGTTGCGCTGTATGAGTTTACGCCTGAAAACTCTAACGAACTACCGTTAATTCCAGAACAGCTCTTGATTATAAATTACGAGTGTGGCGACGGATGGCTTGTAGCTCACGATCCGTTTACAGGACAAACAGGGTTGGTACCAAGTGAATATATTCGTATATTAGAAATAGAACCGGCCGAAGAAGACTATGATGCTGAGGTATACAGCGAGTTTGCAGCAGATGCAAAAGACGCACAACGATTCATGCCGGAAATATTAGCAGATGATAGCAATGGTGACTACCCACAAGAGCAAGGGATAGCAGAAAACATAAGTAAACTGTCCATATAGAATGTCCCAAAGCTATCTTGGTTGACTTCTATATAATGTATATATGCAGTTTTGTACGATACCAGATCAGTGTATAGAAAAAAGAAACTATTACGTTAGCGATGTTAAGTAATAAATATTTAATTATACACAGCTTGCTACTTTAACTACAGAACTGCAATGACAGTAAGATTTAATCTTCATCTTTGCTAATTTCGTTCTCCCAGTTACTTTCATTTATTCCTGAATTGTCTTCTTCCTTAGCCAAAAATCCACCGACTTTTTCTAGTAATTCTCTGATTGTAACTTGCAACTCTTGATCAACCTGCGCTGCCAACTCTGTATCGTAGAGTGACTTGACTGCAGAACTCAAAGCCAAACGAGAGTTGTTGATATATTCGAAGCTTGGGTCTGCTTTTGACACATCTTTCTTCAACTTGTAATTTTCAAATTCTCTACCAATATTAGCCGCATCTGCCACTGGAACATCATGCTGTATCCGCAATGCTTCAAGATAGTTGGCAAATCCTTCAACATAGAGGGCCTCCACACCATCTTCGTTGATATCTCTTGCAGAACTTGCAATATCAGCCGCAGCTTCAAACATTCCACATTCAATTGCATATTTGGATAGCGTTACTAAAGGCTGGTACATTTCAATGTAGATCATTTCTATTTCATCAGAATCAATGTTCTCATTGGTGTTAGCAATATCTTCCAATCCTTGCTTCTTTTTCTGAAATAAACTCCAGGAAAGTTCAATCTCTTTGGCAGCATCCTGAGGCCTTTGTTGTGAAATACGTATACTAGCAATAATGGAGTGGGTTTCAGGATTGTGAGAACACATATCAGTCAATGTGGTGGTCCACTTCTCACATTCAGCCTCTGCTTGAGGTAACATACAAAGATCTGTCATCCAGATCTCAACTATAGCCGCTATCCCTTGCGTTAGTTTTGAGGTTATGTATTCGCTTATTTTATCTTCGTCCCCATAGGCTTGCAGTAAAATCTTTATGCCAGAATCCAGGTTTTCATCTACTTGAATTTCTCCCTTGCTTAGAGATTCTATGACTTGTGCTTGCTGAATCAACCTGGCAATTCCTATCTCAAGCAATTGCACACCGTTTTCACCACCAATAATTTGACCTAAATGGAAAAATTTTTCAATTCCCTCTTGTGCAATCGGATCCAATTCACAGGCATGAGATAACACCTCATATGCCGATTCGACATTACTTGTTTCGAGATATGCCTCACCAAGAGTTTGTAGATAAAGAGGACTTTTCGCATATGTGGTCCTGAAACCTAATAAATCTTCGAGTGCTTGTTCGGGGTTCGTAGGGAGAACAACTGAAGCACGGTGGATCAAATTCAATAAGGCATTGTCTGACATTGTTTCCTTCGTTAGTTACTGGTATTGCTCTACCAGGAGATCTATAAAAACTGATATTGTAGAAGGTCCATCCTAATGGCGGATCACATAGGAAAAATGAAATAATTTTTTTCCAACTTCGCATGCAGAGAAATTGAAGGAATTCATGTTGGGAAAAGAATGTACATAGCTCCCCAACTGAAAGCAAGTTTGAAGCCTGGATAATTCGACTCTGAACTTCCACCCTCAACCACTGGAGATAACAGAAGCCATATAAAGTAATGGACCCTTTAGAAGAACAAGCACAGGAACTTGAGATTTTGCAGTCAATCTACCCAGACGAGCTCACTGTCTTGACACCAACTAGATTTCAAATCAACATATTGATCGATACAGATTCAAAGCGTAGACATGCAGTACTTTTGGATGTTACATACACTGAGAATTATCCAGAGACTGTTCCTATATTAAATATATTGGAAGGAACGGTGGGTGCTGAGGAAAGTGAATATGACGAAGATGAAGATGATGAGGAACACGAAGAGGGAAACTATGATCATGACGACGATCAAACCATATCCAAGAGACTTTTGAATCTTGTCGAAACAATACAACTCGATAGAGATGATTATGCTGAGCTTCTGCGAAAAATTAGGGACGAAGCAGAAGACAATGTGGGTATGCCAAGTGCATTTTCACTAGCTTCATCATTGAAAGATCACGCGGAAACCCAATTTACTGAAAAGTTAAAAAGTAAAGAAAAGGAGATAATGGATATTCGTGAAGCTCGGGAACGTGAAGAGCAGAAAAAATTTACGGGTACTAAAGTTACACTTGCCAGTTTTGAAAATTGGAGACAAAAGTTTAGGAAAGAAATGGGAATTGATAGGCGTTTGGACGAAAGGTATGCTGATGTACACAAAGGAAGGCTTACGGGTAAACAAATTTTTGAACAAGGCCTGGCCTCTGGTGAGGACCTGGAAGACACAACCGATGGTAAAGAAGTTGATATGTCTCAGCTGAAGAAGAAGTTGGAGGAAACCACCATCTGAATTAACTATTCACTTTACTTTACTTACTTGTAATCATATTATTAATACAACAGTATAAACATTATACTAAACGGAATTTCTTCGCCTACTATACGATTGTCTCACTATCAACAAATCACCGTAGTTGAATTGTCGAAAGCGGGAGAAGATTCTTCAAAACCTACATTACTCGGCTTCATAGCCAGAAAAATCAAACCAATTACTTTTTTGATGATCAAAATACTGTAACATGGGCTGCATATTAGTCTACCTGAACGTATCCTTGAACAGTGAATTTTCGTTGTATGTGTATTTGAACTTTTCCCTCATTTCGTTATTAACTTCTCTGCTCTCAGTAGAACTACTGATTTCCGTTTTAAAATTTTTCATTAGATGATTTACGTTTTGCCTGACTTTGAGAGTGCCAAACATCGAAGGTGGACCACCAAATTCAGGTTTCCAACTCTTTGTAAAAATGTTGGTTCCTCCATATTGTAACTGTGAAAATAAGTCAGCATACGTTTTGTTATTAAGTTCATCTTCATCTTCTCTGGATACAAACTGTGTGAGCAGCAAATGCTCATGCTTGAGACTACCCTTTATGTCTTCGTGTTCTAGTTGTTCCTCTTCGTCATCACACAATTTCTGCAAGTACTCGTGACCTTTTGTTGTCATATCCAGACCCGAAACATATTCTATTCTTTTTATTCCTTTGTCGTGAAGCTCTGTGTCCGCATCTAGAATAACAAATTCATCATCATACCATTTGAACTCTTCATGTAAGCTAGTATTATCAGAATTTTCACTATAGTTATCTCCATTGTTGCTATCAAAGTTGTTCATCAAATTCTGAAGGTCATCCTCCGATTGCAAATCATCAATGTCTTGTGCATTCGAAAGCATTTCGCTGTACTTTAAATCTTCTTCATCTTCGCTAGACGAGCTCTCATTTTGAATTTTACTATTTTCAATATTAGCATCCACCGTTTCTAAATCACTTTCATTCATGCTATCTTCATCGCTTGAAGTAGCATACCTATCAGCTGGTCGAGACTCTCTGGTAATCCTATTTTCTTTCTGTGTGAGCTTTAACTTTCTTCTTAGTTGCATCCATAATTTATTTGAACAGTTGTACTCGTTAAGCAACTCTTCAGATACATCATACACCTCCTCTTTCGTGATTCCAATATTCCATATATCAATATCATCCAGAATCTCAACTCCTTTAGGATCTACTTTGTTCATCAAATTAGATTCTTTCCTTGTGAGGTCAGGATAAAAGTCATTTTCACCATCTATGTCACTTCCAGAATCTCCTCCATCAAAATAATCTATATCTTCGTTCACTTTTTCATTGAGATTTTTCACATTCAATATCTTGACCATGCCTTTTGGGTTGGGCGGCTTCTTCAGTGATTTGATTAAATTATTCCATTCGTACTGCTGAGGTATCGTCAGCTCGTTCATTTTTCTCCTGAATAACCGCAGCAGCAACTCATAAATGTATTCCCGAACCAACCTGTACATATCTAACAAAGCAAATTCGACAATTGATTGGGTGCGTATCTCACTATGATTTGTATTCAAGCCATTCAACAAAACCAGCAATTTCTCCATTTGTTTTGTGTTAAATAATTCATTACATTTGCTAGCGATTTCTTTGTAGTATTTCCCACGATATTCTCCGTGCAAAGAGCCGAATTGGACTTCATCTAATCTTTCTATTGAACTAGCAAGCTTTTCTTCCGTTTTGATGAATATGTCACTCATTTCGTAGGCAATCGGCATATCATCAAACGAAACTAGCTTTTTCCTCAGTTTCTTGTCAGACTTATATTTTGAAAGCTCATTTGACAAAATTTTATAAAGACTCATGACATCTGCAGCAGACTTATTCGGTAATAATGCTGCAATATCGTCAACCCGAGAGATACCATAGCGTGCCAATGACTCATAAAAAATATCTTTCTCATCTGCTGTCCATTTCAATGCATCTGTTTTATAGGCACTATCTAGTTCGTCTTCGGATATGTATAAAGGCTCACGTTTGACAAATAGATCAAGGCTATTCCCAAACCCAGACTGAAAACCAAAGAACTCCTTGAATTCTTTACTCAAAAGCTTGTAGTACTGTAAATTTAGATTTTTAGTATAACTTTTTGAGCATTTGGTAATAAAGCATATTAGTTTATCAGACAACTCCCAATTCATTGAGTTTTTCCCTCTCGTGTATCCGAGGTATATGCAATTCATGATTTCTACAAGAACTCTATGATATGTGACGGCATTGGAGGCTACGCTAAGAATGTCTATCTTGTTACCAATCTTTCTCCATACTTCTTTATCGTGAGCAATGAATCGGTATTCGTCAATGAATTGTTTCCAAGTCTTAAAATTCAAATACTGTAATCTATTTCGAAGTAAAACCATACCTGATTTCTTTGTGAAATATCGTAAAACAGAGCCAAGTTTATCTCCTAAGTACTCGTAATAGAAGTAACCTCGCACGGGATCATTTATTATAGCTTGTTGTAATTTATGATCTCCTGTTTCAGTCAACACTAACGGAGTATATGCTATTTCTGATGGGTCAATCAATACCTCTTTTGTCTTAGCTTCCAGTTTCGGCTTTTTATTCGGTTGATCTAAACCTGTCACCGGTGTTCTTTCTGCTTCTGATCTGGACGGAGGAAAATCATCCTCGGCCACCTTCACTATTGGGACCGATTTGCGTCGTTTCCCTCCACGGGGGTTGCCCATTCTTTTTATTTATACAGTCACCTTGATTTCTAAATTCCAAATGCCGATACCCGCCTGTTCAGAGGCTCTTCGTACAGCTGTTTATTGAACAGACTGACTTTACCGAGATTAGAAAGTTTCAAAATCTTGTGCCTCTCTATCTTCCATAGCCGAAAGCGGGAAAATTTTTTCCGTAGAGGTATGAAAAATTCAGTACCTTTAGTTATTCCAGCATGAATCTGGGGAATCTGATTTTGTTGGGAATTTAGATCAAAAGAAGAGACAGGTGCCACAAATATGCTGGGAAGATATAAATTCATTTTGAAGCACAGGCTTCCTTTGTCTGTGCCGAGATACCCGACGTTTCAGAGCCCCATTTATAGGCGATGGAATTCGAGTTCAGGGTCAGCGAGTTCCATAGTACAAGAATCGAAGAATAACAGCGACAAAGAACCCAAGGAGAGTGCAGAAAACGAGCTGCTTGAAACTGAAACTGAAACTGGAATTGAGAATGTTCATTCAGCCGAAAAAATTGAAAGACATCAAAATGTGAAACCTGAGTTCCTGAGTTTCCCATGGGAGAACGCCGAGAAGGAGAACCATAGTGTGGATGAAGAGTTACCATGGGCTTCAAACACTGAGACAGAAGCTGAGCCAATCTTGGAAACTGACAGCGCTGATCCATCTAAGAGTGAATTGATTTTGGCTCCCCTGAGGAAGAAGTCTTCTCCTATTGAAAGACTCACACCGAGGAAAAGTGTGTCCCATAGAGCAGATCGTTCATCGGGAGTCAACTTTCAAATTGAGCGTGACTATAAAAACCTCATGCAATTCAAATATAACGTTTCGAGTGACGACTTCATCAATATAATTGAAGAATTGAAGCCATCTACTCCTGTTGTCACCGTGAAACAGTTGACCGAACTATCTTTGAATTTGGATAAATCATTCCGGGTTAAGCAAATTAGACAGTATATCGAAAACTCATGCCCGGAGATTCTACTAAAAAAGTCGATGAGCAAAAAGAAGCTTATAAACAAAATCATCTCGGAGCACTGGAAGTTGAAGGTCACGTTGGATCCGACGGGAGATCTTGTTTGCGAAACGAGGATCGACTTGTCGAACAAACGAGATTTATTTCTTCTCTTGAGCAACCGAGGGTTTTTACCACAGCACTGGTCTTTGATCGGAGCGCAGCTATCATTGGGCACTACGAGAAAAGAACTTGTCGTTAGAGGATCGAAGAATATTGTCAACTTTGTGCAAGCGTCATGGAACGACTTGTTGAATAATATTTCCACGGATACTGTTGATCTTGGTCCGATGATGGGCTTTTATAAAAGTTTAGGCAAAAAGCTAGACTTGAACACACTACAGCATGAATGCGGTGTTCATTTCGACAAGGTTAGTCTGGACAAGAAAAGTTATGTTTTATCGGCGATCAAGAATGCCTCTATTTCGAACGCTAAGATTGAGATACTCAAAGCAACCGAGTACAGACGCGGTTGCAACAATAGCATAATCACAGAACTCATCGAGGAGGCCGAAAAGGAGGACAAGGAATTGTTGATGAAGATGGCGGTGAGCGATGAGAGTTTACCATGGTACATAAAGCCTGAGAACTACTTCAGATACTCGATTACGAAAAAGCGGTTGAGGGAAAGTCTTCTGAGCGACGACAGCATGATTGTTGAGTCTTTGAGCGACGAGGTTCAGGATTTGAAGGTAGAGGTTGAAGAAGCCCGGGAGAAGTTTGAGTACAACTATGTTCAGACGGAAGACGAGTGGAGCAAGAAGAAGCTTGAAAAGAGTAAGAAGTATGACAACAAGTTTTTCCACATTGACGAGGGCAGCCAGAAGTCGACGGAAGTGTTGAGTAAGCTTGATGTTACGAAAATCGAGAAGGAGTTAGCAGACTGTGATTTCGAGGGCCGGGACGATCCGACGAAATTGATGCTTGGCAACGTTGTGAGTGTCAAGTTCGGGAAGTTGTTGTTTGAGAAAGAGAAAGGGCACGAGAAGGCCCAAAAGACGCAGCGGAACACGTACTTCAGCGAGAACTTGTCTGAGGTTGTGCGGAATATAGGCCGTTTGGAGTTAATGGACAAAGATGCTCGGCTTTTTGGGGCCACCGGAGGCATTATGAATCGGTTCAACCGCCAGATCTACGTGAAGTTGATACCGAACGGGTTTTGGGGCGGGAAGTTTGAGCACTTTGTGGAATACCCGAGCATTGAGATTCTCTTTGACCTCAAGGATGGGAAGTTGAGTGTGAACGGGTTCTCTGCGTTCATGTGCGAGTGCGAGCGGAACGTCGAGGTGGCTGTCCCGCACCTCGACGTCGACATGAAATTCCAGAGCAGCTACAATTCAATGCTCGTGTACAACCGGGACCAGTGGATCTTAAACGGGCGCCCCGAGGAGGCATTCCGCGGGCTTGAGGGCGCTGAGAGTGATAACGAGATCACGCTGAACAAGAAGCAGATTAACATGTTCATCTCGCAGATCGGCAAGCGGCAGTTCGACCTCCGGCGCCCGGGCGGCCTTCTCGGGATGCTCCACCAGTTCCGACACAAGCCGTACGCGTTCCACTTTCCGCAGAGTGCCGCCGCCGGCGTGCACACGCAGCTGGTAAAGTACTCGGCGGTGAAGGTTGAGCTCGTGCGGAGCATCGAGCTCGAGTACGAGGGGCTACCCGTTTCTTTCGAGCTGCACGACGACGGGGAGCACGAGCGCGTCGAGGTCTCGATGTTGCAGGAGGGCGTCGACGCCGGTCGCTTTGTGCAGCACAGTGCCGGTCTCGCCCGTCTCCTGTGCATGTGACCGTTTCCCCCTGCTTAGGTCTCTGGCCAGTTATAGAAGTTCCTGTAGATAGAATATTGCCTAATCGAGACAAAAACCGACAGAAAACATGTTGCGGTCGATCGGCGTGGCGGGCCGATCGACGCGATTTTTCTTTTCCCCGGCTTCCCTCACCCGCGTGGTGTCAGGGTGCTGTGCGCTGGCCATTGCCCTGCAGGGCGAGGCCGTCGAGGAGGCGCCAGGTTGGCAGCGTTTGCCGTCAGGGCTTCTTTTCTGACGTCGAGAAGAGGTGGATGGTGGCAACTTGAGGGCCATTGAGCAGTCAAAGAAGGAGAAGTGGTTCTGGAAAGACAGATAGTAAGTACCTCACAACTAACCAAACATGTCCACCACCTTTTTCGACGTCTCCGCCAACGGCCAGCCATTAGGCAGAATCACCTTCAAGCTCTACTCCGACGTGCCAAAGACTGCTGAAAACTTCAGAGCTTTGTGCACCGGCGAAAAGGGCTTCGGCTACAAGGACTCCATCTTCCACAGAGTCATCCCAGACTTCATGTTGCAAGGTGGTGACTTCACCAACTTCAACGGTACTGGTGGTAAGTCCATCTACGGCGCCAAGTTTGCGGACGAGAACTTCATCCACAAGCACACCAAACCAGGTCTCTTGTCCATGGCCAACGCCGGTCCAAACACCAACGGCTCCCAGTTCTTCATCACCACTGTCGCCTGCCCATGGTTGGACGGCAAGCACGTTGTCTTTGGCGAGGTCACCGACGGCTTGGACGTTGTCAGAAAGATTGAGTCTCTCGGCTCCAACTCCGGCGCCACCAAGGCTGAGATCAAGATCACCAACTCCGGTGAGTTGTAACTCTCTCTTTTCTCCCCCGTTATAGCTACCCGTTTTTTAAGTATCTACTGAAACACAAATATAATTGAAGTTTGCGTCTCCCCGTACTCGTATTCTATGCCTTTTGCGCCGATCGACCACTCCCACTTTTGCCGCGACAACTTTTCTCGACATGATAAATTTTTCAGCTTCTTCGCTTTGGGACTGACTCATGGAGGCCTTGAAAGAGGACGGTCGTTCCCGGGGTGTGACGGAGAGCCGGAAAAGAAGAGGAAAAAGGTCAACAAGCATACACGGAAGCCACCGAAACCAGCAGCCATGGACTTAGTGAACCACATGACCGACAAGCTGCTTTTTGCAGTCCCTAAGAAGGGCAGACTCTACGAGAAGTGCACGCAGATGCTGAAAGGTGCTGACATACAGTTCCACCGGTCCAACAGACTCGACATTGCACTCTGTCTTAACCTCCCGATCGCCCTCATCTTCTTGCCTGCCGCCGACATCCCCACCTTCGTCGGCGAAGGTCGCTGTGATGTCGGCATCACCGGCTACGACCAGGTGATGGAGTCCGAGGTCGACGTCGACATGGGCATGGACCTTCTCTTCGGCAAGTGCAAGCTCCAGATCCAGGTGCCTCAGAAAGGCCCGTACGAAAAGCCCGAGCAGCTCATCGGGAAGACGATCGTGTCGTCATTCTCCCGCTTGACAAGAAGATACTTTGAGAAGCTCGAGGGCGTCGCAGAGGGCGCCCCACTCAAGACCAAGATCAAGTACGTCGGCGGCTCTGTCGAGGCGTCCTGCGCCCTCGGCGTAGGGGATGCCATTGTCGACTTGGTCGAGTCCGGCGAAACTATGAAGGCCGCCGGTTTGCACCCAATCGAGACCATTCTGGACACCTCGGCCCACTTGATCTACTCCAAACAACCCTCCTACCCGGAGTTGCTCGAGCTCATCCAGTCTCGTTTCGAAGGGCTCCTGGCTGCACAGAAGTACGTCTTGTGCAACTACAACGCCCCAAGAGCGGAGCTCCCAGAATTGTTGAAGATCACCCCTGGCAGAAGAGCCGCCACCGTCTCCCCGCTCGAGGACGACGGCTGGGTCGCCGTCAGCAGCATGGTCGAGAGGAAGGACATAGCCACCAAGATGGACGAGTTGAAGTCTTTGGGCGCCTCCGACATCCTCACCTTCGAAATCACAAACTGCAGAGTGTGAATCATCGCCTTCCGCTACTCGTTCACAAACCAACCGACCCTGTATACTTTTGCGTTAGATACACCGACGTCGCAGCCGGCACACCCCTTCTATCCCTATAACCGTTTAATTAATCAGCTAGAGTAGACTTTGCCTCGCCCTTCGCAACGTAGAACCCCGGTTTGCTTCACCTTCTCCATCCTCCTCCTTCCTCCTCCTTCATGAAACTTAGCGCGATACCCTATATTTTGCACCCGTCTGTCTGGGCTTGAAGAGTAACATCGAGAAGGCACAGCTCGACGAAACGCCTCTTCTGGCTCCCTACTTCCGCCCTTCGCCCTTCGCCCTTCCCCCCCTCGACGACGACACCGACTTCGGCATCCGCAGAAATCCGGAGCAAAGTACGTCTTAACTGGAAAACCGCCCCGTACAGTACCACTTTTCCATTAATGTCCCAGTCATCCGGATCCCAGATAGGTAATTCTAAAGCATCAAAAAGTGAGAATACCGATTACAACCAATCTGTACCGTCCGAAAGTTTCAACAGATCTCGAGAACAAAGCCTGAATCAGTTCAGCCTCGACCGTGACTTTGAAGACAATCTAGACATCGCATTGGGGAATATAGATCAGGGGAACTTTAAGAGAAACCCGTTCAACTCCAACAACAACAGCAGCACCAACGTCAATAAGTCGGTAGAAAATCTGGACTCCTACTCATTGAAAAGCCTGCACAGGCCATCGAACGTCTCCGACAACTCCAATTCGAACATGCTCAACAAACTGTCAAATACTGGCAACTTCAACTTCAACTCAAACATAGCAGAAGATGGTCTCACCAACTCCTCCAACTCAATATGGTCCAAGAGTGTCTCATCTGTTTACAATAGCACAAAGCGTCTGATATTGCAGAACAAAAAAAAGATACATTTGCCCGATGATCACGAAAATGGTAACGGCAGCACGAGCTCTTCTACCCTAGACTACCAATCGAGAACAATCATTCCTCACATGGATTCAATATATTCTTCAAATGCCGTCTCAAATGCAAAATATAACGCCTTCTCCTTTTTCCCAATAATCTTGTACGAACAGTTCAAATTCTTCTTCAACCTTTATTTCCTCTTGGTGGCATTGTCCCAAGCAATACCTGCATTAAGAATTGGGTACTTGTCCTCTTATGTCGTCCCCTTGGTGTTTGTACTATCAGTGACAATGTCCAAAGAAGCAATCGACGACCTATTACGCCGCCATAGGGATCGAGAACAGAATAACCAACTATACGAAGTTCTAGGATCCTCAAAACTGGTGACGGCCAAAGACTTAAAGTGTGGGGATATGGTCAAACTACACAAAGATATCAGAATACCCGCAGATATGATCCTACTCCAGTCTAGTGAGAAAACAGGAGAGTCTTTCATAAAAACAGACCAGCTAGATGGTGAAACAGATTGGAAATTGCGTATAGCATGCTCCTTGACCCAATCGTTGGCAGAATCAGAACTAGAAATGATCAAGATACAAGCCCAATCTCCAACGAAAGATATCCACAAATTCGTCGGTAATCTCACATATGGAGATAATACTGTTGGGTTGACTGTAGATCAAACACTTTGGGCCAATACAGTTCTAGCATCCGGTACCTGTATAGGATGCATCATCTATACAGGCAGAGATACGAAGCAAGCAATGAACACTTCCAATCCAACAGTTAAGGTTGGTTTGTTAGAGATGGAGATCAATCAAATCTCCAAGGTCCTTTGCATTTCTGTTTTCTTACTTTCAGTCGGTTTGGTCGTTTGTCAGGGCTTTGGTGAAGATTGGTATGTCGATATCATGAGGTTTCTCATTTTGTTCTCAACAATTATTCCTGTCTCCTTACGTGTGAATTTGGACTTGGGAAAATCCGTTTGCTCTTATCAAATTCAGCATGACAATAACATCCCTTCGACAATTGTGCGTACTTCCACCATACCCGAAGATTTAGGCCGAATTGAATATCTGCTTACCGATAAGACTGGAACGTTGACTCAGAATGAAATGGAAATGAAAAAGATTCATTTAGGCACAGTTTCATATTCTGGCGATACTATAGACCTGGTTAGAGAGTATATCAATCATTATGGTGAAAATTCGATGAAACCTACTGGTAGACGTGACTTAGGTGTACGAGTTCGTGATTTGATTCTGACCTTAGCCATTTGCCACAATGTTACACCTACCATGGAAGACAACGTCCTAGAATATCAAGCTGCTTCTCCGGACGAAATTGCAATTGTAAAGTTCACACAATCCATAGGTTTGTCTTTGATCAAGCGTGATCGTACTGGTATCACTTTATTACATTCATCAACAGGTAGAATCTACGATTTTGACATTTTGCAAGTCTTCCCTTTTAATTCTGACACAAAGAGAATGGGTATTGTTGTATTTGATAAATCAAAAGATGAATATTGGTTCTTAGAAAAGGGTGCGGATACAGTCATGAGTAAGATTGTGGTGCAAAATGATTGGCTTGAAGAAGAAACTAACAACATGGCTCGTGAAGGTTTGAGAACCTTAGTGATTGGTAGGAAAAAACTCACTGAGAATGTATGGAATGAATTCAAATCTGCATATGATAACGCCAGTTCAGCAATGTCCAATCGAGAAGCCCAAATGCAGAAAGTTGTCACCCAGTTTTTGGAGTATGATCTGGAATTATTAGGATTAACTGGTGTTGAGGATAAGTTGCAAGTCGATGTGAGGCCTTCGATCGAATGTTTGAGAAATGCAGGCATCAAGATATGGATGTTAACTGGTGACAAGGTCGAAACTGCCCGCTGCATTGGTATCAGTACCAAACTGATCTCTAGAGGACAATACGTGCACACCATAGAAAAATTGAAAAGTCCTGACATTGCATTACAACAAATAGAAAACCTAAGGTCCAATCCTAATTCTTGCCTATTGATTGACGGTGAATCTTTATCTGTTTACTTACATTTTTTTCCCAACGAATTTTTCGAAATTGTCCAAAATTTGCCAGCTGTTATTGCGTGTAGATGCACCCCACAGCAAAAGGCTGACGTTGCTATATTGATCAAAGAGTTGACTGGTAAAAGAGTTTGTTGTATTGGCGATGGTGGTAACGATGTCAGTATGATTCAATCTGCCAATGTCGGTGTTGGTATTGTTGGTAAAGAGGGTAAGCAAGCGTCAATTGCTGCAGATTTCTCTATCACACAATTTTGCCATGTTACAAAACTCTTACTCTGGCACGGTAGAAACTCCTATAAGAGGAGCGCAAAGTTGGCCCAGTTCGTCATCCACCGTGGTTTGATCATCTCAATATGTCAAGTTGTCTATTCTGTTTCCTCCAAATTTGAGCCCTTGGCTCTTTTCCAGGGTTGGTTGATGGTCGGTTATGCTACATGCTACACAATGGCTCCTGTATTTTCACTTGTGTTAGATTATGATGTTAGTGAAAACTTGGTGACATTGTACCCTGAGTTATACAAGGAGTTGACGGCAGGGAAATCATTGTCATTTAAAACCTTTTTTGTTTGGCTGTTTGTTTCCATTTACCAGGGATGCATTATTCAGGGGATTTCCCAAGGTTTGTTGGGACTTGAGATCACAGCATTTACATCATTGGTGGCTCTTTCATTCACCACCTTAATTTTAAATGAGCTTGCTATGGTTGCTCTTGAAATCAACACTTGGAATCAATCCATGCTTTATTCGGAATTGGTGACGCTTGCCATCTTCATCGGAAGTGTTCCATTTTTATCTGACTATTTCAATTTAGGATACGTGGCGAGCTTTTCATTTTACTGGCAATGCATCCTAATTTTGTCAGTCAGTTTATTACCAATCTGGGCAGCAAAGACAATCAATCGTAAGCTACGTCCTCCAACTTATGCAAAGGTTCAACAAGTGTAGAGCAGTTTTTTTGATTTTTCCTTTATCATTGTCGGTTTAACCAGGTCTAGGAAAGTATATATTAAAAGAGACAGAAAAAAGGAATAAGTTGGCGATGACTTATAAATAATCTATAGGAGTTCATATATAATTTAGGTAATGTATTATAAATACACAATTTTCCATGATAATTGTTCCATGTATTGCTATGTGTTTTTGAAGTGGAAAAATGTAGCATAGAAAAGATACCTAGGTCTAATTACCGGCGACACTACCACTACTGCCTGCATTTCTGTCTTCATCATCAGTAAAAACATCGTCTCCGTTCGAGTCAGCAACCATATCCAACTCTTCATCGAGATCGTATGGGGCACCAGGATTGGAATCAGAGAGATGGTTGTTTGATCTTTTCTGCGTTGAATTGATGTTACGTTGTTGAAATTCCTTTGTATGAGCACGTGAAATAATTCTTGAGAGTTGTTGCCAGCCTGATTGCTTGGCAGTTGCGGTCGTATGTTGTGTGGTTATACTGTGAATGCTGACAACATCGCTATCGTGCTGAAGAATATCGTTGACATCAAGTGGAGGGGCCTCCAAATCTGGCAATCCATTGAGATTGGGAGTGCTCAAACCAGTGCCTGAAGGTAATGTGTGGTTCATTGTGTTTTCGATATCTTCAACGGTTTCAATATCTAGTATTGGAATATTATTACTTTGCTTGAATAAAGTCTGAAGGTTTAGTTTTAGTTTCTTTTTCGCAAATTGTGTTAAACTTTTGGAATTAACGATAGATTTGTTTGTGAAGTTGTAAGGAAGTGGGCACACACGGGAGACTCGAAAAAGATTAACGTTTGTTGCATGTTCGTTTTCCATTCTGAAAAACATCCAAACAAATCTCCGAATGAGTTCCGCAACGGCAATTGCGAATGCAGTCAAGGCACTATGTGATATTTTATATGGAGTGAACACATAGACTACCCACTGGAACCTCATGAGGATATTGAACGCAATTGCTGCATAGTATATCGGTTTTCTTTTGTAGATGAGTACATCACGAAGTAGATAATTGTCAGAAGATAACTGCATCAATGACCAATCCATGCAGACATCCCAAAACGAACTGTATGCGGAATTGACAGTCGACACTGTGATGAAGAAGGCAGTAATTCCGACTTCAGAGGAACTAGAGGTGCTCGTGCTAGTATCCCGATAAGTGGTAATACGGTAGATGGACAATGTGTAAAAATATAGCGTTGTGATCAAGTACTTCGCCAAATTTGCAAAATGAGGAAACCACTCTCCCGTATCCAAGAAACGGCGTAGGCATTGCATAGATCTCCAAAGTGGAGGAATGCATGCACATATTCCTAGTATATGAGATTTCATTGGTCCACATGTGAGACAGGTGTTCCAATCAACCTGTTTCAAACAGAAGAGCATGTATATGTTTGCTATTGAATAAGTCAGTGAGCATGTCAGAACGCCCATAAAAAAATCTCTGAATTCGACAGGATAGAATCCACTAAAGAAGAGTCTGAATAAGGAAACGATGAACCAGATACGGGCTTTGAGATAAAAAATGTTGAATGGACAAAATAGCATGAATAAGAGGGAGTAGAAGTAGATGTAGGGATAGTACTTGAAATCCAGGATGTTGAAGATTGAATTTTTTGAGCTGGAAAATGCAAGCAAGCTTCCCACAAATAATAACACTGAAGGTATGACCATGTACTGCTTATAATCGAGGGCATCATTAGGGTTGAGTTCAAAGACCAATTTGTAGTTGATTTTATACTTATCCCATACCACACAGTTCAAAACAAATAAGAGTCCCGCTAAAACGAATAGGAACCAGGACCCCCATAGCTGCAATACGTATTTTTCATCAGGGTATGAGCCAGACTTTGCTTTGGCATACATATCCAAAAGAAAGAAGATAATGAATGGACAAGAGACACCGATCAGGTAACCACTTAGAAAATTGGAGCGGTAGTGGGATTTGGTCATTGCAAAGGACCGTAATTTGGCGATTGCCGTTTTCCTATGTCCTTCTTCGAAAGATGTGGTGAATATGTCTTCGACATTTTCAGTCAATTTTGTCAAAACTTCGGAGGTGTTGAAGTACATGGAATCTACTTTTTTCAAATAGGCAGGTAGTTTTGATTCATGGCATCGCTTGTCGTACTTCTTCATCAACTTTCTGAATGCCGTTCTGTTGGCGACACGAAAAGAGTTGAGTAGCTCCATTGTGTGGTAAAGCTCACAGATGGCCTTCTTGATCATGATTCTCGAGATGAACGGTGGTGGCGGAGCTACTAAATTCAAAGGGTCCTGTTCTCCAAGGTCAGAGGAGTTTGAATTTTTTCTTGAGCTAGTTGATGTTTTCCAATAGTAGCTGGGAAAGGTGGGCATTTCAAAGTAGTTGAAGATGAAATGGACCCGTTCTAGAATGGATACGGGACTGAAAACACTGCTCAACTTTGGAATAAGTGTGCATTTCCGGGAGTTGTTAGTGATTCTCACATCATTATGGCAGATTCTTACTGATTGCTGAGCTTGTTGCGTTACAGGATCTGAAGCGTCCTGAATGTGGGTTATGCCCGTCTTTTTGAACACGGTTTCGTGTTGCTCAAGCTGGCTTAGTTGGTCGACCAGGATGAGGAATCTCGTGGTGCACTCAAGCTCTTTGCTCTTGTAAAACGAGTTTACTTTGAAGAGCTCAACGTCAACCCAATTGATGAACCGCTGCTTGGCGAGATCTATGAGGTCCTTGTGTTCCTCCGTCAGCGATGCTCTTTGGTTACGGATATAGAGTATGCTCGTGGAGTGGGAGCGGTGGTGGCCGACAGGATGATTATCTTCCGGCTTGGTATAGGAGAGGTGGGACATAGTTGCTCCGAGAAGAGGCGTTATGTCACCGCTTCTCCTTGGGGTGTTGTAGTCCAGCTTGGTGATAAGCGGCACAACCTTGAGGTCTTCGTCGTCGTTCTCCTCGTCTTCGTCTTCGTCGTCAGTGTTGCGACTGAAGTGGCTTCCGCTTTCGGCCAAAACATCACCATGGACCTCGTAGTCTGCCTTATTCTTGTTTGGCAAGCCTTGGTGGTCCCGGGTAAACATGCTGTGGAAATCGTTATCGCAGATACTGGCGCCCACCAGCGGCGGAGACCGTACAGTAGCGGCCACGGGGGCAGCGGTGCTGCACTGGCACTCTAGTGAAGTGTCCAAGAACTTCTCAAGCCGCTGCAGCTTTGCCTTCCCCTTGAAGTAGTCCAGATATTGTGACCGCCACTCGGGCACGAGATGGTTTTCGATAAAGTCACCAAATTTCATGTATCAAGCGTGCGTGTGGGTATCTAGCGTTATAATGTACAGGGGCGTGTGGCAGAGGAATCGTACGGAGACTCTGTTCTGTGTTTGGCTGCTGTGGATACGTGAACAACGCTTTGATGTGCACTGTGGTGATCTCCTTTCGGAAACACACACCTTCAGCTCTATATACAGCACAACAACATCCAACAACACAGCCAGTTTCCAGACAGTAAAAATTTTTTACACCAACTCCTTCTTGAGTCATGACCTCCCTTTGTCGGGGCTGTAGCGCCGGCGGCCTTCATGAAGCCATCTTCAACACCGGATCCGCTACGCCGCCCTTCAACTCCGAACCATTGCTCTCCGACAGCATACTCCGACGCTCCAACACCGCATTCTTCGGAGAGCCCCAACAACGGCCTCTCACCCCCCAACGGCCCCTCTCTAGAATTTCACAAGACCCCATTTCCTGCCCGGTCAGTGATGTCACCTGCACAGCCCGGTTCCGCCGCCCCGCTAGGCACAGCCCGGAGTTCTTGTAGAGCTATTTTCAAAGTTGATGAAATTTCACTGAACAGCGTCTGGGATCTAGTGTCTAGTGGCTGCGCCTATGTCGACGGCCGTGTCCTTCATTGTCATCGTCATCCTCATCATCGCCTGCTTCCATCGCCTCTTCTTCTTCGGCTGCCTCCTCCTCTTGCATCATCCGCTTCTTGTCCACCTTGCGCCGCTGGAAATCCTTAATGTGGGCATTGCGCATGGCCTGCGAGAGCTGCTGCACATAGCGGGAGACGGAAGAAACCACTCCGCTGGTGTAACTATTGCTGTTGCTGCTGCTGCCGTCGGCGTTCTTGCTCTGACCCTCATCCGTAGCAGAGAGGTAGGCTTGCGAGCCGGGTCTCGAGAAAGTCTCGGGTAGCACGGTGGACCGGACGCCGTGGTGGCCGCCTGGAAAGTGGACACCACTCGAGTTAGCAAACGCCTGTTTCGGCGTCTGCACATGCACTCCAGTAGTTGCACTCATCTCGGCTGTCCCGTTCCCGCTCTCCAGGTCGCCGACGACGTCGCCACCTCTTCTTCGGATGTCCTGCTCAGTGATGTCCTTGCTGCCGTCGTCCATCCCCTGCTTGGATCTCGTAACGTTTCGCTTGCGCTTTATGATTGGGTATGGCAACGGAGACTCGCGTGACGCACGGAAAAGATGCACGTTTGTGGCGTGTTCGTTCTCCATACGGAAGAAGATCCAAACAAACCGTCTCAATATCTCCGCTATTGCAATGCAGAAAGAGGTGATGGCACTCTGCTGGATCTGTGTTGGGAACAGCACGTAGAAGATCCACTGGAATCTCAAAATGACATCTACAATCATTGCCGTATAATAGGCACTTGGATACTTGAATGTGATTTCATCACGCAAAAGGAAATGCTTGGAGTCAAACTGGAACAAGGACCAGTCCATCACTATATCCCATATGCTGGAATAAACAGAATTCATAGCTGCCCAGAAAATTAGTAACACCTTGTACTTCTTGATTGTATCAATCCGGTAAAGCGACAAGGACATGTAGTATAACATGGAAACAGTATACTTTCCCATGTTTGCCAGATGCGGAAACCAGTCTCCCGTGTCTGCGTAACGCCTGAAACACTGCAGAAATCTCCAAATTGAGGGTAGGCACTGTAAAAATCCCAGCACCCTCGATTTAGCCGACCCACAACTAACACAGTCTTTCCAACGTTTGGAGTAGATACAGAAAAACATAGAGACGTTGGATATTGAGTACGTCAAAGAACAGAAAATATCACCCAGAAAAAAATCTTTGAATTCAACCGGATAGAATCCACTCAGCATCAATCTTGTGAATGTGGATAGCAGCCATAATCTTGCATTCAAGAAAAACATATCAAATGGACAGAACAATATGGCAACAGTAACCGCCAAGAACACCCACGGAAAGTCGTATCCACTGAATCGGTGAGGCCAAAAGTCTTCAAAACTTAGCCAAGCTATCAGACCTCCTAGGACAAGAAATAGACTCGGCAGCACCATATATTGTTTGAAATCCAACGTGTCATGCTGGTTAAATTCAAAAATAAACTTATAATTCACCTTGAATTTCGTCCACACAAAACAATTGATCGAAAACAACCAACTCATTAGAATCATGAGCAAAAATCCTCCCCAAATCTGCAACAAGTATTTGCCATTGGTCAACTCACCGTTGATAGTTTTGTGTAGCCCAAGGTAGATCGAGTACACAACAAACGGTAAGGCTACTCCAATGAAGAGACCGCCCAGATAATCGGCAGCATAATACGTCCTTTCAACCGCACTGGTCCTCAATTTAGCAATTGACACCTTCCTATTACCGTTCTCGAAGTATCTTGTGTACATTTCCTCAATACTGGTCATGAGATTATCCAAAACATCAGATTTCGAAAAATAAGTGTCATCAACTTTCTTCATGTATGACCCTAGCAGAGAATCACCGGTGGATTTATCATATTTTTTCATAAGCTTCCTAAACGCAATCCTGTTCATCAATCTATATGACTTCAAAAGTTCCATTGACCGGTATAGCTCGTAAATTGCCTTCTTAATCATCCTACGTGCAACAAAATATGGAACGCTGTTTTTTTCCAATTCCACTGCAGCACTCTTTCTTCTTCTTCTTTGGAAATCTCTGATGTGTGCTGTTGATGAGGTTGTACCATCATTAGTGTTTGCACGTCTTCCAATGTTCCCCTCATCACCGTCGTCTGAATAGTATCCATCTTCGTAATACTGTTTTTCGGCTTTACCGTCTTGTTTCAGCCATTCAAAGGTCGGTAAAGAAGGCATGTCGAACTTGTTGATGATTCTTAACTTTCTCCTAGTCCAAAAAGATAAAAGTTTGAAATTTCTTTGTGCAACATAGAAAACACCATAGTTGATATTGTTGTATCCTGTAAAGATACCGGAATGCATAAATTCATCATACCCATTTTCGTCATCGTCATCTTCTTCCTCATCATCATCATCAAAGTCGTCCTCAATATCACCATCTTCAGCAATATTATTAGCAGAAACAGAATTGGGGTTGACCTGAAGTGCCTTTTTAGTTTGCAACCATCTCTTCTTTGACAGCTGCTTTTGATTTTCCAGTTGTATTATTTGATCTTGTAAAACGAGAACCCTCTCCACGCATGCATTCTCTCTTTCAGTGTAAAAAGAGTTCACCTTTTCCAATTCGGAATCTACCCAAGCTATGAATTGCTGTCTTGCATACACGGCCAAATCTTCTAGTTCTGTACTTGGTGATCGTCCAACGGGCAGTGAGGGGCTCCTTTTGAAAGATTCTAAGAGTGCACTTATCGATGATTTCCTTCGTTGGGGTACGTTATCTTTGTTCCTCTCCGAAGAAGAAGGGGGTGCATCTGTCGTCGTAGCAAATGAGACATTCAGCGGTTGCTGCTTGCTAATATCTACCAATAAAGGTGTTCGATCATGGGTACCATCCTTCGCTGCTTTCACTCTGTTTGCTGGAAGAGGGGAAGTTGAGCCGTACATCTCATTGTCTACACTTAGGGCAGCGGCAGGCAATGCAAACGATGAACCCCCACTCTCCAATGTGATTTGCTCCTCCATAAAATGGTTTCCTTTTGGCGTGGAAACATTCAAGGTATTTTCTGCATTTGTGCTTGGTCCTTCTTCCCCTTCTTGAACTGACAATAACGGAGTAACCGTATAGCTTTCCTTAGGCGAAGGTCGAATTTTGGGCTGAAGTGCATAGCTGTGTCTTCCACTGCTTTTTTTAGAACTCTTGTTTATAATAGGGCTCTTTCCACCGAGCAGTGGGGTACTTTTGATGCTATCCAACACACTGGGCTTCTTGACTAGTTTTTTCAGTCTCTTCTTCCCCGTTTTGTAATCCAGATATTGGGCACGCCATTCCGGGACCAAGTGGTCTTCTAGAGATTGTGCGAACTTCATAGGTAATAATTGTGTTACCTACCCTCTGGCTGGTATGGGTTCGGCGAACAGTGTAGCTTGCAACTGTTCAGTAGACTGTCTAACTGAAATGATAAGCATTCCCTGAAGCCGTCACATTTTCGATGGATCGTTGTTCCTGCCACACGTGCTTAGCGAAATCGTCATCAATTAAATATTTTCGGTAGTTTCATGTACCAACTTTCCGCAGGTTTATTATTCAGGTTACAGTTATTTACATAGCTTACCGATCTACACACACATATAAAGGTTAGCGTTCCACAACATTTTGTTGTAGCAAGTCCTGCAACTGCCTTATTTCTTCCGCTTGCATAGTGTTCTGCATCACTCCTGCAGATATTTGGTTGTCATCGACATAGTTGTAGATGGTCGTTCCAATTTGTGGAGGTAGCACGTCGAACTCGTAAACATCGTTTTCGGACCAGAAAGATTCGGGTATTTTCGCCATGACGGCGGATTCGTTGGATAGAACTGCGTTCCGGACAAGATTTTCTGGAATATTTTCTAAATTGTTCGTGTAGTATGCGCCCAGGTTTGGCTTCCCAGTTTTTTCAATAACTGCAGCCAGCTCTCTAGTCAAGAAGTTTTTGAGCTCTGGCTCTTCGACCAAGGAGTTGAGTCTAACGGTGTACATGGCAGTTCCAATCTTCACCGCATCGTTGACGTCTTGCAAGAGCCATGGATGCGCTACATCACCTAGTTTCTCGAGAATTTGATGGCCTGTGAATGGATGTCTCAAATAAGCATCTTTTAGCGATTGCTTTGCTTCCTCTACTTTCCCGAGCTTGAAGTAACAGAGAGAGACCGTGTACATCAAAGGTGCAGTTAGCCATTCTTCATAACAGCGGCACAATGGAGAATTCACAAAGTCAATCAAGTATTGGAACTCATCGGAGAGGAATGCATAATAATCAATGAGGTATCTGACGCCATATGGATCGTCCATTGGATCAAACGATAGTAGTAGTTTGCAGTATGTCAATGCGGTGTAGAAGATGGATTTTTGGGTCAGAACGGAGATGTATCGGAATATCGTCAAGTAAATTTGTCTATTAAGGAAATATTCAAAAGGCAATCTGGATTTCCCGTTCCCAAGCTCAAACGAATTTGGTAAACTCCAGTCAAAGACAAACAACGCCCTTTCAATTAAACCGTTAGTATTGGAGTTGTCACCTTGTCTCTGTAATATACAGGCGACCTGGAGTATCGTTTCAATGCTGTAAGGGTATTTCTGCAACAAATGAATAAGAGACTCATGGTCTGGCTGGACGACAACGGACATAAAAAACTCCGTCGTAGCAGCGATAGAAAAGGCCGGTCCTGGCTCCACGTTATAGTACTTTATGCCATATTTGTAATCTTTTGCGATATCTCCCTGCAAAATTTCCTTCCAGTCATCTTTGAATTTTGTTGTGTACAAGTTGAGCAAGTTTTCACTTGTGACTTCATCCACGGACAAGGGCTTCTTTGGAATAGGTAACCAATCGTCCTTGATCTTGGTTAGTCTCAATTTTCTTGTAGTGCCTGGAATCGAGCGATGGTCCCTCCCTGACCAGCCACGAATCCGCTTTGCAAGCTTCTTGATCTGGGCTAGCATTTCTGGGCTGATTGCACTCGAGGAGGTCGAATCGGCGTCGTCAATAGCTGCGGACGAAAGTTTGCCAAACAAATTTTCATATTCCCTGTCCGAATTCAAGTCTCTAGGATCGACCTGTAAAAGTCTAGAGCTTCTGTGGAACTTCTTTGGTGTCAATAATTTCCCACCTGACGTGTAGACAGGCCACGGTGGTAGGACCTCCTCGGTTTCCAAATCATGCTCTATACTATCAACGACACTGCTAGCGTCAGATAGAATGTCTTCCACATTGTTTGTGCTGGCATTCTTCAGTGTCTTGTCTTCAAGTCTCACCCGAGCTAAAATGTTGTCCAACTCATCCTCGTCAAGATCGTCGACAGTCTTTGCAGCCTTGTTCTGCTTGCCCTTGCTTTTACCTTTTGAGCTGTTCTTAACAGTCTTTGTATCTCCATTAGAAAACGCCACGTGTTTTGCGGGTTCTGTAACTTCTGCTTTCTCGTCGTCTGATCCTTCACTTTCTTCACTGTCCTCATATTCTTCCTCACTCCCTTGCAAGAACGCAAATGCATTAGCAGCGTTCTTCTTTACCGTACCGTGGCAGGAACCTTCGTCGTTTGACTCGTTTTCGTCACTTTCTACTTTCTTCTGATACTTCGCTAGCTCATCCTCCAATGAGGAGGCTTTGCCCAGTCTTTTCAATGCTCTCGAACTCATGTTCTTCTCTGCGTTGAGTATGTCTTCCTTCCAGCTATTAACATTCCTTTTGAAACCCTTCTGGAATTCATCTCATCTTGATGTTCATTCTTCTTCTCTCACAATCCTGATCCTCAGAGTTTCATACCCTCGCTTGCTCACGTGACGCTTTTTCCTAATTTTTTTTGGTGTTTTTATTTATCTTTATTTACATAGAACGTTATCAGAGCAGAATAGTGTGATTAGAAGGGCCTTTGTACGTACACAAACGCATATATATAGCTATAGTAGTGAATAAGTTGACAGGACTCGAAAAGCAGAAAAAGGGGAAGGGAAGTATACGCAAAAGGTCTTGTAGCAATGACTGACCGGGCAACTCGTCACAGTTGTCTGCCAACACTGTCGTGGATAAGGTTCTTGAAGTGGTAAGCCTCTGTCTTGGTGCAGTCGTCATGTGGGTTGTTGATTTCGCCGTTCGGACCGTAGAGCCATGCAGCGGTCTCCTTGATGCACTTACCGCCCTTGCAGCCACACTTAAAAGTCACACTGACGTCGCTCATCTTGTCGTTCAGGATGAGAGACGGGTGACGAGCAGGAATCGCAGGTCTTTCCGGCTGTGCCTGTGGAGGTATATATATGTTCTCCTTGATATATTCGATCCTTGTTGACTCCATCCTGCTGGTCTGCTGTGTGCTATACTATCGCTAGGAAAGATGGAATGATAGAATAACCCCAAAAGTGAAAGGTTAACAGAACATGACAGGAAAGATAAAAACCTTTTCCTACAGTTTTTCTTCTCTTCCATATAACAGGGTTTTACCTGTTAATAACATACACCCCTTCCGTGTCTCGGATAGCCTTTCAGCGTTCCGGTTGAGGATTCTTGCCTGATGCGGAAAACCCGCCGCTAACCGCGCTTTCTCTGACTAGCTTAGCGAGCAGGCTCTTCATTCCAGCGCATTGCAGCTCTCCGGAACTGAAGCCGCTTATCGCAATCGCGACTTCACACCACGGCAATCCGTTCCCGCCAGGCATGCTTCTTCTAGGATCTGCGACTGTTGCTGCAGAAGCTTCCTTATCGTCGTTGAAAAAACTGTCCTCCATGCCGACGTCCTCGTCGTCTGCTGTCTCGGTGCTGGCTTTGCTGCGTAGAATTATCTCAATACCCTTATTCCAACACACGCCGGCCAGCCACTCAATCTCGAAATCTTTGAGCCTGTCAGCACCATCGCTTGGCGTTCCAGCTAGAATTTCTTGGAACATCCGGATGTAGCAAAGTTGCTTATCTTCACAAGCAGCGTTTTCGATCATCTTGGTAAGCATGAGGTGCAGCCACTTGAAGAGCATGCGCGTTCCGACACAGAACTCACTCTTGAACCCCCTTTCGACGAAAATAGTATCGATAACTCTTATCATGGCATCCCTTTCCTTTGTATCGTCCTCCGGAGTCTGGTCAAAAATGTTTTCTACCATAGCATTAATCTCTTGGTTATCTTCGGTATAGCTTTTACCGTATTTGTTCATATATTTGATTCTTTTGATTAGACTAGTCCACTCATTGCAAATGATCCAACTCTCATTGATTAGCAATATGCTTTGGAACCTAAGGTCTTTGTATTCTTTGTCGTTTTGTGCGGTTTCGATCTGCTCAGCTACCATCTGGTTCCTAGCTCTGATTTCGGTCCACTTTTCTTTCAGGTGATCGCTATCTTGCCTTATCAGTTCACGTTCACAGAAGCTTTGAAAAACAGTAGATTTACATTTCCATTTGAGAAATTTGTTTCTGATTTCCTCATCAGTTTCATCAAACGATCCAATCAACCTATGAGTACAAGCAAACAGCTTCACCCCTCGAATGTCAAATATATTATTTTTCAGTAGCAATAACCCGTAGTTAAAACATGTGCTAGAAAACCATTCGATATCATTGTTTATGTCTATAACGTTGTTTCCTTTTCTGTTTTCCTTTGCAAAGTAGAGAAATTGATCGACGGACTTTTCAATCATTTCAACATTTTCCAGTGATAAACTCTTTGGATCCCCTTTTTTGAACCCATTCTCAAAACTTTTTCCATGAATATAGACAGAAGCTCTTAATGCAACAAAGACTAGCGGATCGCAGCTTTTTTTTCCTACAGTATTACATTTGTTCAATAATTCGGTTATTGCCTGCTTCAACGGTTCATCAAGGAATGGCTGATCTTTATCATAGCAGCTGCTATCAATATAATTTTTACTTTCAACGACACAAAGAGCTAGCAAATTTATTGTTCTTGAATCATTGAATTGTGCTAATGCTGTCAAAAGTTCTAGTACTACATCCTTATCAATTTCTTTACCATGATTTTCTAGCATATTTACATATCGGTAATACAATGTAATGGGATTTTTTTTGCTCAACTCACTCATATCTTTTAAGGTATTTTCAAAAGTACCATTATCATGAAGTTTCAAGCAACACTGTAAAATACTTCGTTGGATTTTTCCAATAGTATCTTGTTGAGTTTCTTTTGATTTATTCAAGAACCTGACAAAGCAACACTCAAACCATTGCAAAGCCTCCTGGAAGTTTTCTTCTTTCATTTTCTTTTTACCTAAACTCCATAACATTATTACTAGACAATTTGCAGAATCGATGGAAAGCTCAAAAGTCAATTTTCTATCTCCAACCTCAAGTATCGTTTTTGCAACATTCAATTTCTCCAACGAACTTTCCGCTTTTAGCTGCGATGTGACAATCCAGAGTAGGGATATCAGATAAGATTCAATAATTTCCCGAAATTTCTGATTTTGAAAATCAATTTTATTGGTGAATACATAAAACAAGCAATTTTTAGCAGTTGTTGGACGCTTGCCTGAGTAAGCATTGAGCACTACCATGATTTGCTTTAGAATCTCGACGCCTGAAGAAATCGTGATTACAGTTTTCATAATCAAATTCTCCGCTTCACTATTTACTAGTTTTTGATGATCCGCCAGCTCAATTTGCAACTTTAACACTTCAATCTCTTTATTCTCATTTAGCTGCAAAAGTTTTAGTAGTTTGCTGGCTTCAATAAATGATTCCTCACTGTTAATCTTCATGCAGCATTTCGCTAGCATAATTAAAGTCGATACTTTTATTTTACTCTCTGCAGTTGAGTCTTTGAACTTGTTCATTTTTTCTAAAATCAAGTAACATCTTTGTAAAAAGTAATGAGAGTCATAATATTGTTCCTCGTTATAAAGTTTTAATCCTTCATTGTACAACGTGCGGCAAATGTTAAACACATTTTCAGGCTTCATTGTAGAACACTTATCAACAATGTTTGCTTTATTTTCATAGAATTTTGCCATTGAAATATTTTTTGACAGCAATGAAGATTGCATATCCAATATGAGAAATTCAAGCTTTAAGGTTTCATAAAAGTCTTTTTCCTCTTTGCCTAATTCGTTGATGTCATAATAGGCACATAACTTTTCGACGTACTCTTTCACTTGTATTCCCAATTCTAGATTATTGACGTCAATACAGTCGTAGTATGTGCGTAAGAGACATTTTAAACTACGGATTTTGCATTTATCATTCATAACATCCAATTGTGCAAATAAAGATAGTAGCAAGGAAACAAAGTATTTTAGGCTCATCATTTTCTTGAACTCAGGTTTCCAAGGTTTTACTGTTGAGCCCTCTTCGTCTAGTTCTTCACTCTCCTTTTGTTTGATATTCAGAACATTCCAAAGCTTAAGTGATACTTCTTCTAGTGAAGGTAATATTTTCTTGATACTTGGACTAACTTTTTCTTTTGATCCACTTAACAATGGCAAATACTCCATTCGAATAACTTTCTCTGTGGATTCAAGAATCGGGATAAGTGAGTCCAGCCGATTTCGAATACATGCAATTTCAGACGTTGCATCATCACTTTCAGAAATTCCTGAAAGAATTTTGATATTAGACTCACATGAAGCTAAAATACAGGTCAATATAAAGTGGTTGGTTAGTTCCAATGCTCAGCGAAATTTCTACAAGAATCAAGCACTGATTCGACCTGGTAAGTTTACGAACCTATCAGCTCTGTCACTGTGGATACCACCTCTAAACTAATGTCTGGCATTTCTATTGTGGAATAACAAGGGTTTCTGGTTGGCCGAAAATACCTGGAATAGTCTGAAAGCAAAAAAGCAGAACCAATAGATAAAAGGATGATCCGACCGACGAAATTTAGCGATGCGCAATTCATGACTGACGCAAGGCATGAAGTAATTGTCTGGTAAAATTTTAGATGTATAATATTTTTTACATAATGTTATAGAGATGATAAGACTTAAGATGCTCTTATTGTGAGGTAGCCTTTACCATACCAATCAATCTATTAACACCGACCATCCAATCTCCGCATTCATTAGCATGAGCATCAAGGATCTCGTCACGTAAAGCTGCAGCCTTTGCAAACTGTCCTTCATTTAAGGCGGTCGATAAACTGACCAACTTTTCAACAGTAGGAGGGGTGATCAGGTCACCCTTCTTCAAATGATCGAAAAGAATGTTGAGCCTTTTCTCAGCATCAACTAAATGCTTGCTGAACTTTGCAGGAATGTTGGGTCTGACCTTCTCAAGCTCTGCCGAGAGAATAGAAACGATTGGTTCTGCCTCAGGTGATATTTGGGCACTTGGAGCGGCAGAAGTAGCCGAAACTGCAGGAGGTGGTGGTACATTACCTGGTGAGTTCAGCTTTTTTGGTGGTGGTGGAGGTGGGGTTACTATATTTGCTGATACAGGCTTCGCATATGCTGGTGGAGGTGGCATTGTCTTTGCATTAAAGTTGGTGTTTGGAATTTGTTGATTCTGGAATGATTGTTGTAGTGGTGGTTGTGGTGAGTATGTGCTTTCTGGAACATATGCATTGTTGGTAGATGGCTTTGGAGCATATGGATTTTTTGGTGGATTTGCTACAGGAGCAGATGAGGCACCTGCAAGAGGAGGCTGTTGTGGGGCGAACGGTGATTTAGGGTACAATGAAGGAGCGAGCGGTTCTGCAACGCTAGGCTTTGGAGCATATGGGTTCTTTGGGAATGAAGGCATTCTTGAAGTAGCAGGAGTTGCTGCCGGAGGAGAGTCGACGGGACCAGATGGATTCCTTGCAGGAGGTGGTGGAATTGCTGGAGCCTGGGATACAGATCTTGAAACGGCAGGTCTGTAAGCATTTGCATTTGAAGATGGGGCAGAAGGCTTTATAACTGGAGCCAGATGTGTTGGTAAGTCGTTCCAACCACCTACATCTTTTCTCAACGAAGGAGGAACAACATTTTCTTTTTTGAATGGTGGAGGAGTGGCGTAATCTGGAACATTATTGTTAGGATTTGCAAAAGAATGAGGGTTCTTTAAGGAGTCTAAAGCTGTTGGTGGAGCATAGGGGTTAACCCTAGCAGTGTTGTTAGAAATGCCATTCATTGGAACCGTGGATGCACCATTGACTGGTTGGTAAGGAGCCGCCAAATTGACATTTTGACCCAATGGTGTGGAATTTGAAGGAACTCCAGAATAAATATTGTTGGGTTGGTACGGGTTGTTTGATTGGACTGGCGCACTAATAGCTTCTGGAAAAACGTAAGGGTTTTTAGCTCTCTTTGGTCTAGCCGCAGAATCAACTGGAGTTGAGGATGAAATCGATTTTGCCGGTTGTAGTGGTTGTTGTTGTTGCTGTTGGGTGACAGGGACAGCATACTTAGAGGCAGATCTTGTAGTTGCGGTATTTGTTGTGACGTTATTAATGAAAGCCTTTGAAATTCTCTCCTTTTCGAATCTAATTTCGGGTATGGAATCAGAGACTAAGCCTAACAATTTGTAAGCCAACTCGTAATGACCGAAATTGACCAAAGAGTCTGCGTATTCAACAAAAGCCTTTCCTAGCTCTGACAAATCGCCAGAGAGGGGAGATGAGGTTTTCGATTGAAAAACAACAATCTTCTCAATGACTTCACCCAAGGCTTTAAACCTTGCCTCAAAAGCAGTGTTCTTGGAACCATCGTCATTTTTGGTTTCCAAGAAGAAGTTTTCGTAATCTCTCAGTTCAGACAACCAGACTTTAGAGACCTTATCAAGAGCATCTGCTGCAATGTAGCAAGATAGGGCTGAGTCACGAGAGTTTTCAAGAGTAGAATCCAGCAATCTATCACCTAACAATTTCATTTCAACGTTGAAAGAAGGCTTACCCTTGGAGAAGATGATGATTGACTTGGCAATTTGGGTCCAAGAGGAAATGTCTGCGTTCTTCACAATATCACCAATGGAGCTGTTACTGGAACTGTACAATAATCTTGCGAAAGAGGAGCCCTTGGCGTATTTTCTGAAATAAGCGCTTTTAGCTTTGTCCTTGGCTTCTTGAGAGCCGTTCAAGGCAATAATCAAAGCCTCTAGTATATGGTCCTTTTCTATGCACAAGTCAAGGAGCTCATCCGTCTTGTTGGACAAGAGTAGGGTGACGGCGTCTTTTTCGAACCCATCAGAAGACTTTGGAAAAAGATCAAACTTACCTTCTGGAGTGTAGGAAGCAGTAGCGGCGGAGAAGTCTGATTTCTTCTTCGAGTCACCAATTTGTGCGAAAAAGTCGTCATCGTCGATCAAGTCAGTGGAGTCTGATCTAGAAGTGTCGGCTGGGCTGGATGGCTCGATTTTCAACAAAGATTCCAGAGAGTCATCCGTCAAGATGTGCTTCAACAGGGACCAATCCGAGCTTTCTTTCAAGTTGAGGTTAGTGCCGGAACTGACTTTCGAGTCGCACAAGTTGCTGAAGTCCTTGGTTGAAATTGCAGTGATCATTTCCTTTGCGGATTTGTCGATGAAGCCGTTGTTGGAGACGGTGACAATTTTGACTTCCTCCTTTTTGGAAATGACTAGCTTACCACCGTAACCGAAGGTTGCGCTAACCGGTCTTTTCAACCAGATTGGAGCCTGCTGAACCTTGAAGAGAGGTTGCTGAGTCTCCGTGGTGGAGATCTCGTTCCAGAAGTCGTTTTCGTCCTTGGACTGCACCTTTGTGGAGATAGGCTCGGATGTGTCCTGCAAGCTTTGGATGCAGATTTTCTTTGCCAACGACGCACTTGCAAACACCTCTGGGATCTTCGGAGCGAATCTGGTCTCGTGGACCCAGTTGGACAAGGAAGGATATGTGGCCAACTGGACACCTTCAATTGGGTTCCACAAAAGTGTGGAGTCGTCCTTGCCCGACGAGAGGAGCAAGTTAGGGTCGCTCAGACACCAGTCGAGGGACAAGATCCCTTTCTTGTGACCCTTCAGAACCTTCTCTGGGACGCTAGAATTTCTCAAATCCCAGGTGAGAATAACCGGCTCGCTATCCGAATCCGAGGCAGTGACCAACTTGGTGCTCTGGCTAGGGTGCCATCTGATCACGGACAAGTTGGTGTTTGAGTAGTTCAACTGCAAAACCTCTCTCTTCGCCTTCAAATCCCAGATCGACGTGTAGCCGTTGTCGCCAGCAGTACCAAAGATATGTGCCATGTTATTGTTCCATGCGAGCGAGGAGACCTTGCTCATTGGCGAGATTGCCTGGCCCGGGTTGAACGAGGTGCCCTTCTTGACGTCCCAGATGAAGATCTCTCCCTTGGAGCCCGAGGACGCCAGGATGTGGGACTGGAGAGGGTTGAATTTCACCTGCAGAACCGGCGTCGTGTGTTTTGTGTACTCGGCGATCCTGGTGTCGACGAGATTGGTGGGCTTTTGCGAAAGGATCTTTGCCGGGTCGTAGAGCTGGATCGAGGAGTTCTCCAAACCACAGGCCAGCACGCCTCGGGCATGGCCATCCGCCGGCTTGCTCCAGTCAATGGAGGCAAACTTCCCCGGCGCCGCAGCAGTGTACACTGGGGCGGGTTGCTTCGTCGCCGAGGCAGCAAATGGGTCGTAGATAGACAAGCTGGAGTCGGAGGAGAAGGTGTCGTCCATCACGCCGGACAACGTGCCTGTGGCAATGAGCGGCAGGGCGTCATTGGACCATGCGAAGATGGCCGTCTCGTCGATCTCGTGTAGTTTCACCATAGTCGGCGCTGTGTCTGTCGGGAGGTGCCGTCGTGGGTTGCCAGGAGGTTGCTTAACGCAGGAGAGATCAGCAGTTTTATGTGAAGATGTTTACGTGTTGTGTTGTGTTGAGCTGAGCTGAGCTAGCGGCCTTTCGTTTTCCTCGCCGCCCGCTCGCACGCCTTTTTCGGCTGGCCGCCGGCTGGCCTGAACCGGACGGCCTGCTGAGCTTTCCGGAGCAGAGGAGGTTGGCACAAGACAATATTTACGGCATGGACAAGGAGCAGCAGAGACCGACTGCGGACGCCGGTGGCGACGGAGACGACGACCAGCCGGACGAGTGGGACAGCCGGATCATCAGCACAGGCTGCGCCGAGGAGAACCTCCGGCTCCAGCTTTGCCACTACGACACGAACGACTGGCGCCAGTGCACGAAGGAGATGGAGGCGTTCCGCCGGTGCTGGGCCGACCACAGCAACAACGAGCGGACACGCACCGTCGACAACGACCACACTGGCCTCTAGCCCGGCCTGTATATATCATAACCACCTCTGTACAGTGTAATGCTTCAATATTTCCTCTGGCAACGCGATGTGCTGGGTTTTTTCCAAAAGAGACGACCAGACCGACCCGAACAACGGCTTGTTGCACGGTATCCTTTCGGCAAAAGCTTGCAGCAGACATTGGACATAGGAGGGCGCAATGGAGTATACAGACCTCGACCGACGCAGGCAGAACTCGTTGCACAAGGTGAGGGATGCTTGGAAGTCCATCATCAAGAAGTATTCTGCGCTGTCGGAGAACGAGCAGGGCGACGTGGTCAACATCGCCACGGGCGAGATCATCAAGGACACAGGCCACCTCCGGTCGCTGCGTCAGGAGGACAACCTCTGGGCAGAGGCGTCGTCCAGGGCGCATGCGGGAGGCGGAAGTGGTGATGACCATGACGATGGCGACGAATTCAAATACAATGCCGGCTCTGCAAGACGCAAAAGGATGAAAGACAGCGGCAAGAAGTCAATAGAGATCGTGGACCTCGAGTCGCCATCCGAGCGCAGGCGAAGCCAGCCGTCCCACTCGCAACCGGGAGACACGAGCTACATCGTCAGCTCCTCGCAACACATGACGCGGTCCAAGGTTGTCGGTGACGACAACCTGATCGTCGGGCGCCCGAAGGGCCACAGCAGCCGCCATCCGGGCGAAAGACACCGCCAGCCGAGGTCGAAACGGTCCGGCTTCCTGGACAGCACAGCGAACGACCCGTTGAACATGCTCAGCTCCTCCATCGACTTGGGGACGCCGTCCAAGGTGAGACGCCTGCGCAAGGCGCTCGACTACTCCTTCCAAGGCAAACGCAACTGCGACCGCCGGCATCTGCACAAGCTAATTCTGCACGAGAAGCTGGGCTTCAAGTGAGTACCGGCTGGCACGGCGGTGTGTTTAGGAACACTCCGCAACAACTCACAGAGCTTCAGTCGTGTATTTCCGTGGAATGGAAAGCGGACTAGAACCCTAAATACCATTAGCCGGATACATGGGCGTCCGGAACGAACCCGTTCATAAGCCCCTAACCTATTTTCTAATCTTTGTAACAACACCTTTCAGTAAAAGAAAGAACCGATTTATACATACTATAAGTCACGTGACCCGTCATTTTCCCTGAATCCTCTTTTAAGGCGTGTTGTCTCTATTGACATCGTCCCTCCTCTTGGGCCAAACGGAGAGCTCCTACATTGCGCCCTTCCCGACACTTCTGCAGCCACATGACAGACTCGCCACTGCTCGAGGAATACATAAGGCAGCGGGACCTGCTTCTCCGGCGGCGGGACGAGTTGCGCAGGAGGCGCCAATCACCGCCTCCACACGTCCAGCGGCACAAACGCCAAAAGATAGAGACGGTGGCACGGACCCTAGACACGTACGAGTACTCGAAGTCCCTCATTTCGAAGTACTCCCGGTTGCCGGAAATGGACATGGATCTCCGCCTGCAGTATGCCCACATGACGTGTCCGTGGATGTCGGTGCTGGGAGTGAAGAAGGAGCGGCGGTCATCAGGCACGGATGACACTACCATCCTCTACGAAACAACACTCCGGTTCGACTCGTACGGCGATTTCATTGTCAAACTGGAGATCGACGCCAAAAGCGAGGATGTCAAAAGTCTCAGCTTAACCCCCTCTCCAGACGTGGAGGACGTTGACGAGCAGAAAGCGATCACCGCCTTGGTGGAGGAGTCTACGCAGACGCTGGACGTGTCGAGGCTCACGTATGGCATGAACACGCTGCTCCGGATGCGACATAAGCGTAAGCGGGCGTGGATGGCGATAGTGGACGAGCTGGAGCTGGGCAGGGTCCGTGCCATCAACGGTTTCCCCGTCGTGTCCACACATAGTCGGCAGAGAGACACGCTGGGTAGACTCCTTTTCGACCACTCCCCCTCCTCCGTGGAGTTCCAGCTCCAGTCGGGAAAGAGCCTGCGGGTGGTCTGGCACATCTTCTTCCGACCGGGGGCACGACACTGCGTGTCGGACTTCACTGCCAGCGTCGCCGCCGATGGTAGCAGTGGCCGCCCCGTCGAAAACATCACCCGACTGCTCAAGAGCCTTATACGAGCAAACGATATTAAACTAGCCACACTACAAGTGTTAAACATTCTATAGCGCCGCCTAAAACCCAGAGGAAAACTACAGACCCTGTTTCCTCGACTTAACGATATTCCATTTCAATCCCTCTTTCGGCAAGGCCGCATTTCTTGTAAAACCCAACGTTCTCAACGTCACAATCCAAAATAACCTTGTAGCAGCCCAGTGACATCGCCAGGTTGCACAGGTACCTGACAAGGTGCCTGCCGAGGTTCGACCCCCGCTCCTGGCTGTCCACCGCAACGTCCTCGATGTGCCCCACTTTGGAGAACCCGTGTATCAACTTCGTCTCCACCAAAAGCGTTGCAATACCAACAACCCGGCGCTCTCTGTTCCTAATCACCATCGTGTTATACTCGGTGGCCGTCTGCAGCCGCAAATACTTCTCAAAGTCCTCTCTGGCAACGTCTCCGACCGTCGTCAACTGCGCAAGCACGTCTAGGGCACCATTATCGTAGTCTTCGATGTCCAACGAGGACAGCACATAGCCGGCAGGAAGTGCCGGTAGCTCGAACTTTCCTTCCTTTGTCATTTTTCCTTGCAATCCAGAGAAGATTCCGACCAACAGCAAAGCCAATGCTCCTCTCCTTCTCTTCTTCTTCTCTCCCCCGTGTTCCCTCCAGAAAGAACCTTGTTCCTCTCCCCCAGACTCCTGTCACTAGAACCGGGCTCTTCACCACCTTCCCGAAAGAGCAAAATGTCGCGTTTGGCGATTGTCAAGCCTTGATTCCATTTAGCCGCTGCCTTTTTTCTACACTTATTTTTTGCTTCTAATTTTATTTACATAAGTTCTTTGTGGCATATACCGATAAAGGATATTACAATATATTAGTCTATTTTGGTTCGACGTTGTAGCGCATGGAGATACCCATGGCGGCGAGCTCACTGTCCAAGTACTTCAACACGAAAGGCACGGCCACCGTGGTGGTGTTGCCACCACCGATAAACCTCTTGCCTGCACCGTCTTCCCACACGTCACCGTCCTCGACCATGTCGGACCGGTGGCCCCGGCCCTCTACACGCACGGAACAACGGCGACAACGCATGCTCTCACCCCCTCCGATACGTGCAACACTCACCTGGGTGGTTAGCAACCCACCACAATCTCTGCAGATGCTGGTATGTGTGTAATCCGAGCAGTTCAATAGACGATCCTGTAGCAAGAACGATGTACCGTGTCCAATGAGGGCATCTCTCTCCATCTCACCCACACGGATACCACCATGTCTTTTACGACCCTTTACGGGTTGCATGGTCAAACTGTTCACAGGACCCGTTGACCGCACTTGGAACTTATCGTTCACCATGTGTCTCAAACGTTGGTAGTAGACAACACCGATGTAGATGTCTGCACGCAACTCTTCACCAGTGGCACCGGAGTAGAGAGGCTCGTTACCGTGGTAGTTGTAGCCTGCGGCCTTCAATTGCTCACCGAAGAAATCGGCAGGTATATCGTCTTCACTGAACTTCCAAGGAGTTGCATCTTGGGCAATACCATGTAGAGCACCAGCTTTACCGGCTAGAGACTCCACAAACATACCGATGGTCATACGAGATGGGAAAGCGTGCGGGTTGATGATGACATCCGGCTGGATACCGGTTTCGGAGAATGGCATGTCGATTTGAGGCCACTTACGAGAGCAGACACCTTTTTGACCGTGACGAGAGGAGAACTTGTCACCAATTAACGGAGATCTGGTAACACGGTATTTTATTGTGATCGATTGGCATTCCTGGTTACCGTTATCGTCCGATATGAGCTTGACTTCCTCAATATAAGCAGGTTCGCTGGAATGGTATGTCTTAATTTTCGTTTTCCCTAGAACTTCATCGTAGTAGCAGCAGATAGGATCACCTTCTTCCACGTGGACCCCTATGTATGGCAATCCGTCTTCGTCCAATTTGTTTCTCCATTCGGCTGGGGAATCATCAGGCCCGAAACCGAAATGTTGGGTGATCGGGTCATTTCTACGACGCTGTTGGCTCAAGTCGACCTTCTCGACCTTGTAAACAACACCGTAGGCAAATCCACGTTCGTCTGCAGACTTGTTGATAATCATTGCATCATCCATATCGTAACCTGTGTAGGAGATAACAGCGACAACGGCGTTGGTACCATTGGGGAAATTGTCCATTCCGTAATCATCGTACAAATTGGCCTTCACAATTGGGGTTTGACCTGCCTGTAGTTTATACAACTTGTTGTCTGATCTGTGAGTCAACGCAACACCAGGAGTACCCATAGTCTGCTTACCCATCTGACATTGGTACATGTTTCTTGGAGATTGGTTGAAATCTGAGAAAGGAGTCAAGTTGGCCAAGATGGATAATATGTTGGTTGGGGCAAATTCGACGTGAGAGTGAACGTTGTTTTCAATTTCCGCAGGCACAACAGCAATATCCATAAATACCTGTTCAAAAGGACCAACAATATCTGTTTTGTCCAATGGTAAGTATCTCACCGGTCTGGTCAGACGAGAATGGCCACCAAAAAGGTAAAGACCGGGGTATTGACCGTGATTTGTAGGTGGAACATAACCTATTTCCAAAGAGAGAGGGATACCATATTTCTTTTCATCTTCGACCTTCCAATATCTCAAAGTATTAGCGATGATTCTACCCTGCTCGTGTGAACAGTAACCGACAATCTGACCATCCAATTGTACACAACAAGTGCCTGGTCCGGCGGCAGAGATGGCAGATGCAGGAGGCTTGACGCCCAACTTGAAGAGAGCTGTTGGGATTCTTGAGGTGTCGACTTTTTCAGTTGTGATCTCACATTTGTGAGACAAATGATTAAGCAACCCACAAGGAGAACCATCTGGGGTATGTACGGGACAAAGGAACCCCCAAGATTCAGGTAGCAACTTACGCACTGTAGTTGTTTTCAATTCGGCAAAGAAAGAACCTCTATGGACCATTCTGAAATGGGAGATGAATCTGTGGAAATTAATCTTTTCTGCAACCACAGTATAACCACTGACTTGCTGCAAGTCGAGACCGGACTGGGAAACCAAGTTACCTGTGGAAAGGAAATATTGAAGCTTTTGGCCAATGTTTTCATTTATTCTACTGAACACCCTTGTCATGTATTTTCTGTCGTTGAAATTGACAGCGATACCTCTAGTTATATCCGATTGAATCTGCAACTTAATGCTCTGCAAGTATTCATCTATCTTCTCCTTCAAGATCATACCATAGAGGAACCCTCCAAGCAAGATTTCTTGGTGTTGAGTGGAATCTGGGTTGTCTGGAGAGCATTCACCTGCGACTAGGGAGTACAACTTTCTGATCATGAAGCAGAGCATTCTAAATTTGTCGTGGTTGTCGTCCAAGTGGACCAATACGATTCTGTGCAAGACCTCTTTACCGACGTCGATGTCGGACATGTCTGGGGTGGCACCAAAAACGACTCTGAACTTCTTACCCAAGTATGCGACGGACTGTTTGTTTGTGTTCAAATTGTACTTCTTGAACGTTCTCAACAACAACTCCAAACGATCAGTAAGGAAGGAGTTTTCAGTGTCGGAACCGACGATACCGTCGAAGATCTCCTTGTCGGATGTTTCGATCAAGGCTTTCAATATCAAGGTGACGGGGACCAAGTACTCGTTTTTTCTCCACGAAAACCTGAAGGTGACGTTACCGTCGGACAAGTAGTGTAGGGCGTTTGTCTGGGAGGACTGGTCTGGTCTGGCGGACCTCAATTGGACGCCATAGGGGGTGTAGGAGGCGCCTCTGTTGGCAAAGGATGGTCTGATAATAGCCATTGGGTGGTTTCTGCGCTGCACAATGAGCATCCGGACCAATTTCTCGATACCGTTGACGATGAAATAGCCACCGAGCTCGTCACTCTCCTCTCTGAGGGCAACCAATTGGCTGGGCGGCAGGCCGTTGAGGTGGCACCTGTTGGAGGAGACCATGACGGGCAGCTGGCCGGCGTCTCTGATCTCTGTGATTTCCTCTTCTGCGCTGTCGTTGACAGACCACGCGAGCTTGAGCAGGAGACGGCCCTTGTAGCTGGTATGTCTCTCACGGCACTCGCTCGGGTACGTGTTTCTGTTGACGGACAACTTGTCTGTGATGGGCACGGACGGCTTGGCGATCTGCACCGAGTCGACTCTGATAGAGAGCTTGTTTGGGCCGATGCGGTCCTGGTCCTTCGAGTCAAAAATGGTCTTGGCGCCAATATCCTTCACGGCGAGGTTGAGAAGGCCGCCGTCGGGGCCCTCGGTAAGGGCGTTGAAGGAGCCGATGTGTGGTTTAACGGCGTTGTAGAGGAGAGGGAAGTCTGAGGCCGTTTTGGGCGGGTTCTGGAACCGCTTCTCCCGCTCGAGCGTTCTGAACTGTGCTTTTGAGGACGCCATTGTCGGAGAAGTGAATGGAGGGTAGACGGAGGGTAGACTTGAGCGTTGCTGGCAGCAATACAACGACCAATCGGGTTGAAGACGGTGCAGAAGGAGCTGTTGCGGTGGATTAAGGCCTTCAAAAAATTTTTCAGACCGATTGCAGGGAAAACGAGGAGGGAAGAAAAAGGGAGAAAATAGAAAATAGAAAATCGGAATAAAAATAAAAAATTTTCCCCCAGTTTCTTACGTAAGCGTCATTTCTTTACGTAATGTTTATCTTACGTAATATACTTCTCTGTCCTTACGTAAGCATTTTCTACTCCGGTAAAGGACTTTCATTTCACTCTTCTTTTTCTTTTTCTCTCTTTTCTGATGATTCATCGCCCGCTCTGGCGGATTTTTCAGGCCTTTTTTTTTCACATGCCGGAACGAAACCGGCTTCGGCTGGTGGTATCTGGTGGACCCTGGCGGCCGTCGTTGGCTCTCTGGTGCTCGTGTTTGCTCCTGTAAAAGGCCTTTTGTTCCTGCTTCTGCGTTCATTTCTGTGCTTCTGTCTGCCAGCACCACCGCTATTGACAGCAGCCCACCACCGCCACCGCAATGAAAATCACAGACAAACTGGCCCAGGCCCACAAGGACGACAAGGCGCCTGCGTCGTTCTCGTTCGAGTTCTTCACCCCGAAGACGTCGCAGGGTGTGCAGAACCTTTACGACAGAATGGATCGCATGTACCACTTGAACCCACTGTTCATCGACATCACGTGGAACGCCGGCGGAAGACTGTCGACGCTCACGTCGGAAATGGTGCACACGACGTCGACGGTGTTAGGGCTGGAGACATGCATGCACTTGACGTGCACAAACATGCCGCTGCAACTCATCGACGACGCTCTCCAGAAGGCGTACCAATCGGGCTGCCAGAACATCCTTGCCTTGCGGGGCGACCCGCCGCTCGACGGCTCCGAGTCAACGGGAGACTTCAAGTACGCCAAGGACTTGATTCGCCACATCAGAGCCAAGTTCGGCAGCCACTTCTGCATCGGTGTCGCCGGGTACCCAGAGGGCCACCCGGAGGAGCCCGACAACAGCAAGACCTTGTTGTATTTGAAGCAGAAGCAAGACGAGGGCGCCGACTTTATTGTCACACAACTCTTCTACGACGTCGATAACTTCATTGATTGGTGCGCTCGCTGCCGCTCCGCAGGCATCACGCTGCCCATCATCCCGGGCATCATGCCCATCTCCAACTACAACGCCTTCCTCAGAAGAGCCAAGTGGAACAATGTCGCCATTCCGCAGTCCTTTATCGACCGCTTGGCCCCAATCAAGGAGGACGATTCCCGCGTTAGGGAAGAGGGCTGTCTTTTGATGTCTGAGTTGTGCCAGACCTTGCTCGACTCCAAGCACGTCAACCACCTTCACTTCTACACCATGAACTTGGAGAAGTCCACAACCATGCTGTTGGATAGCCTCCACCTTCTCTCAAACCAGACCAAGCAGGACTACGAGTGCGAGAACTCCAAGCCATGGAGAAAGTCCTTGAACCCGTCCAGAGAGCTCGAAAACGTCCGCCCAATATTCTGGAAAAACAGAAAGTTTTCCTACATCCAGCGGACAAACAACTGGGACGAGTTCCCCAACGGCCGTTGGGGTGACTCCAGGTCCCCGGCTTTCGGCAGCTTGGACATGTTTGAACACAATATCATCCGCCACTCGCCAACAAAGATCCTCCAGTTGTGGGACAGACCAACCAACCCGCACGACTTGGGCGAGTTGATCGTCAGGTACTTAAACAACGAGATTCACTGCTTGCCCTGGTCAGACACCCAGGCAACCGAAGAGATCGACTCCATCAAGCCCGACCTTGTCCAGCTGAACATGAACGGCATCATCACCATCAACTCCCAGCCTAAGATCAACGGTGTCAAGTCCACCGACCACGTCTTTGGCTGGGGCCCTACAAACGGTTACGTCTACCAGAAACAGTACCTCGAGTTCCTTCTCCCAAAGTCCAAGCTTGCCAAGTTAGTCTCCCAGATCACCGCAGTCAACGAGGAAAATGGATACGACACTTTGAACTACTTTGTCACCGACGCAGACTCGAACAAGCTCTCCGAAACAAACATCACCGACCTGTCCGACGTCAACGCCGTCACCTGGGGTTGTTTTCCAGGCAGAGAAATTGCACAACCGACCATCGTCGAAAAAGTCTCCTTCCTTGCCTGGAAGGATGAACTTTACCTCATCTTGAAAAAATGGTCCAGCGTCCTCCTGGCTTCTTCCAACGATGAGGAGAGTGAACCAGACGAGGCAAATAGATTGAGAGATCTGAAAAGCTCCAATTTCATCCAGTCCTTGATCAAAGACTACGTCCTCGTCAATATCGTCGATAACAACTACATTCAACCTTCAGACACCATTTTCCACATTTTGAAGAACCTCTGATCATCTTTTTTTTCTCCCAATCCGCACGTTTGACATCAACTGTCACTTCATGCATATATTACCTACCATGCCAATGCCAACTTCAAACTAATCACATCCTGACAATAATAATGATTCGGATTGTCACTCGCCACAGTGCACAACAAACACTGCCACCGACCTTCTGTCTCAGTTGCATTTTTTTATTTCTTCCACCACTTCTACTTCTATTCTCATCACTATTTCATGATCAACCTTCTTCCACCTTGTGATTCTCATTCGTCCCATCTATTTATTTTTCACTCTTTATTTCCTCCCCCTCCTCCTCACCACCGTCCTCGGCCCAGTTTTTTGCTCTCGACAAGATAATACTTGTCACAACAATCATGCCCTGTATAACATAGTCTTATTTATATAGAATAGTCCTTTTCTACGTCCTCAACGGATACTTTGGTTAATAAAAATAGTATACAAATTTTATCAAACATATAAAAATTACGTAAACGCACCGATTTCAGATGCTTTTTCTCATTTCTTCTCTCCTTCTTTATTTTCTCATGGTTCAGCTAGTTCAACAACAGACCCGATATTCATGTTGGCTTTTGGAGACACAGAGCCCATAGGCAGATCCACTCATTTTCTCCTAATCATACATCTAGCCTGTTGATTTTCAATCATGCTTATTTGCTCACTTTCAAACGTGCCCACGGCGAATCCTGCGCTTTCTTTGAAGTCACATTGCATTTTCGACGCCAAAGCATTGAACACATATGTGAAAACCAACGGCAAAGATCCCGTATCTAACGAGCCAATGGACGAATCGGAGATAGTCTTGATCTCATCAAACACGGCGAAAATACCCAACTCCGAGGAAATAGCTTCTCCAACCTATTCTTCCATCCCAACCATGTTATCTGCGTTTCAATCAGCATGGGACTCCTTGAGCTTGGAACTCTTCCAGCTACGTACAGAGTTGGACAATACACGGAAGGAGTTGTCGCTGGCATTATATAGACAAGACGCTGCAGTGAAGGTTGCCGTTGGTGCATGCAAAGAACGTGATGAGGCAAGGCAGGCACTTGCCAAATTAATTGATGGCGCCGATAACGCTGTCATTCCATCAGAGAAAGCACCAGAGGGAGATGACGAGACTCCTTCTAATGACATAGAAATGGACCAGGGTGAAGACTTGGTAGATTTTGCCAACTCTTTGCGTTCTGAACAAGAAGCCCTCTTGGTGAAACACAAGAAGGAAAATAAGGACAGAAAGGGTAAATCACCAATCCTTGCGATAGCCGATCCTGCAAATTTGAGTGTAACATTGGATAGGAAGGAGAGCATAGGTACGAAGAAGACAGGCAAGATAATTGGTGTCGAACCAAGCGACTCCGGAGATGAGTGCATTGTTGCATTTGATTCGGGGTTGTTTGAATTGGTGGACGTGTCAAAGACTGCCAAGAAGATGAAGGTTGTTTCCAAGCTCAACGTAAAGGTCACACATGGTGAAGGTTCACCGTTTCTGTGCTTTTGGAAAACCAACGAGCCGTACGTTGTATCGAAGACCCCCACTCAAAGGGGACGTAAGAGCAAGACAACCGAACACTCCGCATACCAGCTGACGAACTTGGCGACAAAAGAATCGAGGCCGTTAGCAACTGAATTACCTAGCATCTCAATTGCAGTTGCACATCCGACACTTCCTGTTTTCATACTCGCTAACACGACCGAGTTTGAAGTTTTCTACAACGACACCATAATGTACAGCCAGCAGCTGAGTCACAAATTAGGACAAATCAGATTCCATCCGGACGGTCTTCTTGTGGCGTTGTCATACAAGGGGGGTGCCGGCGTCGACATATACGACCTGGTTGAACGCAGCATCAAGCTCAACATACCGTTTGGCGAACACGATGATGTCCAGTTTGCAGCAAACGGCTACTACTTGTTCATTGGAAGTTCTGACGCTCTTGCGCTGTTTGACTTGCGTAAGAACATCTTTGTGCAGCAATCCGAGGTTACCGGAGGGGACAGGATTCTTGTAGACGTGTACACATCGCTGGTGGTGTATGGGAACATGTGTGCTGTGTTTGATAAGAAGGGTAAAACGTGGACCAGCGTGAACAGCTTGCAAGGACTAGATACCGACGACGGCAGTTCCCGTGTAGTTGCCATCCTCAACGGCGGAGATGACAACGTATACACCGTCCTCGTGGCAACAGACAATGCCAGCAACGGCGCAGACTTGTACAAAGTGGATGGGTTCGGGTCTGCTGAGTGATCAACCCTGCGACTCTGCAGTACTCAATCTATATGTGTAGTAATTAGTCGTATATAAAATTTTTATCTGTTTGTGTAACTATATCAAGCCGGTGGCACTGCTGCTCACTTCTTGGCGTCCGGGAAGGTGATGCTCTGGTCGAGGTCGAGCTCGGCAAAGGTTAATGGCCCGATGTGGGGCTGCACGTTGTACCCGAGCTTGAAGCGGCCGGTGCGGCCGTGCAAGTCGGGCGCATAGTCCCACACCGAGTACTTCGACTTCACGTTCTTCGTGTTGATGTACATGTTGCTGCGGTCGGTGAAGATCTTGTCCCATACAACGAGCTTGCTCTCCTCGCCTGCAGCCGGCTCGTCCAGCTCGACAAACACGTAGGCGAACACCTGCTTCGTGTTCCAGTCCACCACGCCGGAGAAGTCCGCCACCAAGTCAAACTTGAACCGAGCATTCTCCTTCGGCTTCGTCTTCGTACCGCCGTAGTTCCGCGTGTTCTTCAGCGACACCTGTGCCTGCACATTCCGGACCCGCAACGACCGCACGCCGTCCGTGCTACTGCCGACCCACGTGAGCACCGACACCAGCACGGCCACCGTGAATAACGCCGTCGTCAGCATCGAGCTCCATGTACTCGCCCTCTGCGCCAGTGAGTGCATCATTTTTCGTAGTGCTGATCCTTGTCTACTTTTGCTGTGCTCTCTGTCAAGCCCGCAAAAGCCCGTCAACACCTGTCTTCAACTCCATCTTCAACTTCAACACGTACCCCCTCATTCCCATCGGGCACTTTTTCGCTCCCACCTTATGCTGACGTAATCATTCCTCGTAGATCCGATCGAGGGACGTTCTTCCTCTGTACAGGGACGATGAGGACCGTGTCGGGAGAGACGGACTGGCGTGGACAGTGTGAGCCCGGTGGACGTCACTGGCGGGTGGGGGCAACGAAGAAGAAGATGCCGAGGTAGAGATGGGCACCGTGGCGGAGGAATCGAAGCTGTGCCGGGACGCCGGCAAATGGATCTCCTGGCGGATGCTCTCGTACTGCTGCCGGCGGGCCTGCCAGTGGTCGTGGTCGGCGCAGACCCAGCGCAACTCGACCAGCTGGTCCCGGATACGCTCGATGGTCTTGTCGCCTCCCGCCAGCGTGCCGTCAAGCACACGGAGCTTCCAAACGCCCTCTCCGACGTCGCCGTGGGCGCCCCCGTTGACAAAGAGGTAGTAGAACTCCGGCGCCCCGCAGACAAAGACGTAGTCAAGCAGCGTGAGCAGCTTCAGGAGTTCCGTGTAGCGTCCGGTGTCCCCGCTAAGCGTGAGCTGCTCGAGAACAAGCTTCCTGAGCTTCAGACACTCGGTCTCCCCCCGCCGGGAATACTTGGCGACAGCATGCAGCTGCTGTGCCGTCGGCCCCGGCCGGTTCGGATCGACGGCCAGGGCCAGAATTGTCGAGATCGAGAGCCGCCAGCTGCCGTCGTCGACGAGCCTCGTCTTCGACACCAGACTCGACGTGCTCTGCTTCACCTTCAGCTTGATCGATTGCAGCCGCTTCATCGTGTCCGCTCGTGCTCCGCTGGCTACTGTTCGGAGTAGCGGGCCCGCCCAGAGCCCAGCAAAAAGACGTGTTTCGTCTGTTTTTCTCTCGAAAGTGTAAAATGAGCGACGAAATATTCTCGCTTTAGGCATAGCATGGGTTAATACTATATGATCTGGACACTTCCCACAAGTTATGGCGCTAGGACAACTCTTGAACAAGAATGTGCTAAGAAGTGTAGGGGTATATTCCTTTAGGTATATAGTAAAAGTCGACAGCTAAAAGAGAGAGTTATGAGCTTATTCTGGTATGGGAATTTTTAATCATAACATGTTTCATCTCAATCTAGACATGAGTTTTCATGATGGTTGCAAATTCCTTTTCATAAAATCGTGTAAGTAATCGATTGTAACAAAGAACAGAGAACAGAATACATAGCAGTCTCATGCAATAGGGCTGAACCCCTAGGGAGTCGCCCTGTCTCTTACAGGGCCTGCTCGGGTCGCTCCGCCTGCTTTCTTTCTTTGTCGTATGTTCATACACATTCGTTTCTTTATACATGTACATAGCACGCAGACGGGCTCAGATCTGGCTGAGTTCGAGCCGGCCCACCTTGCACGACCGGCCCTTCCGCCCGGCAGCGTCCTTCTCTATAATTTCGTTGAGCTGCCTGTTCTTCTCTCTCCGGAGCTCGTTCATTCGGCCACGGACAATGTGCTTCTCCCTCTGCAGTTGGAGCACCTCCTTGCTGGCCTGTCTAATCCGTCGAGTGTGCTTGTCATCGCCGTCACCGCTTGTGAGCACGTGCGTCTTCCAAATGATGTAGTCCATCTCCTTCTTCAACGTCTGCATCCGCTCCTTGTAGTTCATACTGTCCTTCAAGCGCCACATATTCATATTCTTCTTCTTCCGCTTTGTCTGCGCCTTCATGCGGCTCCGGATACCTCTATAGAAAACGGTCCGGAGCCGCTTCGTCTGCAAGTAACTCGAACGGATATGGCGGCGCTCCTTCAGTATCTGCTCCATGTTCTTCAGGATGTACTTGTTGGGCGAGTTGGAGATGCTGTTCAAAAGCTCTTCCCGCTGCTCCGGGGTCAGCCGCTCGTTCAGCGTGTCCGAAAAGTTCTTCATCACCTGAAAGTAGACCTCCCGGTCAAAACTGTATGTCGACTTCTTCCGGATCCCCGGTAGCTCGTCTGTGGCATATCTGAGTCGCATCAGCTTGAACTGTCTTTCCTTGATGTGGTGTGGAAGAATGAACTTGTCGATGAAAGACGCAGCTTCCTCCATGACATCAGGTCTCTGGCTCAAAAACAAAGCAGTCTCGTTCAAGTTCTTGTTGTCGAAGACTAACCCTTTCGCAATCAGGCTCTTCATGATCTCGTTGACTTCGCCCAATCTTTCAGCCACCTCCAACTGCTTCAATCTGTATATCCAGAGATCGGAGTGCGCCTTCTTAATCCAGTTAGGAATCTTTGCGTTCGTGCCCTTGTAATTCCGGATCTTGTACTCATCGTAGCGATTCCGAAGATAGACGTCTCGGTGCACATCCAATCTACTGAACTCATCGTTGTCAAACCTTCTATTCAATTCCTTATCGCTAAATCTCGCTTTTTCAATCAACTTGAACAACAGTGTCATGTATCTATCATAACAACCATCAAACTCCACCCAACGCTCCTCCTCACCCAAAAGTATCAATTCAATATTAAGGATATGTAGATTGTCAAGAAGATTATCTCTTGATGACTCCACATATATCTCAAACAATCTCCGAGCCTCATATGCGTCCTTGTATTTAATAACTGCTTTCAATACTAATTTCAAAGACATCGGGTTGATGTCGTCATTGAGCTTACCAAACTTATCCTCCTTTCTACTAACCAAAAACTCCTCTAAAATATTCACAGTCTCATCGATACTATTTCTCGCCACCCAAGGCATGCATACGTTACTTTGTAAAATTAGAGAATAGGTCTTTGGTGACGGCACCACATTGTTCATCAATGCTATCCTTACCACCTTTTTCGTTAACCATGGTCTGTGTGTTCTTAAACAAGAGAAAATCATCTGATTGAATAGTATCGTTGGAAATGTCTGGCATTTGAGTTGTTGCTTTATCTCGTTCAGCTTCATCTCAATACCAAACGCACCATACTTTCTAACCCAATATGCCATATAATGAATGTAAGCTTTGATATCCAAGTCACCACGAGGATTATGGATCGAGTAAGCTTTAGTCCATATTTGTTCGAATGTTTTGACATCACTGTATTTTATCGCACTCTCTAATGTCATTAAACTGTCTTTATACAAGATTTCGTGTTCCCCCATGCTCAAGTAGTCCTTTATAATCAAAGTAAATCTATTAGCATGATAGTGGCACTTCATGATCCATCTTGTATCATCTCTCTCAACGGAAAGATTGAATTGAGGATAATAAGTGGTCAAAATCGTCTCGATACTCTTGTAATCACCCATATGTGCTAGTTGCACGAACACCGGAGAGAATATGTTTTTCGGTAACCGAACACTTTTCTTGGTCAATTCATCCAAAACTCGAAAAATGGATTCTGTGTTTTTCATTCCGGCAAGTGCATGAAGCATCAACCCATACGACTTTGATGTCAAATCAACATTGTAATGAGAATATGCAGTAAACCATTGTAAAGATTCTTCGTAAGATTTGTTATTGATAAAACAGAGAATTATGGAGGAAAGAATTTGGTCATTAGGTTCAAACCCTCTCTTCAAGTAATTTTCCCAAAGTTCCATAATGATTTTGTTAGTCCCCGGTCTGATGGACAATGCAATAAAAAGTGTTATGTATTGATCTTTCGAAATAACTTCATTATGCTCATATCTGTCATTGTATATACTTTCTAGCTGGCCCCAGTCTTTATTCTTGGCCAAAACAATGAGTATCGGGTTCAACGTTTCATCTGTTTCGAACTCAGGGTTTTCCTTCAAACACTGTTGCAAGAAGCTGAACGCCTTCGCATACTTCTTGCAGCTCGTCAAAGACCTCAAATATCCAATCCTGTCAGCTCCACTGATAGGTAATGAAAGTTTTTTCTTCAATTGATAGAATGTCTGTCCCAAACTCGATCCAGGCTCGTATTTACTATGTGTGTATATAAGTATCGAAAAGGCAGTATTCATTTTGGATGCGTCGAAGCCTAAAAGTTTCTCAAAATATCGTGGAACAAAATGCAGTCTATTATTTCGCAAGTAAATAATTGGTCGTATATCTCGATCATATCTCAATTTTTCATCATTGTAACAATAATCGAACCAGAGTTTGAATTTCAAGACAGGTGAAGAGTCCTTAGACAAGGATGATATCAGTTTATACTGGTATGAATTCTCGTTGATATCATTGGGGTTATAATGCATTCTCATAAAACTTTCCAAAAAAATGTATTGTGAATTGAGATCATTTTTTGCATCAGAAGAATAGGTGGCAACTAGTTGAGATATCAATGAGGGAGGAAAGAATATCTTCAAAGGTTCACTCAAATTGAGTAAATAATCATAAAGTTGGTCTTTTGAATTGGAATCAAAATTCTTGTAAAGTGATGAGCACACACGAAAGGTGAAATACTTCAAGCCGTTAGGTGATGCATCTTGTAAAAGATTATCTAACAGTGGTTTAGCTTCCTCAAAAAGTCTAACATCGGATAGCTTTATCAATTGGGTGACAGATTCATCATTGCCTAACCTATCGACTTTTCTCCATATGTTGGGTATTTTATCATACTTGAAAACCTCGCAAAATTGGAACAAATCATCTGGCTTCCCAAATTTGTCAAACACCTCAATCATTTTGCTGTACTGATTGAATTTGAAGAATATATCATAATTGGGACTAACTTTATGAAGTAGCTGATATGCAATGCAAAATTGTTTGTTGGAATATAACCAATCAAATAGTTTGGATACTTTCATTATAATATCAGGCGTGAATGCTTCTGGATAATTGTTATTGAAAAATTTCAACTCAGAACAAATGTCTTCATACTTCTGCTGTGCGTCTTCCTGGACTCGGCTGTCACTCGTATCTCCGTCAACCAATATGTCAAAATTGTTATCAAAAAATCGTGTAGTGGTGGAGGTGAAGTCTCGCTTTATAAGCCTTAAGTGTTTTCTCAACGATACCATAGTTCTCAATTGTGGATGTGTTATAGTCTTCAGCACCAATGGTATCGCTATCCCTTGTTTTCGGATTTGAGAAGTTGACGTTGTATCGCTGGAGAACCTATTTAGGGTATTTGGCGTATCTGGTCTTAGCACACATGACGGGAGTTCTAAACACCATTTAAGCATTGACTCCCGTCGCTTGATTTTGACAAAATCCATATACCTTTCAAAGGCAAGTTTAACATTTAGCATGCTCCTATACCTGGTATATAATGGCCACTTTGTCTGATGTATAAACTCGAGCTATGGTTATCACAATTGTAGAAAGCCAGTGCCAACAGCAAGCACTTGATCCAGTAAAAATTAGTGATAAGAAGGGTATGTGAGAGCCAAATGCAAATCTTTATAGAACTAGAGTTTTGGAATAGCTGATGCCTGCTCTATTATTGCCGCCAAAAAGATGTCTATCTGACCAGTAACCGTTGTTATATCAAACGCCGACAGTCAGACCAGAAAGACGAGAAAAAAATAGGGAAACGGAGGTGAAAAATTTTAGGCGCTTTCTTCCCTGATTGTAAAATAAGCTAGACAAACTTCTTTACTCAATAAAATTCTGTTTTATCGGGCTGTTGAAGCTTTTCGGAAAACAATAAGGAAATATGTCAGGTTCTATACAAAGAGGTGGAAGGAATAACAGGGGGAGGAAAGATACCAGAAAATATCTACAGGGGAAGCAGGGAAAGACAGATGAGATTCGCAGAGCGTTAACACACAGAGCTCGACTCAGAAAGAACTATTTCAAGCTTTTGGAAAGAGAAGGGCTTGATGTACCGCAGAGGGGGACAACTGAGAACGAAGCCCAAGAGAGCACAAAGAAAACAGCCAGCGATGGTGGAGAGAGTGCCAGTGAAAGTGAAAAAAACGAGGATAAAACTGGGAAGGCACGAAAATCACTATCGGAGATTGATATCATCAAAGAAAAAGTGAAGAACCATGAATCGTTGACATTCCAGGAGAGAATTCTGTTGAAGAAGGACAGGCGAGAGAAAGATCGAGAAAGAAAGATAAAGAAAACTAAAGAAAAGGTTGAAGCCATGAAGCAGAGCGACCTCAAGCGTCAGCGTCAAACCGAACGTGTTCAAAATACTAAAACAAGAAAGGGACAACCATTAATGGGTCCTAGAATAAACAATTTGCTAGATAAAATCAGACAAGACAAAAACAAATAATTTGAAGGAAAGTTTGAGGGAATATTTTCTGACCTTTATAGATTTATGTATTTTAAGCCTGTTCTTAACGGTACATAAACTTACCACTTCAAACTAGGATATTACTCATGAAAACATCGTTCTTTATATCGTATATGCACCCACCTTGACCAAATGTAGGATTTTTAAATGTTCTTATGTCTACAAGGGAGAAATCAGACAAGGATTGGTCAGTATATGTAGATAATAGCTGTGCTTGTTCTTGCTTATTGCCGTCCTTTTTCAGAGTACAATATATCGAGTTGTTTCCATTTGCAAATCTGACTAAATCAATCTGGCCATTGAGTCCAATTGTAAGGAATTGTTTTTCTTCGTACGCACATCTATCCTTGATGGATACCCATGGCGGGAAAGAGTTGACGAAAGCTAGTCGGGGAATATATCCTATGTGGAGTGCGTTCTGATCTGTAGCCAGATCATTGTGTATTGAAGAAATGTAAATTGATTCTTTGTTGAAATTACTCGTGATTATGGTATCGTCACCACTGATGAGCCCATCCGAGCAGAACTCGGTAAATGTTTTCTTTTCTTTTATCAGGGGCTCACCCGAAATTGTGTCTAGTTCAGCATAAGCCGATTTGTTGTTTGTAGTCATTGCAAGTAAAGGGAAACTCTTGGCCACAGAATCCTTATTTTCGGCTCTCTTCAAAGTGAACTTTTTTATCGGATCTTGTAGCTCAAAAATGACTTTCCTTTCAACTAGTCTCGTATCGCTCGCTGAATATAGCCATCTTATGATCTTTTTACCTGTGGAGTAGAGTAAACATCGATTTTGGCCAGAAGATTCTATGTGGGTGACTGGTTGGTCTTCTTTATATGAGAAAACGAGTTTAGCATAGGCCTTCATGTCATCTTTACTCAATCTTAAAACTTTCACAACCCCCTTACCTGTATCCGTCTGGCAGCCAACGACTAAATTAGTATAAGTGCCACTAGTTTCGTAAACTTTCCAAGTGTGGAGACAAAGCGGTATCTCATCTTTTCTAAAGATATCCCTGAAATCTGTTGCTGTCTCCAAAACTCTCATAGTTCTTGACTCTACAAAAACTAGTTTGGATTTCTTATCATCTTCTACATCTGGAACGGGTAAAAGTACGAAAAGATCAAGATTTGAAAAATAGTTCATTTTCATACATTGAGTTTCTAATCTTTTGCTTCTTGTCAAAACAGAGGAAGATGAGGGAATATCTAAAGTCGTCAATGTATGTCCTCGTAAAACCAATAATCTGTCGTTTTGGCCTGGTTTCAATCTAGGCAAAACAGTGCAAGCCACAATCGCATGTTCTTTCAATCCGTCAATCACAATTTTCTTGGGAAACAAAGACTCTTTGGAATCTATTTTCCATAAGTTTGCACATAAAAGATATGCGACATTTGGATCATCTGTGGGTAGTATCTCCACTTGACCCGTATCTCCTAGTTTCACTGAATGTATGTTTTGCATTTCATACTTGCCTGAAGCAATAGAAAAGTTAACAATAGAATAGTCGCCATTTCTCGAGCTAAGTATGAAATTGTTTGCTGGATCTAGCTGATGGAGCTTATAAGGCACAAATGTGTATTCAGGAGACCATTTTTGCTCCTGACCATTTTCATAAAAAGACATTTTAATTTTCTTCTTATAAACAAACTTGAAAGTATCAACACCGGTTTCCTCAAAAAGAAAACAAAATCCATTAAAATCTCCAACAACCAAGTAACATTTATCTGCAATACTAACAAATTGCATCATGGATACCAACTTAGGATTAAACTCTAGATTTTGCACTTCTAAAGGTCTGCAATTGATTTCATCAGATATTTTTAACAATGCAAACTTGGTAGTCATGTCTCCCTTGTCTTTGTAGAGCAAGGCAATCTTGTGATTGAATGAGGAAGCAAGAATACATTCGCTTGGTAGCTTTAGATGTAGCTTTAGTTTTTGGAGGGTAGTATCGAAAAGAAAAAGATTTGTCGACGTGACTATTAATTGTAACGTTTCATCCGTCCTATCAATGCAAATAAAGGGTTCATTTACAAGATTTTCACCAATGAAGGAAACAAGCTCACCATTATTGTCAAAGTTCTTTTTCAATTGCAAAAGACTTGATCTAACCTCTCCCGAAGCCCATAAATATATAAGGTCATTGCCTTGAACCTGAAACGAGTATAGTTGGTCTATATCATAAAATTTCTGGGCTGATTGAGTTTTATTAGCAATTAAACCAAATTTGAAATTCATTAATGAGTGGTTAGGTCCACATCCTGTTATTGCCCACAAATCATTCGAGGGATTTTCTATAGTATTTCTGACTCCTGGTGAAGCAATAAGCTCGCAGTCAAACATAGGATAAGGATTGACTTGAGACCACATGTCCTCCACTTTCTTCAAAAGGGGTGTGTCATTTTCAGCCACAATAGATACTAGTTTCGATTCAGTTATGCCCATTTCATTGGCAAAGGTAAAGTGAAAAGTTGAATCATTGACTGGCTCAAAAACAAAAAGAGATATGACGTGCTTGTACTTAAACAATCTTCTCATTTTCGAGGTAAAAATATGGCGCTTTTTATCGTAATAAACATCTAGCAAGTACACTGATTTATTACGAGTCCTAGAAATAAGGACTTGATCGTGTTTGTAATATTCTTCAGAAAAGCCATCTGATGAGAAAGATGTAATGATCTTCTTGGTTGGCGTATAAAATGAGTTTATTTTGAAGTTTCCTTCAGAATTTTCTGGGTAATCAAATACGTAATTGCCGGATTCATCGCCAGTTAAACAAAAACTCAACGAAATTATAGTGTATTGACTTTCCTGTAAAAGCAATACTCCACCAGTATCTGCCAGTCCAACAGTGTAAAATGGGATTGGGAAAGTATTTTTCAACATTATCTCATGGTTCGTTGGCATGGTGAGATTATAAATGGATGTCAAGCACAATATACCCCCTTGCATAGAAATTGTTATTATTGCATCGTCAGACTCGGTCACTGGAATTATACATTGGTCAAGAATTGAATACTGGAAGGAGTAATTGAATTCATGATGCAAGCTGGGTACCCCATTCAAATCATACTCAATGGTATGTAAAAAAAAATCACAAACAAAAATTGATAAAATCAATAGGTTCTTCTGTGAGTTGACGCAAATTTTAGATCCTTCCAAGTTACTTAAAGGCAGCTTACGTGAATAGACAATGAATGGCACAAGTTGGTCATTCTTTCCAAAGAGAAATCGTATAAGTATCAAGCTGTTTCGAAGGTGAAAAATCAAGGTATCTTCTTGTGACGCCTCATTGGCTTCTAGAACACCGGCTGAAATTACTTGGGACGGTAAAGCGATGCAAGGCCCATTATCAATAGAGAAAGAGTTATAATAGACCATTACTGTAACATGTTTAGATTCCTGATCCAAGAATGGCTTGAATGTGTCGTCATAGGTTTCGTCGGCCATTTTGGTGTCACCATCAAGATCATCAATCTCATCTTTTGGTTTAATTTGGGGATCAGAAAATGGAAGCCCTAAAGCATGTCGTTCTAGCACTTCTTCCCCTAGTAGTGACTTCCAGTCCTCACTTGCTATACGGAACTCCAATGTTCGAGAAGAGCTCTCTTGAAGCTCTGTATACCTGTTGTTGTTTATGCTACCATCTTCATTCCTCAAAATGTTAATCTTGAAATTGTGGAAAATATGCGTCGGCAGCCGAGAATGCAGCAATGTCTGTTTGTAGCATGCATTATTATCATCTTGGTGGTCTAAACTCATCGTCACCCACCATAGCCTTCTAATTGATTTGTTGTTGACTTCTTTCATCTTTTCGATTAAGAGACGCCAAACATCTGCATGAATTCTGTTGATTATCCAAAGTTGAGCATCTTGCCGCGCTGATTTTTAAGTGATGTTTCTTTATTATCATAGCTTTTGTCAGCTGTAACTTCGCCCCAGTAAGCATCTACATAGTTGACGGTGGGTGTACTACCAGGAAGCAACTGCAGGCCTAAAAGCTATATATTATAATACAAAAATGGGGTGCTCCCACCGGTTAAAACTCTAAAAAAGTTCAAAGCTCACTTCGGAGATGGAAAATATCATCTGCCGCTTTATTCAAAGCTTTGGTTTCCAAATTAAACTCTTCTTGTAGTTTTTTCTTTAGATCACGAAAATGTTTCGAACGCTTGTCAATATGTTCCACTGTATTTAGAAAGCTCTTGATAAATTCTATCTGAGTGCGCTGAAACTGTATACCAGTATTTTGACTGAGAATATGTATTATTCTGTCATCATTCTCATCCGAAATTGGAATGGTTGGTTCTGCTTGTTCTGAGGAAGGATCATCGATATCCATTTTGCCAGTTGAATCAGTACTTGGTTCCTTGATTTCTTCCTTTTCTTCCGGCATAGGTTCTTCAGCTGGAATGTCTTGAGTTTCTCGCTTTTCTTCTTTCATAGGTTCTTTGGCTGAACTTTCTTGGGTGTGAGATACAGTTTCAGTTGTATTCAGTATGTCTCCCTCTAGTTTCTCTTTGGTCTCCTCCTCTAAATCCATCTTATCCTTTGCCTCCTCGTTCATTCTTATCTTCTCTCTGTACTGTGCATAATTGGCATGTTTTGTGTAGTAATTAAAATTCAGATCTATCTTATTGTTGACATCTTTCACGTTAGAAACAAAGTTGTCAAAAAACCGTTTCCTATTTTGGGGAATGACTTTACTTACATATGAGTCATGCTTAAGCACAAGTTGAAAGTTCATGTAGTTCTTTAAACGTGCATCCTCTTTTTTCTTGTACTGTCCCAATTTGATATAGTAATTCTTTTCCAAAGTTGATTTTTCTTTACTCTGTAACATACTTTCGAATTCAATGTCTGACATACCCTGCTTAGTGCCATAATTCGGATATTCCACTCTATTATAAGGTCTTCCATCTGCAGAAGGCTCTGCATTAATAGCGCTACTTTCATTTTGTAACTCTCCCATTTGTTTCTGTGCTTCAAGCTTATCCTTTAACATCCTCTCATTTTGTTTATTTTCGAGATCGGTCAACACATGCAACCGAAAATCTATGATATTTTGCTTGACAATATCGACCATATCAGCGGGCACATCGGACAGATCCTTTGGGTCAACCCGATAGGTTTCTGAAAGTCGTTTGAACCTGGTCAAATAGTCATCCACAGGCGTGTCTTTTTCTTTTGCTTTCATACCCGTCTTTTTCATTTCCACAATATGTTTTCTCGCATCATCCTTAACGCTTTGCAACTTTTCAAGGTCAACTTGGAAAAAGTCGTCCAGCTTTGGGAATATCTTTTCATCCAAATCCTTACTACTTATAATGTGCAATTCCTTTTGCTGATCTCCCAAATCCAATAACTTCATGCTCTTCGCAAATAAATAAGCCATCATCGCATCATCAACAACCACATATACTGTTTGTGTTTCCACATTCGCTGTCTTAACACCCATATATGACCACTGATAACCTGGGGCTATTCTTATTTCTTCTCCGTTATCTTTTCTTCTACAAAATTGTACACGATCAAATATTAGCTTGATAATATTGTCGAGCACATTCTCCACCAATGCGGGATATTCAAGAATATCATTTGGTAGGTTCAGTAAGCCCAGGACTAGTGGACTTTTCTTTTCATTCACTTCCTTCAAGGTTATATGTTTGTGTAGCTGCTCCTTGATGAGTGAAAGTGCGCTGGCCTCTTCTTCGTCATCCTTATCAGCATCTTCCATATCAGCATCCATATCCATCTTATAGTTGTCGCTTTCCGTCCTCTTGAGGCTGCCGTTATTGAAATTGTTATACAGCTTTTTAAGCTCAATCCCATTATTTTGTAATAGATCGTATAAGCTACACGTATCTTTGAATTTCAAGCTCTGCAAAGTCTTTGAGGAGTTGTATATAGAATCTAGTGTTTTATCTATTTTTTCATAGGTATCAGTCTTGTTTTTGACAGACCCAATGGTATTTTCAATATCATTTTCCTGGGTATAGGATCGCCTATAGTATAGTGGTAAAAAGGTCATGGCTTGGCTGATTTTCCTAGTATTGGAACTGATAATCACATATGTAAAGTAAAGAGGGAAAAAAGCTTTGCTCTTTTCTTTCTGTAACATGTTTTTGTCTAGGATAAAAAAACTTGGTGCGACCATTTGGCAAAATGGAGTTATGTTAGGAGCCTTCCTAGGATAGAGTATTAAAGCTCAACCTACAGGTTTGAAATTATGAGAAGGTAGATTTACTATAAAACTTCCAACCTAAATCAAACTAAATAAAAAACGGAAACAAAACAAAACAAAACAAAACAAAACGGGGGAAAAGCAAATTCAACCAAAAGCAACAAAACTGGAATAAAATAGAAACGAGTGCTAAGACTAAATAGATAGTCAATCAAAACTCAACCAAAATTATGCAAACTCTATAGAAGCGTCACCTAGCAGCAAGAATAGCTAAAGCAAACAGCTAAAAATCTAAAGCAAAACATTCAATAACCGAAAACGAAAACCTTTAAATAACATACCGAAAACAACATGAGATACAATTCCTTTGATGAAATACTTTAAATGAGAGTTCCAAACACCAAAAAAAAATTCACTTTTCTAGCAAACTCAGCTCTCTTGCATATTGTTTACATTTTCATTATTTCTATATACTGGCTGATCCATAGTCTCATTAGGGTGTTCCATCATTGGTACCGAGTTATAATATAGATAAACCGGTGGGTACATTGCTGGCATTTGGCCATTCGGAGTGCCCGGTGGATAGCCTGCATATGTGTAATAATAAGCAGGATTGGAAGAAGGTGGTGGATTAGGACCATTGAGGTTAGGATCATTTGGAATCATTGGGTGCATTTGAGAATTCATGTAAGGCATCTTCTTTGTTGGATAATAATAATAATATGGGTATTGATATTGAGAATGATTTGCCATAGATGCCATATTCATATTTGCACTTTCAAGTTCGCCATTGTCGACTGAGCTATAAGAATAGCCTGTTCTCACGCCAGCACTGGAATAGGTAATGTTGCTTCTCATTGTTGACATGTCATTGTCCAAATTGTGTTCATGAGCCGACGTACTTGCTATATCAGTAACCTCCTTGTTATCCTTATTTGCCAAGTTTTCTTTTTCTGCGTCTTCAAACTCATTTGCGAAGCTGCTATTCTTTGCATCGCTCATGCTTGTATTTCCAGGTTCACTTTTATTATCTTCTCGGTCATCGGCTAATGATTTATTATCATCGATCTCAACATCCTTGGACTGTGGAAAATAAGCTGTATCGAAATGAGCATGAGGGTGTTCGTTGGCGTTGATGGAGAACTTTTTTAGAGGAGTAACATGTTGGCTTTTAATGAATTTGTTACCACCATAATTGAAGTTGAATCTACCTCTTGAGGGATATGAGTGCTTCAATTTCATAGCTTGGGCGAAAGTTTCTGGAACTTGATCGCTAGGGATAATATTCATATGTCCATCGTCCTCTTCATCATTTTCGTTTTTATTGCCATTATCGAAATCCTCAAAATATGAATTGTTTTTGGTTCGATAGTAATGATGATTTGGTTGATTATGGCGATTCATTTGTCTATTTGAATGGAAGAAGTTACGTCTCTTGAAATTAACAGGTGGTGGTGCCAAATTCAATTTCAATCCGTTGTCGTTCGAGAACTTTCTTCTATAATTGTTGTACAGTTCACGATATTGAACATGGATAGTCTTGAACTTGAACATTGAATGATTTTCACACTCAACTGCAGATGCTGCGGCTTCCTTTGTTTTGAATTTGATGAAGGCGAAATTACTTAATGGTCTGTTAACTAAGATTGCTTCTTTGATTTTCCCATGTTTCTCAAATCTTTCAAGCATTTCTTCCTTACTGATTCTAGGATCTAAATGGCCAACAAAAACTGAGTATCTATCGATCGTAACTTCAGGGACATTTTTATATTCGTCTTCCAAGTTTTGGGCCCATTCTATGTTCCAATTGGCCTTTGTTTTAAGGTTTGCAAAAGCACTGATTGCATCTTGACGATAAACATACTTACAGAACCAATTTTTATTTGGGGCTTTGGTGGAGTTTGCCACGTTAAAGTTTTCATTAACAGCAACAAGTCTCTCAATTTCCCCAAATCTTGATAATAGTTTCTTCATTGTCTTTTCGCAAATGCCAGCACTAGCAATTTGAAGGTAAAGGGTACGGTTAACCCTAGCCTTTTCACATCTAACCGTTCTGCCGTTTAAGATTGAATGTTGACCCTCACTAATTGCCTTATCAGCATCTTCATCTTTGGCGTATTGAACAAAGGCATAAGGGCGATTGGCTGGATCTCTCAAGACTTTGACTAGTGTCATTTCTCCCCATTGTTTGAAATGGTTTGTAACTGATTGACACAAAACATCATCACTCATATTGGAGGATAGACTGGCAACGAAAACACAAGCGGAAGGACGGCCTCTGACTTCTTTGGACTCTTTGTCATAGTTACTGTAGCTGTTATCGTTGTAATGGGTATCATTGCCAGTAAAATGGTTACCGGCACCCCCATTTTCCTCCTTGGTGGAGTCAATATCAAGCAGATCATCAATGAATTTTTCATCATCTTCTGAATCTTTCGAAATGACAGAAGTCGAATTCATATCTGTATTTTCATCTAAGCTTTCCTTAGATAAATTGTGGATATAGTTTGTGTCAATGGTATTTGTATCCAAAGTGGAGGCATCCCTATTAACTGCAGAAACATATGAGTCACAGTTAGAAACGACAGAGCCTTCCGACAGGGAGGCAGAGTCGTCAATATCCTTCGATTCTGGTATATTGAAACCACCACTAGCATTCAAAACAAGATCATTTGGAAACGCTGTTGAATCTTTTGGATCAGCGTCAGATAATTGGATCTGGTTGTTAACAACGTTGGTGACCTTATATTCGGACATTTTTGCTTTGAAATCTATGTAGGTATCTTTAAGCACTATGAATCTTTTAGGTTAGCAGCTCTGAATAATTTTTGATAGAGGACGTCATTTTAGCACTGTTAGTATTTTTTTCCCTTGCAAAAGACTTAGCCAAAAAAAGAATTAGGTGTTGCGACTGTTACTACATACTCGAAATAGATGGGAGGAACAGGTTTAGAAAATTATAGGAATGTTGTTGTCGTTTTTTTCCAAAGACAAAGATGGACTGAAAGTAGTTTAATTTATGGCGAAGTATGTGACTCCGATCTGTAGAGGGAAGATTATTGATTTCTCTGTTCTAAGAGAGGAAAAGGCAAAAAGAAAGTTTGGTTGTGAAGCAAATTTGCTATGCTGCTTAGTACTGATGCGATGGAGGATAGGGAGAGGGGTGTGTGGTGTGTGGTGTGTGTTCTGGGTATCTTCCGCTAACGAACAGGTCTTTTCTGCTTTCCTCAGAAACAAGCAGGGGCCAACTACAAGAAGAAAGAGCAGTGGGAGGACGGTCAGGTGGCAAAAGGAAGAGGAGGATTGCGAGAGACTAGACAGCGGAGCATTTTTGAGATGGGTAACAAAACGGGGCAACAAATTGGAACCTTCCCTTCTGAGCCCCCCCCCCCCCCCCTCCCCCATACTAGTTGCCCAGGGTGAATCGTATTAGGCAAGGGAAGTTCCGATGTTCTACCCTGTTCTTGCTTCCGAGTCCGTACCGTACGGAAGGAAGACAAGCAGATCACCCTGTGTTCGACCGTGTACAAATCCAGTTAGTCTGTTGCCGCATTAGGCAATTCCTCAAATCATCCTTTTTTGCCTCTCCCCTTTTGTCGCCCGGGGTATTTCTGGTATTCTAATCCATCTTCTTTTTTCTTTTTTTCTCTTTTTTCGCTTTTTTTTTTCTTTCTTCCGACATTATCTCCAATGGAACCAAATGAAGTAGTGGGTGTCGTTGAAATACTTTCTTGCTCCTGTGCTGAAGGAATACTGGCATCTGATCCATTTGTACACAACATCTATCTTTGCTTGGAATACTGTGTTGAACAACGGAAATGTTAGATTATCGTGCGAAGTTTGTTTTGGCTCCGATGGTGAGGATCGGGGAGCTTCCGACCAGACTTCTGGCTTTGAAATTCGGGGCTGACTTGGTGTGGGGCCCCGAGATCATCGATAAGAAGCTGCTCACGTGCGAGCGCAAGTACAACGACCAGCTGAAGACAGTTGACTTTTTGTCGAAAACAGGGAACAAGAAGGTTCCTGGGATGACAGACCTGGTGTTTAGAACCTTCCCCGAGATGGAGAAGGACAAGGTGGTATTCCAGATGGGCACGGCGAACCCACAGCTAGCGGTTGAGGCTGCCAAAATTGTCATCGAGGACGTCGGCGCCATCGACATTAACGCCGGATGCCCGAAACACTTTTCCATCCACTCGGGCATGGGAGCTGCGTTGCTGAGCACGCCGGACCTTTTGTGCGAGATCCTCACACGCTTAGTGAACGAGGTGGGAAAGCCGAACGGAAAGCCCATCAGTGTGAAGATCCGTTTGCTGCCGAAGAAGGAAGACACCCTGACGTTGGTTGCGAGTTTAGTCAAGACAGGAATATCCAACCTCACGTTGCACTGTCGGACGAGGGAGATGAGAAACAGGGAAGACCCGATAAGAGACTACGTTGACGAGATACACCAAATCTGCAAGGACAGCAACGTCACCTTTATCATCAATGGCAAGGTCGAAAGCTACCAAGACTATGCGGACTTGCAAAAACAGTACGGCGAAGACGTCGGTGCTATGGTTGCGTCTGCAGCCGAAAAGAATCCTACTTGCTTCAAAAAAGACGGTCCGTTGCCATGGTACACGACTGCCAAGGAGTTTGTGCGGTTCGCCCAGCAGTTCAATCATCATCCTGCAAACACAAAGTACTGTCTTGCAAGAATGGTGCCGAACGATCATAACAGGAACAAGATCTACAAGTTGATAACCAAGGCGAACACTGGGGAGCAGTTCGTAGATATCGTCTTGACAAAGATGAGTGACAGTGGAGAATATTTCGGTGACGGCAATGCTGGCGCTGTCGATAAGGAGGCCAAGCGGAAAACCGCGGAGGAGAATGAGGCCTCTACTAAAAGAATAAAGGTGTAACAGAAGCAACAGCATAAAGCATCCGGATTCATGTATGTACATTTAGCTTGAACAATGAGTAACTATTTGTTTAAATTTAACTCTTAGTATTATGTTTATATACAGGACGATTCAGCTCTCGACGGAGATTTTTACTGGATATCACCTCCAAATCCTGGCGGTTTGATCTCCTTGTACTGGGAGTCGAAGTAGGCAAGGACTTTGTAGACCTTGCCCATATCCCTAATGCCCTTCCCGGTGAGTCTTTTGTACGCCGCCGTGAGGTTTTTTTTCATGGCGTCGTCGTCGACGTGCTTGGACATCAACTGGTCGATACGGTATCCGAGGCCCATCGAGTTGAGGAAGTCGCCCTGGTCGGCAATAAAGGTCTCAAACTTCGAGTCCTTGAGTATTTCGGACAGGCTGCTGAAGTCAACGTCGATCGAAAGGTCGACATTACCCACGTCGCTTAGGGGACTGACGAATTTGTGGTCTTTGATTCCCCTGAGCGAGTTGATCGGGATGGTCGTGGTCCCGTAGTCGATCACGAGTCCTGCGCCGATGTCCGACGATTTGACAATGTTACCCATCTCGTTGACGTAGGTGTGGGATTCCGGCGACACCTCGATCTCGGACGTGACAGGCAAGGAGTCGTATCTCGGCGTCGTCTTCGGGATGGCTGCACTGGGTGTCGCATAAGGAGCCTGGATAATGACAAAGTCGGAGTCGTGCTTTTTCTCCAGGTCGGACCGCGTGGTGGTGGTCACGTTGGGCAAGAGACTGTCCTTCTTCGCATCTGGTCGGATATCGACCAAGTACTCTCTCCACCCCTTCTCGGTCTTCACAAACCTGTTCATCGGGAGGGCGTCGAAGAACTCGTGCGCCATGACGAAGTTCATGTAGCTCTTGTCCTCGGGTAGATCTGGCTTGTCGTCCTTCAGCCATATGATCTCGTTGCCCCACCGGGACACGGACCTGAACGTGAACTCGTCCTTGCGCTCGAGCTTGGCATGCGTCGTGTCGCACAGCATCTTGTATTGCTCGTTGATCAGCACCTCCGACTTCTCGATGAACACAATCTCGATCGGGTTGCTGTCCTTGACAAACCTCCTCAACGTCCTCACCATGTCAAACATAAGCGTACCTTTGCCAGGACCAAACTCTATCAAGCGAAACTTCTTTTCCTTGATCCTGAAGTTCTCTCTGTTGTGCGTCGCCTGGTGTCTTAACTGTGTCAAAAACGCACTGAAAAACCATAGCCCACAGATCTCACCAAAGGAGGAGCTGATCTCCGGCGACGTGATAAAATCACCCGCTTTATCATCCAACGGATTGCGTGTCGTGTAGTAACCGTACTCCGGATTGACCAAGCACTGCTTCATGAAGTTGGCGATCGAGATCGGACCAGTGGTCTTAATCATGTTCTTTAGAATGATGGCCAAGTTCTCAGAATTTGTCAGGGTCTGCTTCTCCTCGGAACGGTCCTTCCCCAGCGTAAAAGACGTAGGCCCAGGACTCGCAATCGGCTTCCCATCCAGCCCGAGGATCTTGTGCTCCAAGGCCGCAGAATCCGAGGATATCGGCTTCCCATCCGGCCCTAGAACGATCGATCTCGAGAACACACAGCTCTTTGCTGCCCGTCTGAACAACCCCAACTGTTGTCTGGTCACTGATCTAAGCATTTTGCCGCTGCAGTATCCCTTCTGACTCCTTTCTCTGCTTCGAATGTCTTTCGTAACACCTACCAAGGGCAAGAAAAGGTGTCTAACTTTTCGTCAACTTCGTTTCCATTTCCAGAACCGTCCCATGCAACCTCCGCTCTCTGCAGAAATAGTGAGAATATAGAGAATAGTGTGAGGGAAGGTGATTAGGTAATCAACTTTAATATGAAACATATAAGCAAATATAATACATAAAACAATTGAAACGTACAACGAATGAATAGTAGAAAGGAATATAAATCTCGCCCTTAGAGAACTCTATTCCTTGTAACATCAGATTATGTAAGATCATAATAGAAGATGGGTCTTCTTATGTAACTTGGGCTTATAAAGTAATTATATAGAAAACATTGTATCTAGTTGAATACCACACACTCAACCGAAATGAGCAAGGATAACACCTCATCTATAATGGACACTGATGGCTCATTATTTATCACTCTATCTAAAATGAATTTAGATGGACGTTAGATAACGAAGCAAAGATGGAATTCAACAAACTGATTGATTCATTATCCTCCAACGAAATGTTGAAGACGGCGTTCAATAGCGCAGGTAACAGTAACCATTAAGGATTCAAATACGCATATAAGCTTCGTTCATATCGGAGAAGCCTCCAAACACGAGGGGCCCGTACAGAAAAAAAAAACACCAGGCGAGGAGCGCCTCTGCTGCTGGGGGCAGTGTTTGTTTGCTCTGGCTCTGCTGTCTACCGTACCACCACCCCGGTCAGTGTCAGTGTCAGCAGTTTATTGACGTGCAGTGCTTAACCCCACATCCTTCGTCTTGTTGCTTCGTTTGCGGCTCTAAATCTTCTCTCTTTCTTTCCTGCCTCTTCTCCGCTTGTACAGACGCTTCTACGAGAACACGGATACACAGAGACGCTCTATTCCCCCCACACGAAGAAGCTCAAGGTAGTCAGGTTAAGATGGACAACAACAGCATGGGAAGAAGCCCCAGAAACATATTCCTCGATGAAGGCTCACCGCCATCTTTTTCAAAAACAACAACAACAGCGGCAGACTCTCTCAACTCAGGCAGCTTTGACCGTGTGAACGATACACGCATAGAGGAGTTTGCGTTGCCGTCATCCTCGGTAGCGTCCAGGACGTTCAGCTACATCAGCAGGTCGGTAGCGGTGCTCAGGAAGTTCGTGAAGTACATCGGACCCGGATTGATGGTCAGCGTCGCCTACATGGACCCGGGAAACTTCAGCAGTAGCATTGCCTCGGCGCAATTTCAGTACAAGTTATTGTTCTCGTTGGTGGTGTCGAACATAATGGCCGGGTTCCTGCAGGTGTTAGCCAGCAAGCTTGGCATATGCACAGGCCAGGATTTGGCGTCGAACTGCAGGAAACATCTGCCGCCAAGGGTCAATTATACCATCTACGTTTTCGCAGAAATATCAGTCATTGCAACAGATGTTGCCGAAATCATAGGAACAGCCATAGCGTTCAACATCATCTTCAACATACCGCTCTTCATTGGCGTGTTGTTGTCAATTCTCGACATGTTGTTTGTCGTCATGGCTTACAGGCCGGACGGCCCGATGATATTGCTACGACTTTTTGAGGGGTTTGTCAGCTTGTTGGTGTTCGGCACCGTCATTTGTTTTGCTATAGAATTGGCGAAGGTGTCGCCAACAACAAACTGGGGTGATGTCGCATTGGGTTTCCTACCTTCTAAAGTTATGTTTACAGATATCAAAGGTTTGTACTTATCCGCAGCGCTCTTGGGAAGCAATTTGATGCCTCATTCACTCTACCTAGGTTCCGGGGTCGTTCAGGCAAGAATGAAAGCGTTCGATATCCAATTGGGTCACTATGTGCCTCCAGCGAAGAAGAAGACAGGAGGAATCTTCACTCTCGCTACAGTTACAAATGAAGATGATGAGAATGGAGATCAGCAAGAATCGACAGCAGAGACATACAAGCCTTCCATCCACGCAATCGATGAAACAATGAGCTACACCGTAGCAGAATTAGTGGTGTCTTTGATTACTGTCGCACTGTTTGTTAACGCTGCAATTTTGATTGTGGCAGGATCAGCCTTGTCCACCCCAACTGATGACGATGGCGACGGTGCGTTGGAAGACGCCGACTTGTTCACCTTGCATCATTTGTTGACCAGCCATCTATCAAAAGCAGCAGGCTCTGTTTTTGCTTTTGCATTACTATGTTCTGGCTTATGTGGAGGTACGGTGGTAACCATTGCCGGACAGATGATCATGGAGGGTCACGCCAACGTCAGTATTCCACCCGGTATCAAAAGAATAATCACCCGTGGTCTTGCACTCATACCTTGCATCATTGTGGTTCTAACCGGTGGTAGAGAAGGGCTCAGTACTGTTTTGAACGCCTCCCAGGTCGTTTTGTCCTTTATGCTCCCATTCATCAGCGCACCACTAATATATTTCACATCGAACCGAGAAATCATGAAGGTGGAAATATACGCCAGTTCGAGTTATCCAGGCGCACCATATTCTCGAAATGCAGATTACATTGAGCTAGATACAGTTTCCGACGGGAATACAGATACCAAGTCGATAAATAGAGCTACACCCCCAGGCAATGAACAACTCATTGCAGGAGACGAATCACGAGAAATGGAAGTCGGATCTTTTGAGATCGAAGAAGAAGCAGCCGAGAATAGCGAAGTCAAGCAATACAAGAATATGAGTAACGGAAAATTCACAACTATCGCTGCTGTGTTAGTATGGGCACTAATTTCATTCCTAAACTTTTGGTTACTTTTCAGCATGGCACTTGGGAAAGACGTGTCATTGTAGATACCCAGTATTACGAATACACCCGCATATACGTGCATGTGGAAAAAAAACATATGCATCACTGTCACTGTATAATTAAAATTAAGAAAGCAAATTGCCGTAAGCATTAAATACCTCTTTGTGACAATCACGAACCGCTCGAAATACACGTAGTTTGTAGGTATTTTTCTACAGCTCACCCATTTAGAGTGAAATGTCTTATAAGGTCCAAGAATTTGGCTACACAAAGTAAAAAATAGATGTGAAGGAATCACTCTGAAACTATTGACTGTTGCTACTGACTGAGAAGTCTTCTACCCTACATTTATCTGCAAACCTCTTCTTCTACTAATTCACCTTCGGAATAAAAATTTTCTTTAGGGTTTTACTTCTTTTTCGGAGAATCTTGAGCCCAACTTGGCTCTTGAGTGATAAAAAAAGTGTAATCCACTCGTCGTTTTTGTTTCATTGTCAAAGAGCCGTTTTAGATAGTAAGCGCCCCTTAAAAGGGAGAAGAGCTAGTTTCTAACAGAAATAAAGTCTGAGTTTCCCAAATTGTCATTAATCTGTTCGAATGGTTACAGCTTTTTGATAATACTTATGGAAAAAAGTAACATACAAGGTCTTTTAAGAGATGGTAATACCCATCAACATATAGTCGGAAATGATGTGGAGCGGTTTTCCCTCTTAACTGTTCTTTTAGTCTGATCATTCGAGCAATCATGTCAAGGCAAAAACCTGCTGAGCTTGAACAAGAAGCTCTTCAGAATGCATGCTGTATTTCTCAAATAGAAGACAAAGATGACTAGAACTCAAGAGAAAAACGTAAGCACTTGAGCAGTAATAGTTTTCAAGAGGATATCAGAATTTTTCATGGTATAAAAGACCAAACAAAGCAGTTCTATATTTTGTAATCTCTTTTTACACCCAACTAATCAGCCCGTTAATCATTTTAATGTTGAATAATATCGCCAAAATATTCTTGTATAACATATGCTGCTACTGCGGCTTCTGAAACTCATAATGCCAAATATAGTGCCAAATCAGTTGCAAAAACAGGGTTAAGGGGTCTTAATGGTAAGACCAAAGACAGCTTTGTTGAAGGTAGCACGTAAATACTTTCTTACCTGTCAAACCTTCTGGAAATGAGCAAAGGTTCAGAAAGATCTGTGTGTAAGGATAGGGGTGCTCAAAAAACTGCCTCCAATATACAGTCCATCTTATCAACCATCTCGGGTATACTAGGCTTTATCTTATCAGGAAAATACGGTCAATTGAGTAACAGATTTGTAGGCTTTTGGTCTTCAAAATTTTTACACTAGTCAAGACTCTTCATAGTGTATTGGTGATAGTTTATTTTGAATTGATTAAGATACAAATTGTTTCTCATAAAAACATTTCTTTCAATCGGTTACTTTTCTGGATGTACGATGATTTTGATATCGAATGCCGCCAGCTATGTCTCAAATCGAGGAAACCAAAATAGAACCGTTTCAATAAGGATTTTGATGAGTATTGTTTACCTTTCTCTTGTTATCGGTTTTCTCATGAGTTCATTCGTAGCAATATCATATTATTGTGGACTTCCTTATTTATGGCCATGACGTCTACTATTTTAGAATTTACTTTGTTGGTGGAAGCTAAGTGTCCGAAGTCTATGGAAAAGGCTGATAAAAAATACTATCAGAAGTATGATGGATCAGTCCTTTAATTTGTTAGCACATCAAAAAGTTTCTCTAAACCAATAAAAAGGTTGTGGCTCCCAAGAATTCAATCAGGTATTTTAACTCCAAAAATTAATGTATTGGCGTTGATATTGGTTGATATCGCTCAGATTTCAGCTTTTGTTGGTACAATCCACGTACTTGCGTTATATATATTGTATAGCAAAAACTAGCTTGTCAAATATTCAATTGGCTACTGCATGAGTATTATCGGCTTCGAAAAAGGCTTTGTGCTTTTGGTAATCGCCCCGATGATTTATAAGCTACCAACAGCCAAATTCAATCATCGGGTCAAAAGTCTGTCAGTCAGCCAATAAAAAGAATAGATATGTTTTTAATTGTGCTTACTATAGTTTTTATTTATCTCTCAATGCTGTTGTCACTGAAAACTCATCTCTCATATATGTAGGGCAGTGTTGCAAAGTTTAAGTGGGATGGTACCGCCAGTTCTACAAATCTCAAGTGTAAAATTCATTGCTAAAACCAAAGTAAAAGCTATTGTTAGACTTTTAAGATGCTACTTGTTTATTTTTGCAACTTCCGCAATGGTGCACTCTATTCCTAAGTGATTCTTAGTGATACCTTTATTTGGCTCTGGATTCTGCTGTGTTTTTGGTTGTTCTAGCTTGGCCAGTCACAACGAAATGGATGAACTAGATATCAAGCAAGAATTTGAAAGAGGAAGGTGATGCCTTTAGCGCATACAATGTCCATTTCTTGAAAGATAGTTAATTTTTGCCAGAACTACTTCTGGCAAAAATTAAATTTATCACATTTCTCTCAAAGAATCAAGTATGCCGAAGATAAAACTTTAATGTATATTTCAGCTTAACAAACTAATTAAACGTAATGTAGAAAGGAGCATGTTAGGAAACTCTTTTTCCTCGTTATCTAAAGTATTAACTATGAGGGTGTTTCTGGTTTACGTGAAGGGATTCTGACTACGCCGGTGCGATTTCGCTAGATTAATTTTCAACATGATCTCCATTTGTTGAAATATATAAAAGACTTACTTTTCATGTGGAAATAAAATACTTACTCATCTTCAATCAGCTGCCATGGATAGAGCCGACGTGATAGAGCATTTTCTTTTGTCACGCTGTTCACGATTCAACGACAGTGGACAAATATTACAATTTCTAGAGCAGAGATACTCCTACACTGGACCCCAAAAAAATTATCTTGTTCTAGAACCAACCGATGGTGGCCAATACCAAGTAGAGACAAAGCAACAGGAGAGGAAAGATGCTGAAGAGGGAAACAAATTTGTGTCAGATAAAAAAAATTTGACTTCTGCTACTCGAAAAGACAACAAATACAGCTCTATCAAAACAAAGAATGAGTTCAAGAAATTCACTCGAAATTCATTAAAACTGCAGGAAGAAGCTGCAAAAAAACTTCACAAGTTAAGCAAGAAAAATCCTAGCTTATTGACAAGAGATGTCATTGATTTGAAAATATGCAAAGGAATTCTGAAATTCGAAGATTTTGTTGAAATGCACGCTCTATGGAACAATTATATGGAAGAATTGCTACAGAACTGTAAGACTGTTGATGTGATCACCGCTAAGTTATCAAGTGCTGAGTTTGTTGGTGCATACTTCAAGGTCACTCATTGCCCGTGTCCTGACAACATAGGGTTAGAAGGCATAGTTCTATGGGAATCGCAGACTTACATACTAATGATCATTCCACGTAAGAATAACTGGAAAAATAACATCATTGAACAAAAGGTACAAATTCCCTACTCTGCCAAAGAATGTATTGGGGGATTGAGGATGATATCAAAGAAAAAAACACGGTTTACTTTCGATATAGAGGTAGACGGAGACAACGTCATTGAGTTCGAATTCCTTGGTGACAGGATGTCCATTAGAAGTTTGGATAGAGCTAACAAGAAATTTAAAAGTCATAATGTAAAAGACATTCAGTTGTAAAAAGGTTCTGGATCTTTAAATCTATTCAATTTTTCTTTGCTATATAAAAAAATAAGGTTTGTGATAAATCTCAAAGTATTTCACATTTACAAACGGCTATTTACATGTATAAAGATGCTTTAATTAGCATAAACAGTTACGTGCACTTCTCGGGAATGGAATGACATCTCTAATGTTTTCTGTGCAGCTCAAATATTGCAGTAGTCTTTCAAACCCCATACCAAACCCTCCATGGGGAACAGATCCATTTTCTCTAAGTTTCAAGTACCAGTTCAATGGTGTAGTATCCATTCCTCTTCTTTCAATTTCATTTTTTAACTTTTGCAAGTCATGTTCTCTCATCGAGCCGCCAATCAACTCCCCAATGTCAGGAACAAGTAAATCAAAACAAGCTACGGTAGTTCCAGCTTCCTCAGCAATTTTTTCATTTATTTTCATGTAAAACGCTTTTTCTTCCAGAGGATAATCTGTGACAAAAACAGGGTTTTTGAAATATTTCCCTGCTAACCATTTCTCGTGCTCAGATTTCAAAGAATCACCCCAAATAGGCCTAGTATCGAATTCGACCAGCTTTGAGTCAACTGCATCTTGTATAATCTTGATTGCCTCGGTGTACGTTATTGAATCCCAATCTTTAGATAACAACATTTCCCATCTGTCTATCATGATTTGAGCTGTCGCTTTATCAACAGTATTGATAAGGTTTGATCCCATCCCGTTATGGTCATCAGCCAAGTTTTTCACAACGGACTTGATCATTTTCTCGGAAAACTTTGTCAACTGTGAAACGTGGTCAACAAACGCAATTTCTGCTTCGAGCATCCAAAATTCACTCAAATGTCTATTGGTATCACTTTCTTCGGCTCTAAAGCAAGGAGTTAATGTCCAAACACGACTCAAAGCAGCACAAATAACCTCTAGATGTAATTGAGTCGAAACTGTTAAGTATGCATCTTTTCCAAAGAATTGCTCATCGTTTTTCAGCTTGGAACTTGACTCAATCTTGAATAGCTCACCAGCACCTTCACAATCCGAGGCCGTAACAAGTGGTGGGTGTGTTTTTATAAACATTTGGGAATCAAAGAAATTGACCAATGTGGTTTCCACTTGTGAGCGGAATCTTAGAATTGCAGCTAAGCTTTGATCTCTCCATCTATACTCGGGAATTGTTCTGAGATATTGCGCCGAATGGCTTGATTTGATCATAGGGAATAACTCGTCCACGGGTCCTAAAACATCAACATTCCCTTGGTTAGTACCATTCACATGGACCTCGTATTTCTGTTTTCCTTTTCCCTCTGACCATATACCCTTCACTTGGACTCCTGTTCCATTTTTGATGTCAGAAGGTAAAAGAGAAGGAGGACGTATCACACATTGAATCCCTTCATAAGTAGTGCCATCCTTAATATCCAAAAATGCAACATTCTTCGATATACGGGATGATGAAACCCATCCGCTGATGTCTATTGGAGTATCTGGGTCTTGCACATCCGTCAAAATACCTCTCACACATGGTGAAAGATCCAACTTTATAGCTTCGGGCTTCGTTGCAAAACGACGTATTTGATGGGCAACATCCCTCGTTGGTCTTGTAAATGTTTTTTTCAGTCTGTGACTCAGCATGCTACTTGACAACGGAACAGGGAGGTGGTATGACCAGTGTCTGGTCTTACCATTAGAAAGTATAGTGTATGGTATATATCTTCGGATGAACTGCGACAACCTGCAAAAAAATTATCGATTCATGTTGAGCGAGATGCGTAGGAATCAATTACCTTTGGCAGTGACTCAGAATTGTAGAATGTATGGAATATTAATACGTACGGTTATGGAGGGTAAAGATTCTAAACAAGCATAAATTATACACTATATATCACCTAAGTCTGATCAGATGTTGCTAGAAAACACAAACTTGGAAGACAAGAGGAGGGAGGAAATTAGTATGATCTACCGAACATGGTGTAGTTGACAGCAGGCTTTTCACATCTGATACACTTTGTACCCGCTTTCAATTCTGGTTGGCTGTAAGGAATACAGAGAGATTTGGCACCCATCGATGGAGCCTTTTCGTCTACTTCGAAATCTTCTCCGTTATCTTGTTTAGCTGACTTGTCCTTGATTTCATCTTCACATTCTGGAACACCACACCATGGGGCAACCACGACGTTCTTCTTGTTCAACTGGTGAACAAAGTCGCTCCACTGGTGGACAAGAACTCTGTGGGTATCAAACTTCTCCTTTGCAGTTTGGTAAAGGTTGTCGTGAATAGCGTCAAGTAATTTTGGTAATTCAGTATCCAATTCGTCGAGTTTGATAGAAACCTTAGCACCGGTATCTCTTCTGACGGCAAGAACCGACTTGTTGGCAAGATCCTTTGGACCAACTTCCAATCTGACAGGAACACCCTTCAATTCCCAGTTGGAGAATTTCCAGCCTGGAGAGTAGTTGTCTCTGTAGTCAGAAGTGACTCTGATACCTGAGGCCTTCAATCTCAGTTCCAAATCTTTACATGATGAGTAGACGTTTTCTACGGCTTCTTTAGTAGTCTTTGAGGTCAAGCCAACAGGGATGATGACAATCTGGTATTGGGAGACCCTTGGCGGGACCACCAAACCCTTATTGTCAGAGTGGATCATAACCATGACACCAATAACTCTGGTGGACAAGCCCCAGGAGGTTTGGTGTGTGTAGATCTTTGGCTTGTCCGATCCCTCTGGATTTTCAACGGTGATGTTGAACATCTTGGAGAAGTTCTGGCCCAAGTGGTGGGAAGTAGCACCTTGGATACCTCTACCAGTTGTTGGAATGTAACCTTCGACGGTGGTGGTGAATTTACCACCTGCGAATTTTTCGTTTTCAGTCTTGACACCCTTGATGACTGGAACAGCCAACAACTCTCTGTAAATTTCCTCATACCAGTCCAAAATTCTCAGAACTTGACCCTCGGCATCTTCATGAGTCAAGTGAACAGTGTGTCCTTCTTGCCACAAAAATTCTCTAGTTCTCAAGAAGGGTTGTGGATGTTTGAATTCCCATCTGACAACAGAGTTCCATTGGTTCATCTTGAATGGCAAGTCTCTGTGTGATCTGATCCATTTAGCATAGTATGGATACATGACTGTTTCGGAGGTAGGTCTGATTGCAATTGGCTCCTCCAAGTCCGAGGAACCAGCCCTTGTGACCCAGGCGACTTCTGGAGCAAATCCTTCAACGTGATCCTTCTCCTTCTCTAAAACCTTAGAGGAGACAAACATTGGGAAATAAGCATTTGCAACACCGTCAGATTTGATCTTTTCGTCGAAGAACTTTTGAATTTGTTCCCAAACAGCGTAAGATGCTGGTCTCATGATGTAACAACCTGAAACATCGTAGTAGTCCAACATCTCACCCTTAGTCAAAATCTGTTGGTACCACCCTGAAAAGTCTTTCTCCTTGTCGACAGTGACACCAATTAACTTAGCGTCATCTAACTTAGCGTCGCTTTCACCGCCAGCAGCAGGAGCTGGGGAGGATTGCTTCTTTGCTGGAGCTGGAGCTGGAGCTGCGGCGGCTTCGGCTGCAAAATCAACTGGAGTAGGGTTGAAGGCAGACAGGAAGCCCAAAAGCTGCTTACCATTCAGCACGAGCTTTGCAGAAGCATTTTCCAAAACGTATTGGGCCTCTTCGGAGTCTTTAAGCTCTGAATCAATGAGAACCTTGACTTTGCCGTCCTTGTGCTTGTCACCCAAGGAAGCAATTGAAAAGTCGGCTGCTGGAACGCCGAAAAACTCGGCTGTTAACTCGTTTCTAGCTAATCTTGGGTCCTTCACCTCTGCGGCCTTGGCAATGACACCAGAAGGAGTCTGCGTCGTTTGTAAGGCGACAACGATGACAGGAACAGGAGTTGCAGTCTTGGCCGTCTTTGGCTTGAAGACAAGTGACTTGACGTTCAAAGACCCGGCTGGGTTTGGTTCTGCAAGTGAGAGAAGAGACAACGATGCTTCTAATGACATTACAAATGTGCTGGCGTGTTTATAGAGTACAAACCCAGAAAGGACAAGGCATCTAGCTCCTTTCTGCTACTGGCGACGACGAAAAGTTGGCCGACTTATCTTCATCCATCATCATCTCCTCCCTCCGCAGCTGGAGCCGCAAAAAATTTTGCGCTGCTTCCAGATCTGTGTCGATCCACCCACACTTTGCCTGACACCCTTATAAAAAGGTATGTTCTGTATTTGCGGCATGCCTTGCCATGGGCAAAGAGAACTATGTATTGTGTCTTACTACATGAATCTGGCCTCCGGATGGTAGTACAGTGGACACCTCCAGTATGCACGCTTGATGTCTTTCCACACTGAATCCTCGGAGTCGTCATTCTCCTTCAAGGTCGTTACAGGCGCTTTCATCGTTTGAAACTCCACGGAAAGCCCGTAGTTGGATAGATCGAGGTCCACCACCTTCTTGTACACCTCATAGCACACCAAACGGTCGGCGCCTAGGCCATTGAAAAAAGAAAACGTACCTGTTGGCTTCAATAGGCCGACTACCACGTCGAATAGATCGTTGACCATGTCCTCGTAGTGCTCACTAAAGGTGTCGTAGTATATTCCGTCGAAAAACACACCCTTTGTGAGAAGTTCTGGTAGAGTGTCTTGCCATTTCCCTTCCAAAATGACGACACCGGGTTTTTCATACCACCCGTCCTCCTTCATCTTCTTCAAAACATCGGGATGCGCCTCGCTGATGTAGTGCCTGGTTGGATTCTTTGCCTGAATCATTGTGTCGATAATGCCCATTCCAAAGCCGATGTTGAGGATGTTCACGTCATTTGGGTCCTCTATGGACTTAAAGAGAGATTCGGAGCCCGCTTTCATTAGTCCGTCCTCCCATTGCATCATGACTCCATCGGAACTTTCCTTAGTGACCAAGGCATCGTCTTTGTATTCCAACTCTGTCTTTAGGTATGTGTCAGTGGCCCCTGCAGGACCGTCGTACATGCCTTGTACACGTTCCGCAGATGTTTCTACACCCATATCGCCCTCATTCACATTCTCATGTGTTTCGTCTATCAATTCTGGTACCTCTTCTTCTTCGTCACTTGCATCTTCTGAGAGAGGATCGTCAAGGAACTCAACATTAGGATCGTTTAATTTTCTCAGCAACACTTCTGCACGTACACCTGAATCGACACAGCTTTCCCAGTACTTCGTTCCATGGAGACCCCTTCTCAATAGCACACACCCTGGTGTCTCATTTTTGGTGTTCAATAGACACCATCCTGCCCCGTTCAACCATAATTGTTCCATCATTTCGAGAACAACGTTTTCTTCTTCTGCAGCTGCGTCAGTGGGCACATGCTCACAAATAAGGTGCATTGGTGTTGTGTTGCTCTCGGGTTCTTCTTCTATGCCATGCACATAGTTGTATGCCTCTTCGATTGTGTAAGTTGCAGGAATCCCGGCTTTCAAATATGCCTTCAATGGCACGAGGTATTCCTCTTTTGTGATCGGACGAGTTTTAAAGTAGCAGAGTTCATGCAAGTCTGACATTGTAAGTCCTTGGTGTTTCTATGCTTCACAAGGATCCAGGTCGCAATAAAGTGTAGAACCTCTGTGTGCTGACAGCTTGGCGTTAACCATATCAGTAAAATGAAAGGAAGAGTTGAAAATTTTCGTTTTCCTAATCGGTGCTGCACAGCCGGGTTTTTAACATCAATCTGAGGGCACCTTATCACAGAAATTATGGGATAAAATGGCATTAGAGGTACCAAAGAATAGCTTGGAAGATAGGAATAGAAAAAGAACGTGCAAAAAATTTAGTTTGACCGTTTCCTTAAGCTTTACTTCTCCGATTGGACTTTTGATCCGTCATTAGTGGCCAAAGTGCTGAAACCAATGCCACTAAAACCTTTGATATAGTAGCTTTTACGTTCTCCAGTATAGCGAGTAGTAGCTGCCTAGCTGAACGTTATTCCTCTTGATAGTATAGCTACAAAAAAGCCAGATTTGTATGATGGAGGGCGGTTAGACTTAGCCGGCTTGTTTTCCTCCGAATAATCCCGCATTATTTTGGGTAGGATCTCGATGACGTTAGACAAAAGAGAAAAAGAGGTACCCTGAACTAACATGATACTGAATGCGAGAATTAAGCTGCAGTTTTGACTTAGGCTTACTGTCTTAGTGTTTGTAGGTATGGAAGCTTCGGCGACTTGACTAGTTTATATTAGTGTGGAAGTTGTGAAGTACGGTAAATCTTACTGCTCAGCCGAACTTATGACTGTCACAGTGATAAATACGGCAATCTCTTTCAAATAGTTCTTGAATGCGGTTCTGGGCACTCTCCTCGTTCTTTGGATCAAAGGAATCATCCTTGCCGAGTTGATAACCGGAAAGGGTAAGAAAGTCAAAAATACATCGTAACACTTTTTTGCGGGTACACAATTATGGAGCGTCTCTTTAGTCTTTATATAAAGATGTGTAAATCTCTAATAGGCGCATTGCGAAAGTGACTTCCTTGTTCTAGTTGGATTTAATATATTGTTCTTTTCCGAAAGGTAAAAATGGCTACGCAAACAATTGTGCAGGCGTCTTTGAAGCTGCAATCCGTCGAGGAAAAAGAGGAACATGTTAATTCAAGAGGTTACAATACCGAAGCCAAAGATGGGGTCAACAATATTGCCATGGGTATTTACAAGCACCCATACAGACTTCCTAAGTTTGATGATCCATATGTCAAAAGAGATTGGTTGTTGAACCAGATGGCCGGCGCATTTAGGGTGTTTGCAAAAAAGGGATTCTGCGAAGGTCCCGCAGGCCACATCTCCGTTAGAGACCCAATTGACCCACACACTTTCTGGATCAACCCTTTGGCAGTACATTTCTCTCTGTTGACGCCACAGCATATGGTCCTTGTTGATGAGCAGGGGAATGTCATTGGGGGGAACAGAACGACTATCAATGCCGCAGGGTTTAAGATCCATTCGACAATTCACAAAGAGAGACCTGACGTCAACGCCATTTGTCATGTTCATTCTAGAGCCGGGAAGGCCTTTGCAGCACTAGGTAGTCACTTGGATATGCTTAATCAGGATGCCTGTATCTTCTTCAAAAACCATACTGTGTATGATGACTTTGGTGGGGTGGTACTAGAGTCGGAGGAGGCAAAGCATATTGCAGAAGCAATGGGGCCAACCAACAGAGCCATCATCTTGAAAAACCATGGATTGCTTACCGCCGGCTCAAATGTCGGTGAAGCTGCATATTTGCTCTGTCTGATGGACACTTGTTGCGATGTGCAGATGCAGGTGGACTCTGTTCAGGCCTCAGGACGATACAGACGAGATGTGATTCCTGATCAAGAAGCAAAATACACGTATAATATGACTGCAAGTTCTGAGAACTTGTACAGTTCATTTTGTGCCGACTACGAGGTTGAAGTTGCTTCATCCAACGGTGCGCTAAGGTCCGCTACCTCTTATCACACCGATTGATTAGACCCAGGACTGGGTAGCACCAGGAACACAAAGAAGAGTACAAATCATGAACCCTGTTTCCCTCTACATGGCTGTTTCAGTCTTAAATGCCTTTGTCATATGAACTTCACTACTTATGTAATCTAAATGTGCAGGCCCTATTTTACCCAAATGTTTACCTTCATCTGCTCTGTGCCCTCACAGGGTGTTTCTGAGATTTTTTTAGGTTTACTCTTCTTTTTCTATCGCTCTTTTTTTCCTTCAAAAGGTTTTATTCTTGTAAAAGAGTTGGTTAAATCCCAGTTTAACAATTAGGCTTTCTTCCCCTGCAAATAAAGAGTTAATCCTCCAATAGTTTGCTTCAATAAAGTACAACTGAGAGTATATGTATAATTATGTGCTGGCCCTACGCTAAAGGCCCCAACAATTAGTTGTTTGGTCTAGTGGTTACGACGTTCCCTTTACACGGGAAAGGTCGCGAGTTCGAACCTCGCATCAACTAATAGGTTAAAGTATTTTTAGTTAAACTAATTTTTTGCTTCATTTAGTAAAACGATTACTATATATCTCATAGCTTACTCTTTAACTTATTCTTACCCTTGCCATTGTTTTCAACCATAAATTTGAACGCGGTCTGTGGTCGTTCATCAACCCATCTACTCAAGCCTGACAGACTTTCATTGACAATCTGTTTCTCGACCTGCTCATCGAATGCCGCTCTGATCATCTTTTTGTTTTCTACCATCGAGTCCAATGCCAAACTACTGACCATCTTGGAAACTTCCGAGCTGATCTGCGTGTTGAAGGTTTTCACCGAGTCGGTACGGAATGTTTTCGAGACCACACCAGAGCAAACCAACTCGTCCAACGTGATCTTACGTGCCATGCTGACGGCTTCCAAGCTCCTCGTCAATCCTAGCCTATACGGTAAAGAAGCGGATACACCGCATTCGTTCACCAACCCTATGCTGGAGAAGGGGAACTGCATATATGGTGTGATGCTCTTCTCTTCGATTGGCACACGTGCATAAACAACGTCCATAAGACACACCAAGGCGGCAGAAAGCCCAATCACGGGTCCGTTCAAGGCTACGACAATGAGCTTTCTGTGGTTGAGGATGGTGTGCACCAAGAGAATATTTTTGGACGTGATGCGATCGTAGTACTCTAATCTGGGCTTGTCCACCAGTTTGGAAATGAACTTGATGTTTGCTCCCGTGGAAAAGAACGTGTCTGTGGAGGTTAGTAAGGTGACCTTTGTGTCCTCATTTCTGTCTGCGAGGTCAAACAACTCGGCAAGCCTGACGAACTCGGGGATCGTAAAAGAGTTGAGGGCCTGTGGGTTGTTGATATGTATCTCAAACACCAGTCCGTCGATCTTGTACGTGAGTGTCTCTTCTGTCATGTTGTTGAAAAAATGGCCTACGGAGGGATGCGGACAAGACCGTAAGCACTGCTACAATTACCATGGCACAACTGCAGTTGCGACGGGCTTGGGCTCTGCTATTTATACATGCCTGCCGCCGAAACTGCTGCCTGGGCACTCTCCTCGGAGTAACCCCCGGCTGCCCCACAATGATCATCATCACGTCCAAGCGGCATGCGGGGCTTGACGCGGCGAGGGGCGAGGCCATGACGAGGGAGGGAAGCGGTGTATCTAGAACGGAGGTGTATTTGCCGGGGTGTATATACAAGAAGGAGCTATAAAGGATCAGTACTTGGACTCGTTTATGAGATGCTTGCCGTGCTTCTTGAGGGCGTCTCTGATTTCGACGAAGCTGCCCCTGCTACCGCTTACGCAGCCCTTAACAAGAATGTAGCCCTTTTCAGCGCTTGTGTCGAGCACCTCGAGGTTAAAGATGGTGTTTCTCTCGACACCCATTCTACCTGCCATCTTCTTTCCCGGGAGGACTCTGGCAGGGGTGGTATTCTGACCGGTGGAACCGGCGGATCTGTGGGACAAGGAGGCACCGTGGGAGGCGTTACCACCTTTAAAGTTCCACTTCTTCATCACACCGGCGAAACCTTTACCCTTTGTAACGGAAATAACGTCAACAAACTGTCCTGTTTTGAAGTGGTCAGCCTTCAACTCCTGGCCGAGCGGGAGTAGGTTTTCCTTGTGCATGACCTGGAAGTCGGCGAGGTACTCCTTCGGGGAGACCTTGGCGTTTCTGAAGTGTCCGAGCATAGGCTTCGTCACGTTCTGGGGCTTCTGGTAGCCGGCACCGACCTGAACGGCGTAGACACCCTCTTTCTCGACGGTTCTGTTATAGACAACCTCATTCTGCACGATTTCCAGTACGGTGGCAGGGAGACGGTTGCCATGGTTGTCAAAGAAACACGTCATGCCCCTCTTGATGCCGACGAGCCCCGGTCTTTCAAGCAACCGGCGACGCTGGCGTTTGGACTCGTTGTCTGTGAATGTCACTGGGGCCTCGGACCGGATATATGGCACTGCACTAGGTGAGATCAACTGCTTTGAGCTCTTGATGTCCGCCAGAGCACTGGCAAAAGTGCTCTGCGCCCTCTTGCATACACGTGGTACAAAACTCATTTTCCACTTGGCTCTGCTGATGATGCGGGTAACGTTCTGTTGGGCCTGCTGTTGCTCCTTCTACTTCTATGTCTGCGGCTGCTGGGAAAGCCCTTCATTCATGTGAGCTTTTCCATCGAGGTTGTGGAGCATCCAGGATTTTTCACACCGTCAGAAACGGCCAGCATGCGCGCGCACACGGTGCGTGCGACTTGTGCCGGAGGTGGGAGACGGCAGTGGTTGAGAAGGCAGGAGGAATGGGAAATGCTAAGATAAATGCATTGGAGAGCCGAATAGATACTGAGAGTGTACATAAGGAACGGATATAGAGTCTGTAAGTAGGTAGGTAGGTAGGAAAAAGAAAAGTCAAGAAAGAAAGGAAGGAAATAGTAACCATGTAAACAAACACAATATCACCGGATGCTCAGCGGACTGGACGGTAAGGATAATCGCAGTCGCTGTCATCTGCAAAGAGGCCTCTCTTGACAAGCTTCTTCTTCTGCTCTGGGGCGACGTCTTCGTCCTCGAGGAGGCCGTCCTTGGCCTTGGGCTTGATCTCGCCCTTGCCGTTGTTTTTCCAGGACCCTCCAAACTCGTGGAAAATGTAGCAGTACTTACCGCAGTTGTTTTCAGTGTCTTCTCTGAAGGAGGCCTTTGGGTAGATGACAACGTCGTCGACCATGACGGGTGCGACCAAGCCGGTGAAGAACTTCCAGGAGATCAACTGCTCATTGTCCAGCGCTGGGCCGTACAACTCGCCCGTGATGGAGCGGGTGGAGTCGATGTCGACAATGGTAGGGTTTTCCAAGGAGTTCAGGTGGCCATAGATGGTGTCTGTCCAGACCACGGGGCCAGTCCACTCCATGATGTCGACGGAGGAACACTTGTCGACGCCCTTGAAGTCCTTGTAGTAAGCCTGCAACTTGTTGTTTTTGGCGGCGTTGAAGGTCGTCTCAACAATCTTGGCAATCAACTTGCGCAAGATCGGGTGTCTAGGCTTGGCCTTGAACGTCCACTGCTCGAACTGGATTCTTCTGCTCATGTAGTGTTCCCAATTCTCCACGTTCATGTCCTCCTCGATTGCCACCACAAAGCCGACGTTTCTGTCCGAGTCGAACCACGTGTCGACGGGCTTCTCCAGCCTCGTGTCGATGTCCGAGTAGAGCCCGCCAAAGAGGAAGATGAGCAAGTACCGCGCAAAGTCGCTCTGGATGATCTTGTTGGGCATCAAGTCGAACGCCTCCACCACCTCGGGCACCGTGTTTGAGAAGTGCATCACTAACTTGTCATGGATCTCCGCGTCCGTAAGGAGGTTGTACTTGTACGTTGGGTTCTCGTTTCTCCACTTCGACACCAAGTTTCTGTGCGGGAAGTCTGGGTCCGTGATGGGGACCTTCCACATCTGGAAGATGTTCTTGTCGATTCTCCGCGGGGAGTCGTCGTAAGGGAAGCTCTTCCCTAGCCGGTCCACCGTCGTCCTGTAGTCGTACGGGTTTGCCCCCCGAGTGTGCGGGTTGAACCGGTAGAAGTTGCTGATCGCCTTCGATGTCGCCGACGATGACAATCCGTTCGCCAGGAACAAGAGGTATCCGAGCGCCACGCCGATGAGCACCGAGTAGTACTTGAACCGGGGAGACTTTGCCGACTTCGCCAGCACCGAGTTGTACACTGCTCCGAACATGCTTGTCTGTGTATCTGTTCTGCGTGCAGCAATTGTCCTTTCTCCTCGCCTCTTCGCTTTCTCCTCCTTCTTCTCTTCCTTCTTCTGCTTCTTCCGCTGTTGTCTTCTGGACGTCGTCTCTTTCTTTTCTGCAAGTTCCCAGCAGCCGACACAGCAAGCCTCTCGCGCTGAGCACGCTCCGTCGCGCCGACGCGCCCCTCCACGGATCGCCGCCCGCCCTGCCGATCCCCGGTCTCGACCCTGGCCAGGGCCGCCGCGTGCTCAGCGCGAGGCCTGCCGGCTCAGCGTCCAGGCACGCCGGCAGGCACAGAAGCAGGAAGACATCTTGACAACAGAATGACAACAAAACCACCAGGAACAGAAGGGCGGAAGGTCAGAGGAAAGTGGCGTAGAAGAGCAGACCAGGAGCACAGCACAGCACAGCACGAAGATGTTCATTCGGAGATCGAGCAGAACGAGACTGCTATTCGCAGTCATCGCCACGATTGTCGCCGTAGCGGTGTTCACCAACAGACGCCCCTCGGCGGCGTACATCGACGACCTCCGCAAGTCGTCGCTGTTCCCGTACTCGGCAGACACCCTGGAAGTCTCGGACGGAGGGTTGGAGAGCACAGCGGAAGCTCACACAGCGGTCGAAACAGACAGCGCAGGACAGCCCGAGTCCGGCGACGTGGTGTACCCGCCTCCGTCCCACGGCACAGAGCAGCTAGCCGGACAACAGCAGTCCCCCGAAGCACAGGAAGAACAAGTGGCGCCTCCGGAGAAGCTCTTTGACTTCACCGAGGCTGAGATCCGGGCCATCCACAACGTCTCCGCAGAGGACTTCCTCAAAGGGAACGCCAACGCGCAGGGCTTCTTCGGCAAGCTCTTCGACCTCGTGCTCCGAAACGAGATGTCCTACCCGCTCAAGAGAAGACAGAGCTTGGACGACCACGGCAAGCCCCACATCGACGACGTGCATTTCAAGTCAGACCCCGACGAGATCCTCTCCGAGGAACAGCTCCTCCGCTTCTTCGACTTCCCGCCAGAGTTCGTCGAAGACCTCACCACCAAGCACGCAAACATCCTCGACAACCTCCCGGACTACGTACCAAGCTTTTATTCCGGCGACGGCTACGCCATAGTCGGCGGAGGCCACTACTCCTGGTACTCTCTTGTCGCCGTCAAATGCTTGCGGATTGTCGGCGCAGTCCTCCCCGTCGAAGTCATCCTCCCAACCCATGACGACTACGAGCCCCTCTTGTGCGAGACAATGCTACCCTTGATGAACGCAAGGTGCGTTGACGCAGAAAACGTCTTCGGCAAAGACAAACTCGACCAAATGAAGATCTCCGGCTACCAGTTGAAGTCCCTCGCTCTCCTAGCCTCCTCCTTCCGAAATGTCTTCCTGATGGACTCAGACTCCTACGTCATTTCCAACCCAGAACCGCTCTTCACCAGCGAGTTGTACAAGACGAAACACATGCTTGCATGGCCAGACTTCTGGAGAAGAACTACCTCCCCTGTCTACTACCAAATCGCAGGCATAAACGTCACCGACGAGCCCGTGCGTCATTTGAACGACGTCTTCACAGAAATCGAGAAAATGCACCTCTTCAAGACCGACGACCCGAACTTCAACGTCAAGAAAGACGTCTCTTTTCACGATAGAGGAAATACGTTGATCGACTGGTCTTCCGAATCTGGCCAGTTGTTAGTCAACAAGGACATCCACTTTAAAACCTTGCTATTGGCCTTTTATTACAATAGAGACGGGCCATTTGGCTACCACCCTCTTCTTTCCCAAGGTGGTGCAGGTGAAGGTGACAAGGAAACCTTTGTTGCTGCTGCTTCTCGTCTAAATCTCCCATACTACCAAGTCTACAAAAAATCAGACGGCGCATACGGCTTTTGGAACCTTTTGAACACTTTTGAACATGGTGCCATCATCCAGTATGATCCAGTCAAAGACTCCGAAAACGTCGTCAAAGCGGCAAAGCGTATCAAAAAGGATATAAAGGAACAGGGAGATCAGTTTGTATACGATTACTCCAGGTATTTCATTGAAGGTATCAGAGCAGAAGATTCAAAGCCTTTATTCTACCATTGCCACGATCCGAAATTCGACCCTTATCTCATCAGAGAGAGAAGCATCATGTTTGTCAGAGAACACGGCAAGACCTTAGAGAGAAGACGCCGTGTTCTCGGTGAAGACTTCCCTAGGGGAGATGTCGATTTGGAGTTGAATCTATGGGAAATAGCAGACGACTATCTATGTAGACAGAAATTGCACTTTTCGATCTTCGACGGCAAGGACACGGACATCTTGTGTAAAGAATACATTCCAGAACAACTAGACTTCCTCAGAAAATCACACGAATACATCGTCAAGCACTACAATCCAGATACCTCCAGGGCGAACCTTGACGGTTCAAACGATATCTTTGGCGAGAAAAAGGAAGCCGAAGAAGAAGCAGAGGCAACAAGGTTGGAGTCTGAAGCCTTGCAGCAGGCTGAAGAAGAAGCAGAAGCTTTGGCAAACGAAGAGGCAGAGGCCTTGGAACAGGTCAAGGCGGCAAGCGCTGCTGCTGAGAAGAAGGCTGAGGAGGGAGCCGATCAGGCACCAGAACATTAACAAAAAGATAGAAACAGCGCCATCACAGAACTTTATGCATGATTTACAATTTCTCCTCCCCCATTCTTTCATCTCCACCCCTAGGTACATATATATATATATATGCATTGATGTATAATGGAACAAATAGTTCTGGGTTAGATACCTATACATCTTCCCGCATCCAACAACGATCAACTGCATTTACAATCATTTTCCATCGCACTGACTGGAAAAGGGAAATGTGGAAAATCAACTTTTCTTCTCTCCTTTCTCCCATATATAGAAACCAAGTAGTATGGAGTCGTTTGTGAAGACAACTTTCTTTCCCCTCTCCTCTTTTCTACAGCTATGGCCAACTCTCGATACGAATACGTTAGGAGTTTTGAACGAGAAAACATCCTTCTTCCTCAATCCCACATTGTAATACGAGTGGATGGGAGAGGATTCCACAAGTTTTCAGATCACTACGATTTCGAGAAGCCGAACGATGAGAAAGCCTTGCAGGTGATCAATGAAGCCGCCAGACAGATGATGATGACGATGCCAGACATAGTAATGGCATACGGAGATTCGGACGAATACTCCTTTCTGTTGCGTAAGGATTGCGAACTATTTGAGCGTCGAGAATTCAAATTGATAACTACCTTTGCATCAGCGTTCAGCGCCTATTACCAACACTTCTGGACCAAGCTGATCCCGGAAAAGCCTCTTGATCTTGAACGGCTCCCGATGTTTGATGCCCGAGCTGTCGTATACCCGAACGACGAAAACGTCATGGACTACTTCCGATGGAGACAGGTCGATTGTCATATCAACAATTTGTACAATACCACCTTCTGGAGCTTGGTGTTGAAAGGCGGTATGACCACTAAAGAGGCTGAAAACAGATTGATAGGCACCCTTAGTGCTGACAAAAACGAAATCTTGTTCAAAGACTTTGGCATCAATTATAACAACCTCCACGAAATGTACAAAAAGGGGACCATATATATCAGGGAGTACACAGACTTTCCTCTCTCCAAATATCTGGAAGATCCTACAGAGGCTCATCTGAAACGACTGCTGAAAAGAGTCAAAAAATCAGCCATTGAGGAATACCACTGTGATATCATCAAAGACTCCTTCTGGACGCAAAGGCCATACGTGTTACTCTAAAGTAGGGCGTTAGGTTATATTTTAATGTAAATCTATTATGTACAGAGGATATATAAAGGTGTTTATATATTATCATTTCTATCTGCGACGAAATCAAGCAAACTGCTTGTCTTGCGTAGGGACCTCAACCTTAGGAGGAACCTTAGCAGCCTTGACTGGCGTAGGCCATTGTTCATAGAGCAAGCCGGCTTTCTTGAACAAGTTGGCCACTGTGTCGCTGGGCTGAGCACCCACCGATATCCAGTACTTGGCTCTGTCAAAATCTAGCTTCACGTCCTTCACAGGAATGACACCTTGTGCTTTCATTGATGGAGAAATTGGAGTCGGCACAGGGTTGTACGTTCCGATGACTTCAACAGGAACACTCTGAAGACTGGCTCTCTTTTTGCCCACAGTGATGTTGTACACTGGTTGTCTGGTTCTACCCTTTCTGACAAGTCTGATTCTTACTAGTCCCTTCATTGCTATATGTCTTGATCTACCGTAGTATCTACCTCCTTTTCCTTTCACCTCCAAGCACTGCTCTTCTTCAATTTCTCGTGGTTCTCTTTCCATCAACTTCATCATCGTCTCCGTCAGAAGGGAAAAAAAACCTGCCTTCACACCAGTGCACCGTTAAAGGCCTTTTAAAATTTTCCAAATTTTTTATTTTTTTCATGAATTTTTAATCTTTTTGGAATTTTTTTTTCCCTTCTTGACCATTGAAAGACTAGAAAGAAAGCAGGAAAGCTCTCAGGATAGAGGGAAAAGAAAAGTTGAATAGGTGGGAAAGAGTCATCAGCATATAGACATATAGAAATGGCGTCGGCTCACGAAATAAAAACCGACCATCTCATCGAGTTGATGGAGATGGACGATAAATTGTCGAAAATCAGATCCCAAGCAAACTCCAAGCTAGATAATCAAAAGAAATTAGCAGTGGTGTTATTGACCATTGAAGAAAACTTAAAGGAACAAAACCAAAACACAACCCCGATCACATACTTTGTTTCTTTCCTCACATTACTAGATCAATGTTGTGTCGATGATGAAATCAAAGATTTGGATCTTGCAACATGTGCACTCTATTTCCTTGATTTGATTGCTCCTTATGCTCCTGCTAAACTGTTGAAGTCCAAATTCAGTGATATCTTGGTGAGAATTGCTCCAGCGCTCACAAACGGATCTGCAGACGCTCCATTAGTCAGATCAAGTGTTGGATTTTTGGAGTCGCTTCTACTCGCACAAGACTTGAAGTCGTGGAGTAACCCTGGCAACTACAAGGTTTCTCCAAAGAGAGCCTTATCTGCCCTTCTAGATCTCTCTTTGGACCCTAGACCAAAGGTCAGAAAGAGAGCTCAAGAGGCTATTTTGAAGATATTAGAGAACATTCCCAACGCAAAATCTGCCAAAGGGAAACAAAATGAACATCCAGCCGCTATCTACTCAAGTGAGTTTGCTTTGAACAATTTGATCACCTTGATCAATAAATCCCAAACAGAGAAGAACTCAACAGATGCAAAGGAAAAGAACCCTCAAATAATACACAACTTACAATTGATCACTTCCATCACTTCTACCAATTTATGGCCTTTAAAGCAAATCTCCCCGCTTTGCGATGTGTTGTTGGAAATTTGCAAGAGTGCAGATCAATATCTCATATCTTCTGTCTTCAAAGCCTTTGAGGGTATGTTCAAATCTATGACTTATGAAATGGACTCCAAAAAGTTCATTCACATTTTAGACATCATATTCGATTTGCAACCTGCTTTAAATGACCCACATTTAGCGCCTTCTTGGCTTGCAGTTATTGCAAAAGCAGTGTGCTCCTTTGCAACAAATATCAACTCGTTAGAAATTTTCCTCAAGTTGCCTCAGATTTTCAAGTCCGTTGGTGGTTATCTTTTGAGTGAAAATTTAGCCATCTGTGAAAGTGCGGCTGAATGCTTGATCGCCATAGTTAGCGATGGTATTCAAGATAAAGATCTTCTTTTACCACCTCTAGTTGATTCTAAAACTTTTGAACAAGTTGATGAGGTAATTTCCAGTTTGTCGGAAATCACTACTGATTTCATGACTGTCAAATACAGACACTGTGCTAAACACGTTTGTGAGATCATTTTTGGCCTTTTCGAGAAACTAAGACAAAGAGCAAATCCAGACTTTTTGCCACATTTGGAATTAATTGGTAACTGGAGATCGAATGAGCAGGAAGGTTTTGAATTAAACGAGGTTTCAGAGAAGGTGATTGCAAGTGCAATCTCTGCACTTGGACCAGAGGTTGTTTTACAGATTTTACCATTGAATTTGACAAATTCGAAAAAGGTAGGTAGAGCTTGGCTGTTACCAATATTAAGAGATAATATCAAGGCTGCTGAACTTAACTATTATATCAAAAACATCTTGCCAATCACAGAATTCTTTAAAGAAAAGGTTCAAAATGGGGATGAAAACTCTGTTAATACTAAAATCTTTGCTACTATAATTGATCAAATTTGGTCGTTGTTACCCTCTTTTTGTTACTTGCCAACAGACTTGCAATCCGCATTTTCTGATGAGTTTGCAGCCCGTGTGTCGAGCCTGCTATATGAAGAGGTCCAATTAAGACCGGTTTTGTGTCATTCTTTGAAAAATTTAGTCATTTCTGAAGAACTCAGGGCAGAAGATACTGAATCTGATGATGTTATTCTCAATCAGCTTTTTCCTTGCTCAAAGGCCGTGTCAGACATTGAATACTTATCTACAACAAAAGCAAACAAGCTTCTTTCTGTTTTATTCAATGTTTTCACGCAAATCCCAATGGATCAAAGAAATTACGTGGCTGATGCAATTGAAGTATATTTTAAGATCTCTAAATCAGAAGATATGTTAGTCACATTCAACAAGGTCAGTGTTCTTCTCAGAAAAGCTTTAGATGATGAACGTAAGAACGGTACTTTGACAAAGGAAGATAACTCTAAAAATCACGATAGGAGCAAAAATCATACTCCTAAGTTGTCTGTGACAATGATGGATTTGATTGTGATGATGACCAAGTTCATTCCAAAGGAATCACATAATGCATTACTTACTATTTTCAATGAAACTGTCAGAATTGGAAACTCTCAAATCCAAAAGAGAGCTTATCGTATTATCACAAAGTTATTAGATATTGAAAGCAATGATGACGTTGTTTCTTTGATTTCAAATATCGTTCAAGTTTTCGTTGAAACATCCACCATTGTGTTACCTTCCGCTAGACCTCAAAGACTCGAAGCACTAGAAAGATTAATTCTAATGCTTCCGCGTGACTCTTTGCATTTCATTACAGGTATTCTGTCCGAAGTCATCGATTCTACTAGAAGCGCCAATGAAAAGACCAGAACTACATCTTTTGCATTGATGGTTCAAATTGGTAAGAAGTTCAAAGAGTACCAAGGTGAAATAATCAGAAATACCTTGATTGATCCTGAGATCCCAGATTCACAAGCTTCAATTCAGGAGCTTTTCTTGATGTGTTGTGCTGCTGCTGGACCTGAAATTCCGCATCAACGTAGTGCGGCAATTACTGCACTATCATGTATATTCTACGAATTCCATGAAGACCTTGAAGTTTCTTACCAAAAGGAGTTGATGCAGTTTGTGGAGGTGTTTTTACACCAGCACAACAGGGAAGTCATTAAGCCTACCCTAGGATTCATTAAAATTGCTATTTTATCATTGCCAGAAGAAGAAGTTTTACCAGAATTGAAGGGTCTATTGACTGAGTTGATGGTAATCAATAACAAACACAAAAATCATTTCAAGTCTAAAATTAAGCATCTCCTTGAAAGACTGATTAGAAGATTTGGTTTTGATGTCATCGACAACAATATTCCTGAAGAGGATAAGAAAATCATCAGTAGCATTAGAAAGGCAAAGAATAGATCTAAGCGTGCCAAGTCGGATGCCATTGATAGTGGTAAAGCCGATCTTTCCAGCAAATCCGGTCTTTCTGCGTTTGATAAAACTTTATATGATGATGACGATTCCGATTCTGATGATAACGATGAAGAGGCTACTGAATTGAAGGGCAAGCATCATAAGTCCAAAGGCCCAGGTCAACAATACATTTCTGAATCAAGGGATGCTCCTCTTGACTTGTTAGATAAAAAGGCATTGGAGCACATTTCCACATCAAGACCTAAGAAATTCAACAGGAAATCTATGGAAAAGCTTGTTGATTTCAAAACTAAGGACGGTAAATTGGTCATCAAAGAGCCTTCAGGCAACGACGATATATTATCCAATAAGAACTCTCTCAATGCATACGTTGATGCTGTAAGACAAGGACCTGTGAGAGGTCAAAACAACAAATTGAAGTGGAAGAAGAAAGGTGGCGATAATATCGACTGGAATGACGGATCTGATGATGAATCTAAGGAGGGAAGGCCACAGAAAAAGGGCAACTTCAAGAGTAAAGGTGGCAGAGTCGGAAAAGCGCAGCCTAAATTCAAATCAAAGAAGAAGTTTTGAGCGAAAGGATAATGTTTGTAAATACTTAATACATTAAATTCATAACCAAACTATACAGACTATTTAGTAAAGATATATTCTTACGAAAGATTCAACCAAAAAGATTGAGATCATGGGAAGCAGCAGAATCGCCTTGACCGTACAAGTCCAGATCCTCCATTTCATCTTCATATAATTTATGATGTTCATAATAGTCGTAAGCTGCTAGTCCAGAACTTGTGTGTTTATCAGCATCCGTTTTATTGGCTGTGTCGTTATTGTCTCCGTGAATATTCCTATCTTCAACATTTTCGTCATCACCATCTTCGCCACTAGGGTCGCTTTCATTGTCACTATCATCTTCATCGCCTGTAAGGTAATCGCTTTCATCGTCACTTTTGTAGTAAGGGAAGGTGTGCAATAGCCTTTCAGGCATTGGACCTGCTATTAGGAAGTCGTTCTTCGTTGTTAGATCAGACCTGATATACTTCCTCAGGTCATCGGGTATATATTCGTACAATACAGTATCTTTGAAAAGAGCTGGTTTCAAATGATGGTTATCAATGAGCTTTCCGTTGGCAGTCTGTGTGGGTTGATTCTGTTGATGCAATCCGTTCGTTACAAGGTGCGTTGCTATTTGGTCCCTGATCAAATATTGTATCCAGTCGTCATCTATTGCGCTTGGTGGTATTTCATAGCCATTTACTGGATTTTCTCCCCCATTGTGGTGGCCATCAAGGAGTTCATTCTGTTGATCTTCGTGAGTGTTGAAAGAACTTCCCAGCTGTGAATCCACTTGTGGAAACGGCTGCATACCTGTATACATATTGTAAGGAGTCAGTGTTTGTTTTGTGCTCGACACAGAAGGAGGTGGTAGGTAAGGCATAGTAGGATTTTGCAACTGTGCTTGTTTTGCTTGCTCGTCTAAAGCTTTCGTCAAATTGTCCATTTTAGAGCTCACATTTTGAAGTTGCAGTTTGGCCTTCTTGTTCAGTTCTAAAAGCTCTCTAGTTGGTCTTGCGACCTCTCTCATTCTGGTGTTCATGTCGTCGTTAAACCATTTTTCGAAATTTTCTATTCCTGTGTTAGTTAAAGGATCAATGTCATACTTATCAAGTTCCTTATGGGGGGATATTACTTTGAGTTCCAGAAATGCAAGAGTGATATCCTTTATATTTGGATAACAATCGTCACGCAATTCCATAAATTTGATAACGGTTCGTACGAGTAAATTGAAGTATCGAACAGCAATATCCGTGAATACCTCTAGCACATGTTGATTATTGGCTTTATCGAATCCGTGTGCCTTAAGCATTTGAACAATAGTCACCTCAAAGAGATGGAAATAGAATCTACTTTTGGCCATTGTGTGTATCTGCCGAAAGTTCTCTATTTACGAAAAAGAGGGAATAGAGCTGACTTGTGACAAGTTCATCTCTATCTCTCTGTTCCAAAATGTCGTCCGGAAGTGAAGAAAAATCAAACTAATGATGTATGTAAAAAACACGGAAGGTCAGTAGTTTCTAGCAGTATTCGCGGAGAGAAGATAGCAGTAAAAAATTTGGTCCCTAGCAGGATCGAACTGCTGATCTTGGCGTTATTAGCACCACGCCTTAACCAACTGGGCCAAGGGACCTTTCAAGGTACTGACTTAGCTAATGCTTTATAAGCTTCTTTCTGTTCAGCTATATATCCCACTAGTGGTTTGTTAGATTGTTTGGTAGGATTTTTAAAAGTCAATTTGGATAGAAAACACTAAATTGTCTTTGGGATCATTCACAGCTTAGCAATTAATCAATTATCTTATCTATTTGTTTCTAGTTCTATTTATAAAGAATATTACACATTTGAGTTCTCACTTTGGAGATTACGACTCAACTTTGTCATCCTATTGACCTCCATTTTCACTAAGGTTTTTTTAATATGCACATGATCGTTATAGTCTCTGAATTCTATCAAGTTGTTGGTCACAAATCTTCTCAGCTTATCCAGCGGAAAGTTTTCTGGAACTTTATTGATGACTTCAACAAACTTGTCCATTCTGTCTAAAGTAGAGGTATTTTTCTCCGTGGTATCGCTGAGCAAGTCGTATCTGTTCAAGAAGCCATCGATCAGTTTTGTATCGTTCATTTGTAAATATATATCAAATATTTTTTTCAAAAGATTCTCAGTAAGCTTACTATGATCATTCGCCACAATGTTCACTGTTTCGTCATTCACTAGGATGCTTGAACTATTGTTCCTGTCAATACTACTTGGCATTTTGATCGACTCGATTTTAGCGTTCGAGTCTAAAGGGTCGAGTTTCATTGAAACAGCAAATTTCTCAGCAGTTGAGTAATCTTTTAATAGTATCATTTCATCTACTACCTTAGCATATTCTTCAAACCTGTATAAAATCATTATTGCTATCAAAGGGAAAACTTGACTATATTTTGTGCCAATGATCCTATCCCTACATGTATTCAAAACAAGTTGCTGCTCCAAGATAGACTGTGTTCCTATGGATACCGAGTTCAAATAAGTATAGAGACGATCGTGGTAAGTAGTAAATGTTTCTGATTCTAGCTCTGCGTCTTTGGTCAGTTTCCAATACTTGTATATCGAGATTTTGGGCGTGTCTAGTTCCAAATATTCAGTAATCGCTTTATCAATAACATTTTTCACCGTTGACTTCCTTTCGTATATTGTTATTATCATTTCCAAATAAATCAAAATCAAGTCACCCAAAAAATGCTTCTCGCCCTTGTTTTCAAAGATATACTCAAGATACGTTAACTTTAGATTTTCTTCTTGATCCTTTTCATCCTCACTACTCAACAGGTTCAAGACTTTGATATCATTGAGTTGTAATTGCTTTATTCTTTTGTCAGTCACGAGCTTTAAGCCAAATTTAGGATAGGCCTTCAATAACCACTCAGAATATTTATCAATAACCATATTGTCTTCGATGCAGTTAGTCAAAATATAGTTCACCAAGTATTGCAAGGATTTATTTTTATCCTTGAAATTTTTATTGAATTCACCATCCTCCAACTCTCCACCAATTAGGCCCTTCCAATAGTATAACAGTTGCCTGTGATCTTTTAATTTGGAATAAAACTTGGATAGAAGAAAATATTTTTTATTTAATAGAAGTATTTCAATTATCTCATTTGTTGAATATTTTATTTCATGAATGACGGGTTCCAAATCTTCATTGTTCTGAATTCCAATTTTAACTAGTGCCACCTCAACACTTTTCCCTATTGCAGTAGCATTTTCCTTGAACTCCATTACTAAACATGTATTCAGGTATAATTTGAAAAAATCTTTCATATCATTTGATTTTTCCGCTTTCTGCAATTCCTTTATACTGTCAAATAAAATCTGGTAAGTCCAGACTGATCCGTAGATTCCATCCAGTCCACTATCAAAAATATAGATCATTAACCGGGGGTCCAGGTGCTTGAAATGAGAGGTCCAGATCTCGAATGCTTGATTGTACAACTGAAATTTCAATGCAAAAAGGCCCAAAAGGGTAATCAAAAATCTATTGCAGCCTGATTCATGATATTCCTGTGACAGCTTATCATATATACTTAAGCAATCGCTACTATCACACGATTCGTAAATCTTCATCCATCGATCAAATTTTGATAGCGGTTTTAATATTTTGACGTACTTACCTGTTGTGTCGTAAATTATGCATGATGATAAACTAACTGATTTTTTTACAGCATTGTCAGACTCAACAGCAATCCTTTCTATTTCATCATTATCCATTGTCGAAATTATAGGGGCTAGGGTTATCTTTTTGGCCAACTCAGAATCCTTAACTTCAAATATTCGAGATGATTCATGAATTTTGATGCAACTTGAACTATTTCCCGGAAACTCAATTTCTTGTAATTTTTGCTGGTCATGAATCGAATAAACAACTAGGGTACTATTTTGCAAAACTACTAACACATAGGGATAATCAACCTCTACCGAGTTTGGATAGCTATCAAAGGCCAGTGTTCCTCTAACAACATCACCATTCAAATTTATGAACATCCCCATTGATGGATCTGTGGGTTTAGACCCTCCACAGATCAGAAGAAGTTCATTGCTTCTAACAAATCTGATTATGGGATTAAGCTCCGTCTTCGTAGCAGAGGTAGAAATTGGAAATAAGAATATTTTTTGCGACTGTGATATATCAACTAAATCATAACTGATTGAGTTTGATACAATCGAGAAGTTGGATATCTGTAAGCCCGACACTACATCTGCATATTGAAGTTCCTTGTGCAATCGTATACTGTCGTTGAAAATCCGTAAAAGCTTGATCGATTTTTTAGTAAACAGTGTCACCTTCACATAAGGATCACCATAGTAGTCTTCCTTTAATGTTACTCGATTTTGCTTATTTTTATCAAGTTTCAAGTCCTTCCAGTCCACTGACAAATCAGACACATCTTTGGCCTTCCCAATGTTTGCTGGTGACAGTTCAGGAAGAAGATATCCACTCACAGTTGTTCCACTATGTATAAGTGCAATTGATACTTCTGGTAATAACAAGATTTTATTAATAGGTTTAGATGTTGAGGAGGACGAAAACGTTTGTTTGGAGATTTGCATGTAACCTAATGCGTCGTCAATTTTATATAAGTGTATTATCTCCCCCAAATTTGTTCCCACATATAAGTTCAATTCCCATGCTTCTATGCATGTGATTCTCGATTCCAAAGAGTCAGAGAACTTGAAAGGGGTTGTCTTCAATATATCAATCAATTGATACGGTATACCGGAGGAATATCGGATACCTTCATTAACTGATGTTACTGATATAATTTCATCATGCTTTTGCGATTGAGATTCGTCATGCTCCTCGAGTCTTTCATCTGTCTTTCCAATTGCATCAGTTGAGTTGTCTTTATCGTCTGTAAGGTGCATTATAGACGACTCTTTGCCTGGTGTATCGTTGTTGTCGTTTACACTTCTCACTTCGCTGTTTGCGTTGTTACTTTCAATTGGATTAGTTTCTAATTCGCCATTTTTTTGCTCTGCAACATTTTCATTTGACGAAGAATCTTTCACCATTATGCCTGGCACCTTGTTGCAAGGTGTTTTCACTCTTTTGTAAATCAAGAGCTGTAATTGTTCCTGATGTTACACCGTTCAGAAGAGAAGACATTGTGGCCAAGCTGATCGCTTTGTCTGAGACGGAAGTTAATTTATTAGGTAATCAATATGGACCTTCCATGAGCTTTTTGATAAAGAAATTACGTATACTAAGGGTGGTCTTTGCAGAAGTGTTCGTTTATCTGCTATTACAAAGAACTGAATAAATTATCTCTATAAATAAAGATACACGTGGTTTCAACCGAAAAGCTCCAGACCAGACTTTTTCAGTGCTGCGATATCCTCCTTCTGTTGACCATCTTGTTCGGCATCGCTGGTATCTTCAGCTTCGTTGTCCGAGTCGTTGATGTTAAGATTTATACCGAATAAACCGGCAAATAGTTCATCAATTTGGTCATCTCCCCAGGAGTAATATTTTCTTCTTGGAATCTCGTACTGAATCAAAGGTTCTTGGACCGTGTATTTTAATTTTCTTCCCTTTGTCGCCATTCTGTCGTAGTTTTTCTGCATCTTGTTCTTCGAGAGCATTAGAATAGCCGCATTATTGGCTTGTTTTTGGTCAAGTTTCTTGTTGACCATGTCATTGAGGAGCAATCTGTAGAAGTCATCGTCATCAAAAATATACTGATTGGTCTGTAAACTTTTGTCGATATTACTGAGACCTGCAGTCTTGATGTTGCTGCCACTGTCGCTATCATCATCATCATAACCAGCAGTGTCATCAGCCTCTCGGCTCTTTTCCAGTTCATCCGAGTATCCTATTGGTGTAATTCCACGACGATTGATTTTGGTTTTCTTGATGAGTCTATCTAAATCACTTAGCTGATTGCTTACCTGTGTCCAAACGTTTTGGTTGATCACGCTAAATTTACCCTGGTTCAATGCACCGATACCTGATGCAGACTGCACTCTGCTAGACCACTTCATCAAAATTGACTTTCTTATTGGAGCACAAGTTTTATCGATAGATGCGTTTGCCTCAAGATAGCTCGAAAGCTTTCTTTTTTTCAAATTGACTTTGACTTCTTCCTTCACCAAATCATCTCTCAGTAACTGTTTCGCTCTTAGTCGTATTAGCTTATCTATCAAACCATACAACTTACTTTCTGTGGCTTCAATGATTGAGTCTGTTTGATCTGTTTTATTGTCTTCAAACACTTTGCTATTTATCGGAAGAGAATTACCTGCAATCATCGCCTTTTGTAATTTGATTCTAGCGTCAAGTATCTTATCATACTCTGCTCCTTGTCTGATGATAGTGTAACCTTTCAAAGTGTCGGTTTTAGCTGACGTTGATAAGCGATTGAATATTTGTTGTTTTTCAGTATCTAGAAGTCTTGCTACTGTGTTCCTCTTATGTTCCTCCTCCTCATGTTCCTCATCTTCTTCTGCCTCTGCATCAATATCAACATCGTCATCAGCTTCTTCCTTTTCATCTGCGGAACTGTCTTCAGATTGAGCTTCTTCACTGATCTCTTCAGATGCATTTTCTGCCTCAGAATCGGTGACATCAGCAAGAATATCTTCGTCGTTTTCTGAATTATCACCTTCTTCGTTTTCCTCAACACCTTCGCTATTGCTACTCTCTGAGCTGTCATCGTCATATAGCTCACTCCTTCCGACTTTAGAACCAGTATATTTTTCACCTAGGTTAGAAGATCTGCCTCTAAGTTTACTTTCGGCCATTTTGACATAATGGTCTCTCTTTGCTAGCTCTTCACGTTCTCTCTCCTCTTCGGCGTCATCGTTTTCATCATCATCATCATCATGACCGTTGTTTTTGCTACTTGATCCATTGTCGTAATTGAATTCTTCATCTTCAATATCGTAGTCTTTTATCTTGGGCTTGTTTAATTTCGCCACAATCCTGTCACTTAACATTTTTTTCTTTGAACCCTTTACAGACATCGTTTGGTTTAAAACAAATACCGGTCTTGGCAATAATTTTGTATCGAAAGTATGTACTTTGGAGGGGAAAACCTCACCATGATTTCTGCGATGCCTCAATACGAAAGATAAAGTGAAAAAAAATTTTATTTAGAGGGAAAAAAAAAGTTTAGTCAGATTACGTAATATACAATATCAAAAATACATACAAATTGTACATAGTACATTTGTTGCAGTTTTTATATGGAAAGACCTCCCATCTTTTCTGTCAAACCATCTGCCTTCTTCTTGTTTTTGAATTTACTATTACTGTTGGTTGCTTCGATAGCTGCGGCTCTGTATTTCTCCATCTCTTCATTCTTCTTCACTACACGACGACCCCGTTTTTCGAGTTGGTAGTTGTCCAAAAAGTCATCCACAAGGTCCATAAAATCGTCTCTTTCAGTCGCAAGATCGAACGGTTGGTATTCTTCCTCCTCATTTTCTTCACCCATGTTGTCGTACTGCTCTTTCAACACATCAAACTTGTCGTCTATGATAGTCATCTGCTCCGTCCTACAAAGCGCCGATGAGGACATCGAGTAAGAAGAAGTATCCGTAGTTGCACCCTTCTTTCTTCTAGCGTTCTTTTTAGAGGATTTGCTGTTAGAGGAGTTCATCGCCTTGTCAGCAACATTTGGTAGGTCTCCGACAACATCATTCTCATCTTCCTCATCTTCTTCGAAGTTGTCCTCGAACTCGTTATCACTATCAAATTCGTCGACTATACGTCCCTTCTTTTGCTTATATCTTTGGAAATCCTTCTCCCAGTTAAAGTTGGATTCACCATTTCCGCCTTCCACACCATCGAATTCGTACTCGTGATCATCGAAATTATCCAAATCCCAATCATCGTCCTTGTAATCGTCTTCATAGCCATCGTTTCCAGCATAGTCATCATCATATTGGTCATAGTCTCTGAGCGAAATCTCCTGTTGTTTCTTGCCTCCACCTAATAGTTCTTCAAAGACGTCCACCTCATCAATGTCTTGGTCCTGGTCCAAATAGTTGTCATCTTCCAATGCAACCAAAGCCTCTCTCAAATCAAGATTCAAGTCTGGTTTGAAACCTTTAATCTCATCAGGGACGTCTTGTTGTTCTTGGTAATCATACTTCCTTTCTTCTCCGGGGAACATGGAGTCACCTAAAAGAGCACTAAGTTTAGAATTTTTGTGCTTGTTCTTGCCCTTGTCATCGTCGTCCTTTCTTGAGATAAAGACACCATCCCCTGCACCGATGGGCTTCAAGTGCTGTAAATAATCGTACTCCGAATCGTCAAACGTTATACCGTAGTTGGCTGCCTTTCCTTCATCTTTTTTTAGCTGCTTGGCAACATCTGAGAGCTCTTCTGTAGTCTGTGCTCTCAATCTCTCCTTACGTAGCTGGTTTTTGTTCTGGATAGGTACCAACACCGAAGCCGAAGCGTCTGGATCGTGGTATCGGGAGTCCTGGTGGGATCTGTGCACAAGTTGATATGTGACAGAGTTGTCTTTGTTAAAACGTTTAGACATCGCTGTTGGTTTATGGTATGTGTTTGAGGTATAGCAACAGTATCGTCACCTCAGGTGCTGAAAGGTTGGTAAAGATGAGAAGCTGAATGCATAGATGAAAAAAAAAAAGGAACCCAGTTTTTTTCTTACCCTTTTCAGCCAGCCGTTTTTGTGTGAGCGTGGGGAGTCGCAAAATGTACCGAGTTGCCTCTTCACTGTTTCTCTATTACGGAGTAGCAGCAGATCGAGGAGCAAGGTCCGGATCCATCCATCGAAACAGTCTCTGAATCTTTTGGTGTTGCCGCATTGTCCATGAAAATCACCATCAACAGCATTACTCCGGTATACTCATGGCACTGGTCGGTCCCCGATGACGAGCTCTGTGGTATCTGCCGGATCTCGTTTGACGGGACCTGCCCCAACTGTCTCTACCCCGGAGACTCCTGTCCGCTTACAATCGGAACGTGCCATCACGCCTTCCATCTCCATTGCATCGAGAAGTGGCTCCAGCAGTCTTCCTCACGTGGATTGTGCCCGATGTGCAGACAGTCTTTCACTACAGACGAATCGTTGGAGGTGAACAAGGGGATTGTTCTCCCAAACTCGATCGTCGCCGACAGCAACATCGCCCCCACGGTCGGCAACGGCAACGGCAATGGCAACAGCAACGGCAATATTATTGTCAACGATGAAGAAGCTCAGCTTTTGTCATAGTGTCCTCAAACTCCACCAACTGTCAACACTCCCGTTCCCACATCATTCGCTTACCGGAGAGGATCCGCTTAGCTAATCACGGTATGTGGTTTTTTTTTCTTTACCGGCGATTTTCCCTTTTCTCTCCGCCAGTTTTCTTTCCAAATCAGCCGGCATTTGATTTATGACTCAGAACACGAAACAGATCGGGCTGAAAAGGGGGTTGGAGATTAGCAGAGAGCATCGGACCAGCATGGCAGCCGAAGACATACATGATACAGAAAACGCGAGGAAGTTCACTATTGTGGTGAAACTCGGATCTTCCTCGATCGTCGATGAGAAAACGAAGGAACCAAAGATTGCAAATATCACACAAGTTGTGGAGTCCCTGGTGAAGTTGCGGAGACAGGGACACAAGGTTGTTCTTGTTTCCAGTGGTGCCATTGCAATGGGGCTTAACGAAACACAGCTCGATAAGAAACCAAAGAGATTAGCTGCGAAACAAGCCCTTGCTGCACTAGGCCAAGGTAAATTGATCTCATTGTGGGATAACATGTTCAGATATTTCCAACAGCAAACGGCGCAGATTTTACTTACACGTAATGACATTGTTGATTTCAGTCAGTTCAAAAATGCCGAAAACACGTTATCGGAGTTGTTGAATATGGGTATAATCCCCATCGTAAATGAAAATGACACCATATCTACACAAGAAATCAAGTTTGGTGATAATGATACTTTATCGGCAATCACTGCAGGAATGGTCAATGCAGACTATTTGTTTTTGCTGACCGATGTCTCCTGCCTATATACAGACAATCCACGTGTCAATCCGGATGCGAAGAAAGTGCTGATTGTTAAGAACTTGTCCAACCTAAATGTCAATACTAAAAGTGGTGCAGGATCATCTGTCGGTACTGGTGGTATGGAGACCAAGCTGGTTGCTGCCGACTTGGCAACGAATGCAGGGATTACGACAATAATATGCCATTCGAACCATCCAGAAAATATCTTAGATATTGTTCGCTATTCCCACGAGTTTGACAACAGTTTTAGATACTCTGATTTGGAGAGCGAAGAAACAGATGAAGAGTTCAATGTATCCAATCTGAAGGAGGAACAGAGGTTACAAGAACTGAACATGCCATTACATACTAGATTTATTGGAAGACCTAAAAATCATGTGAAGAATAAACAATTTTGGTTATTGCACGGGCTCAAACCTAAAGGTTCATTGATCGTGGATTACGGTTGCTTCCTAGCGATCACGAGGCAGAACAGAGCTGGGTTATTGCCTGTTGGTATAATAGAGGTTGAGGGGAGCTTTAATCAACTTGAATGCATCGAACTGAAGCTTGGCTTTAAGGGCAGCGACGAGACCGTAGCGTTTGGACGTGGAAGATGCAACTATTCTTCTGTTGAGATTGACAAAATCAAAGGCTTGCAAAGCGACAAAGTTCCAGAGCGATTAGAGTATTGTGATTCTGAATACGTTGCTCACCGTGAAAACTTGGCGTTTCCGATCCATTGGGACAACGAACTTTTAGATTTTATAAAGAAGAATACAGAGAACAAGGAATGATTCTCCATGTGTTTTATTTATTTATTTATTCAAATTTGTTAATCCACATCATGAGCTTTGCTCTTTCTCTTGACACTTTCCTCACGTTTTCCACGTAGTCTGTGAAGCTAATTTTCTGCGTATTGAACAGTAGTTCGAGGAAGTGTAGTGAGTCCATGTAAGACGCTTCTCGGAAGCACAAGTCATGCAACTGCCTGCTTTTATTGTCCAATGGCAAGAGCAAATTCTCCTCATGGTTGTAGTCCGAGTCCACGTAGGCACGCACTTTTTCGATGAGAGCAGAGGCTTCTGTACTTTTCGATTCGATGACGGGAGTATTGGTGTCCATGCTTGCGCTGATGCCTTCGATTGATTTGGCGGTACGATGGAACGTGTCATAGGAGGCGACGAGCCTGCGTTGGTTTCCTAGTATGGTGGAGACACGGGGGAGCGGACTGTATTGCGAGGAACCGTCCAGAAGCGTCAGGAGCAGGGAGTTGAGTCTTTCGGAGGCATCCCGGACGAGTGCCCGGCGGATGGGGTTTGGGGGGAGCTTTGGCGGGAGGGAGGCGGAGGAGGCCGGAGAGGCTGCCGCCGTCGTTGTCTCTGACGACGAGGAGGGAGGTGGCGGCAGCGGCGGCGGCCCCTGGGACATCTTTGCTGGTGGCTGTGCTGAAGGAGTTGAAGCTGGAGCTGGACTCAGTGTCCGGGTCAGTGTCCGGGACGGTTTTGGCGGCAACGAGGGTATTCTCTGGATCCAGATCGATGGGTGCTCTGCGATGAGCCTGTGTAGCGTGTAGAAGAGGACGAGAAGCCTGTTTTCACGGGGCGGGACTCCGTCGTTGGAACGGGTATTGGCGTGTGTGTACGTCCAGGCGTCAAGAAGAGGGTGTGTGAGTGTCCCCGCCGGCGTGAGGTAGGCGTTTGCGGCCAGCGTGTGTGTCATGCTGTCGGCCGGCGCCAGCAGGACGATTGGCGGAGACTGTGGGTAGTCCGAAGGCAGATAAACCTGCACGGCAAGTGGCGGCGACGATGGCGGCAATAGCCGCAGAGCTGCTGTTGCTGCTGTCTTGTCTGGATCTGCGGTGTACAGCTTGAGAAGCAGAGCACCGTTGAAGACCTCTGTCCGGACACGGACGTCCTGGAACACGGACAGGACGAGCGACACGTCCTGGTACGTGAGGACTGAGTTCTCGTAGATGGGCTGCACGGCGGCGTAGAGCCACTTCAAGACCTCCTGCATGCGGCGTGGGTACTGATGCTGCGGTTGCTGGTGCTGCAGATTTCATTGTAGCAGGCTGCGGAGGCTTTGTGGCGATGTGTTGAAGATATGGAGACCAGGAACATGTTGGCATCGCGAGGCCGGAATGTGACTCTTTAAATCAGCGGGTCTGCTGTTGATGAGACAATGGATTGGAAGAGGGGAGATTGCTTAGAGGGGTTGAAGGGTATTCTACAGGACAATGACTACGGAGTGTGTTCATAGGGACGCTGTTGCGTTGTCGAACGAAAGAGAGGCCGCCGAGACGGCGGCCGTTGTTGATGCTACTGCTGATGTTGATGATGCCGCCGATGAGGCCGCTGAGAGACGCCTGAGAGTGCGTTCGGCGGGCATGCTGTTGGGCGGGTTCTTCGCCTTTTTCACAGTGTTCGGACTCTCCTTCACGTACGGGATCTTCTACGAGTTCTACCTGTCGCCGGCGGGCCCACTTTATGGCGAGGCGCCGGCGAAGGTGGCCATGGTGGGCACGCTCACGACGGCCATCACGTACTCCTTCTCCATCTTCCAGCCGCTGCTACGGCGCTACGTGTCCTTCCAGGTGCTCATGTTCTCAGGCAGCGTGCTCTTTTCCCTGGGGCTCTTCCTGGCCAGCGTTGCCAGCACAGTGACCGGCTTTGCGCTGACGCAAGGCGTGTTGGTCGGACTCGGGTCGTCTCTTATCTACCTGCAGCCTGTGTTGCTGGCGCCGCAATACTTCTCACGGCGGCGGGGGACGGCGATGGGCGTCGTCTTCTCCGGCACGGGTGTCGGCGCCTTTGCGATGGGGCCGTTCTCGAGCTACCTGATCAAGCACATTGGCTGGCAGAACGCCCTGCGGACCCTGGGCACCCTCGGGCTCGTGCTTTCAGTCTCGAGCTGTCTGCTCATCCGGCCGCATCCACAAATGGCCGTGACCACCAACACGACAACGACCTCCACGCCGCTGTTCAACAGCTCCGTGCTGGGGTCTCCGACGCTGCTGCTGCACATGTTCTGCGGCCTGCTGCAGTCGGTGGCGTACCTCATCCCGACCTTCTACATGTCATCATACGGGACGACGCTGGGCTTTACGGCAGCCGAGGGCGCCCTCCTTATCGGAATCAATAACATCGTCAACGCCGTTTCCAAGGTGGCACTGGGCTACGTCGCCGACCGCTCCATTGGGCGGTTCAACATGCTCCTCATTTGCTGTGTAGCCAGCACGGCGACCGTATTCGCCCTCTGGCTCATCCCTACCCGGAGCACCTTCCTGGCCTTCGTCGTGCTCTACGGCGTCTGCTCCGGGCCCGTCATCTCGTTGCTGCCGACGTCCATGGTCGAGCTTTTCGGCGCCCCGGTGTACCACTCCTTGACGGCCGTGCTCTTTCTCTCGAGAGGCGTCGGCAACGCCCTGGGAGCGCCAATCGCCGGCGTGCTGCTCCGTCAGGGCGGTTTGGTTAGCGCAGACGGCTTCCGGACGGTGATCCTCTACACGGGGGCCGCGCTGGCTGCGTCGTCGCTGTGCGCGATGGTGTTGCGGGTGCTGCTTGCCATGAAATGAAGGAGGATGATGAGCATGGGAGGGCGGTGGCAAGGCGGGAGAAGGCTGGCCGGAGGGGAGAGGGCAGCAGAGCAGCAAGCAAGAGAAGCAAGAGACAATGAGCGGGTACGTACAGAGAGAGAGTGTGTGTATGTGCGAGAAAGCGAAAAGGAGGAGCAGGATACTAACATAAGGTGGTGCAGATACACAGTGTTGGGAGTTATGGTTGTGACGATGGTGCTGGGCGCCGTGTTCTGGAGAGTTGCGCCGAAGGAGGACCGGACCGTGTGGAGAAGTACGGTTTCGTTGGTGCTGGCGATGATGTTCCTCATGTGGGCGTTCACGTACTTGTGCCAGCTGCACCCGTTGGTGGCGCCTAGGAGATCGGACCTCAGACCCGAGTACGCCGAGTAGAGAAGGCATCACAAAGACTAGGTCGTCTGGCGACGCATTCCGGCGACGCCATCTATAGCAATTGTGCAACCAATACAATACAATGCAGTACATAGTACTTTTACTTTACATATGTATCCGGGACCGGCGTCGCCTGCGGCATGGAGGCCGGCAGACGGGAGCCTGTGCCCGGAACGATCCCGCCGGCCGCCGTCCGCCGAAGTATCAAGTCGGCGGCGGCCGCCAGCGGGCCTGCTCTCCTCCATCATCAGAACCAGCGTGTTCTATCGCGTACGCAGAACACGGGGCAGAAACAGGAGTGCTTGGGAAAAGGCGTCGTTCTTCTGAACGTCGCTGTCTCCCAGCTCTTTCATCGGCAACGCCATCGGCGCCGTCCGTAGTGCTTGCTGCCTGCGGCTACTCCCTCCGGTCTTGTTCCTGGCTTCTCCTCTCCCTGTAGCAGCGTCGAGAAAAACGCCGCCTTTTATACTTTTTCCCGGTCTCGCGGTTTGCGGGCTGTCCGGACAGGGTTTCGGCTCTGACACGGAGAAGAGGGGGCGGAGGAAGAAGAAGAAGAAGAAGAAGAAGAAGAAGGAAGGGTAGAACAGAAGAGAGCAGAGAAGTGTAGCTAGAACAACACAGGTCAGATCAGTACATCACCCTCATACTACCATTGCTATCATGGGTCTCTTCCACATGCTTGTCTCGTCCGCCGGCGTCCTCGTGTCGCCCCTCTGGCTCGTGCCGCAGATCTACGTCTTTGCCCTATGCACGTTGCCGCTGCGGACCCTCCGATCGGCCCTCTCTCTCGTGGGCCTCCATTTCCGGCCACAGCTGCTGGCCGAGTTCGCCATCGTGCTCTACCAGTACGTCGCCGTGGCGTTTGCCCTCGGCGCCGCCGCCGGCGCCGCCAACTGGGTGCTCTTCTGGTTCGTCAGCGGCACCTTCTCGTGGATCGACCACCAGCTGCGCTTCGACACGGGTTCCATCATGTCGTGGATCGTTGGCAGCGGGGATTTCGCAGCGGAGCAGCAGAAGGAGAAGGAGAAGGAGCAGCTTGCAGCAACAGCGGAACACGCCAGAACTAAGCAAAAGTATGAGAAACACCCCTGCAGAGCTCCTGCTCCGGAACTTGCGCCCGAGGACACAACGACCGACACGACCGCAGCAACGGGCCCAGCTACACCACCCGCCTCCAAGCCCGTCGTTGCCGCTGCCGTCGTCGCCGTCCCAGTGCCCGATCCAGCTCCCGCCGCCGAAGTTGCTCCGTGTCCCGCTGAGGCTCCCGCTGAGGCTCCCACCGAAGCTCCCACCGACACACCTTCTGCAGTGCCTCCGGCCCTGCCCGACAGACCAATGCTGCCGCCACGGGACGAGATCATGCTGTCCAACGTCCGGCACACCGTGACGACTCAGACACGGACCTACCCCGAGGACACCGGCTCCCACCGCTCCCGGGCGCCGCCCCGGGTGTCCTCCTACGACGCCGACACGACCGCCACGACGGTCACAGGCGTCTCCCACAGCACCGTATCTGTCACCACCAACAGCTCTTTCCAAGATGACGAAAATGATGGATATAAGCAAGAGAGCCTTAACAAGGCCTGAGCGCAAGAAAAAGTTCAGCACCTCTCCGCACCTCTGAGCCGCCTCACGCTATCTCGCCGGCTTCTTCTGGCCCCGCCACCAGATGTCTAATCAAGGATATAACAGCATCACTACCATCGCCAATAACACAATGACCTCTGATGCAGACACCGCCAACAACTCGGCGAGCCCCAGCCCGCTCTCCGTCTCTCTCTCCCACTGCCTCTGCGCTGTCGGGCTGCCGTCGCCAACCCCGTCCTACACATCCACATCGGCGTCGCCCACTACTAGCACCACCAGCACCGCCCAGACATCGGCCCACAAGTCGCTCGTGTTCGTCACAAACACAGTCCACCGGAGCCGAATAGAGAAGCCCCGGGACGTGACGTTCATCATCCGGGCGTTCATCAAGTACATCCAGCATGCCAAAGCGCCTTACGGCGCCAATGGTCGCAGCATCCGTAACACCGCCGATATGAACTTGCTGCTTCTTGACCGCTACATGCACGACTTCCTCACGACTCTCAACATCATCGGTTACAACCTCCCCGGCCAGCCCATCGCGTACACCGTCCGCCTCACACTCGCCTTCCACGGCCCGTTCCTGCTCTACCGCCGGGCCCGACGCCCAGAGACAGGCCCCCGCTACAGCTGCCGGGCAGAGATCGAACTCTCCTTCTTCAGCACCCGCCCTGCCGATGCAGCCTCCGTCGCCGAGCTCGACCGGCTTGTCGTCGCCTACTTCGTCCATAACTCGCAACTGCTCCGCCTCGCCCGGCTCCAGTTGCCCAGCCACTGGATGCTCAACACCGTTCACGTTAAGACCGCGTGCACTGACGCCGACCGCTAGACTACGACTCTTTATACAAAGCGTTCTTATTTACATACCGCCCTAATATACGATCCATCCGTTCACACCCTGTTACCCGGCCGGGGTCCATATCCGGCCATACCTTTTTCCTCTATTTTAGATTTTCCCTTTTTCCTCTTCGCTCTTCATGAAAATTTCAGAAAAAAATCTTTGCGATTTTTTTTTTGACCCTCTGACCAGTGAAACAAAGCAGGGAAGAGAAGGAGGAAGCCGAGAGCCAGCCAACAAGGACCCCTTTTCGACCAACAGCGCCATCACATACAGAAGCCGGCGATGTCTGACGAATACATGATCAAGCCCTCGAACGAGGCTCCGTCCACAGACACCTCGTCGTGGCCATTGTTGCTCAAGAACTACGACCAGCTGCTCGTGCGTTCTGCACACTACACGCCTATCCCTGCCGGATGTGCACCACAGAAACGTCCTATCGAGTCGTACGTGCGTAGTGGTATCATAAATTTGGATAAGCCATCGAACCCATCCTCGCACGAGGTTGTTGCGTGGATCAAGAGAATCTTGAGAGTCGAGAAAACAGGTCACTCTGGTACCTTGGATCCTAAGGTCACCGGTTGCTTGATTGTCTGTATCGACCGGGCCACGAGACTGGTGAAGTCCCAGCAGGGTGCCGGTAAGGAGTATGTCTGTATTGTCAGATTGCACTCGGCGCTCGAGGACGCCAAGGACATGGGACGCTCGTTGGAAAACCTCACTGGTGCGTTATTCCAGAGACCTCCTTTGATCTCTGCCGTCAAGAGACAGCTCAGAGTGAGAACGATCTACGACAGCAAGTTGTTCGAATTCGACAACGACAGAGGTTTGGGTGTGTTCTGGGCCTCCTGCGAGGCCGGTACCTATATGAGAACCCTGTGTGTCCACTTGGGCATGTTGCTTGGTGTCGGAGGCCACATGCAGGAGTTGAGAAGAGTCAGATCCGGTGCGCTTTGCGAGAACGACAATCTCGTCACTTTACATGATGTCATGGACGCACAATGGGTCTACGACAACTCGAGAGACGAGAGCTACTTGAGAAGAATCATCATGCCTTTAGAAACATTACTTGTCGGCTACAAGAGAATCGTCGTCAAGGACTCTGCCGTCAACGCCGTCTGTTACGGAGCTAAGCTGATGATCCCAGGTTTGTTAAGATACGAGAAGGGCATTGAGCTTTATGACGAAGTTGTGCTCATGACCACCAAGGGTGAAGCCATTGCCATTGGTATTGCCCAGATGTCCACTGTCGACTTGACCTCTTGCGACCACGGCGTTGTTGCCACGGTGAAGAGATGTATCATGGAAAGAGACACCTATCCAAGAAGATGGGGTCTTGGTCCGGTTGCTTTGAGAAAGAAGCAGATGAAGTCCGACGGCAAGTTGGATAAGTTCGGCCGTCCTAACGAAAACACGCCTGAAACCTGGAAGAAGGAGTACGTGAGCCACGAGGATGTTAAGGCTCCTGCTGTTCCAGAAGACAAGCTGAAGGCCCCAGAGGTGCAGAAGTCCAAGGGTTCTCTCTTCGACAAGAGCGCAGACAAGGAGGACAGCAAGAAGGACACCGAAAGCAACGGGGATGAAGAGGACGAGAAGAAGGAGAAGAAGGAGAAGAAGGAAAAGAAGGACAAGAAGGACAAGAAAGAGAAGAAGGACAAGAAGGACAAGAAGGAGAAAAAGAGAAAGGCCGACGACGAGGGCGAGAAGGAGGAGAAGAAGAAGAAGAAGAAGTCCAAGAAGGACTGAGCCTAGAGCGAGCCCCCCACTCCAGCACAAGACAGCCACCCTATGTAATTACCCTTGTTTAACTGAATACACTATCCGACACAGTTTGTACACTGCCGCTCAGCGGAAACATGATGCGTGCGCGACATCTTGCCTGTCGCGGGCTCCCCTCCGGGAGGGAAGAAAATGACGATTAGTAAGGAGCGGAGGAGATGAAGATGGAGAAGACGGAGGAGGCCAGGACCAGAATAGGGAGGCTGTTTCTCTTCTCCAGACAGACCACTGCCCCTTCACACGCACACACAAGGTGACAGCATTGCACAATGTCCTGGGAAGGATTCAAAAAGGCGATTAACAGAACCACCGGAGCGGTACGTACTGCTGGCGCAGCCAGGACGGGACAACGGAGCCCATAACGCCTGCCGAATGCGGCCGAATACTAACACGCCCCTTTTCTTTTACTATTTCTACAGGTGCTGGTGAAAGCGGCCGACAAGGTCACTGACAAGGAGTACGACACCGAGGAGAGACGGTACAAGGTGCTCGAGAAGGCGGGCAAGGACCTCCAGAAGGAGACAAAGGGGTACCTCGACTCGCTCAGAGCGGTCACGGCGTCGCAGGTGGCGATGGGGGAGACGATCAACAACCTCTACGAGGACGCTCGCTCGCTCGGCGGCGTGAACGTCGGGGGGATGTATTTGCAGGCGGTGACGGACTACGACACGGAGACGGTGAAGCAGCTCGACGGCCCGTTCCGGGAGACGGTGTTGGACCCGATCACGAAGTTCTCCTCGTACTTCAGCGAGATCGAGGAGGCCGTCAAGAAGAGACAGCACAAGAAGCAGGACTACGAGCAGGCGAAGGCGAAGGTGAGAAGACTTGTGGACAAGCCGGCGAAGGACGCCTCGAAGCTCCCGCGGGCGGAGAGGGAGCTGACGCTTGCCAAGGACGTCTTCGACGACCTCAACACGCAGCTAAAGACAGAGCTCCCGCAATTGATCGACCTCCGTGTCCCCTACTTCGACCCCTCCTTCGAGGCCCTTGTCAAGATCCAGCTCCGTTTCTGCACAGAGGGCTACGCCCGCCTGGCCCAGATCCAGCAGTATCTCGAGCCCCAGACACGGGACGAGTATGCCAACGGCCAGCTCGATGTCCGCATCGACCAGATGCTCGATGAGATGCGCAAGCTCAATATCTGCTCCCTCGGCGTCAAATAGCGTATCTTTCTGTGTATCTGTGTATCTGTAGCGGCAGATCAACAACTTTTTGAGGAGCGTGCCCGAACGTTCTCGAACTTTCTTTTCACGCGACGCTGCTGGCGGCGCCGGCCGTGGCGGGCAGAGAGCATACCACTCGGGGTATATATAGGGGGGAGTGTCTGCCCCCAGCAGAACGGGGGGAGGGGACGGCTCGGCGGGCAGCGGAAGGGCTCCGCTGGAGGAGAAGAGAAGAGGAAACATAGAGCTCATTGAGACACACGACGACTAGACAAGCACACAGCAATGGTCAAGGAAACAAAGCTATACGATCTCTTAGGCGTGTCGCCCGGCGCCTCCGACGCCGAGATCAAGAAGGGGTACCGGAAAATGGCCCTCAAGTACCACCCGGACAAACCCACGGGAGATACGGAAAAGTTCAAGGAAGTGTCCGAGGCGTTCCAGATCCTCAGTGACAAGGAGAAGAAGGAAATCTACGACAGCTACGGGCTCGAGGCGGCCCGTGGGAATGCGCCAGCGGGGAATCCGTTTGAAGGCATGGGTGGAGGAGCTGGCGGCCCCGGCGGAGGAGCAGGAGGCCCAGGCGGCACGTTCAGGTTCTCCAGCAGCGGCGGTGCAGGAGGCCATCCGTTCACACAGGCAGACGCGTTCAACATCTTCAATCAGTTTGGAGGGTTTGAGGACATATTCGGCGGAGCCGGCGGGCCTGGCGGCGGAGCCGGCGGCAGGAGTGCCCGTGGCGGGTCGCCATTTGGCGGCATGGGTGGCATGGGTGGCATGAACGGCATGGGTGGTATGAACGGCATGGGCGGCATGGGTGGTATGGGAGGAATGGGCGGAGGAGCCCCTCCGCCACCGAAGCGGGAGGCAGAAGTGGTGGACCTCAACGTGCCATGCTCGCTCGAGGAGTTCTACAAGGGCGGGGTGAAGAAGTTGAAGATTAACAGAAAGGGCTCGAGCGGGGCGAACGAGGCGAAGATAATAGAAATCAACATCAAGCCCGGCTGGAAGGCGGGCACGAAGATCACGTACCCGAACGAGGGCGACTACAAGAATGGCATGAGACAGACGTTGCGGCTGATTCTCGCAGACAAGCCGAATCCCGCATTCAAGCGGGAGGACAACAACTTGCGGGCCGTGGTGAAGCTCTCCTTCAAGGAGTCGCTACTCGGCTTCCAGCACGAGTTCACAACCGTCTCGGGCAGAAAGCTCCATCTCTCGCGGAGCACCCCGACACAGCCCAACTTTACCGAGACGTTCCCCGGCCAGGGTATGCCGATCTCGAAGCAGCCGGGCAAGTATGGCGACCTCATCATCGAGTACAAAGTCGACTACCCAACCTACCTCACTGCTGAGCAGAAAAAGGCCGTCACAGCAAACTTCTAGAGAGGACACTTCTAGAGAAGACCCCAGATCCTCTACCCCTATCGATGTATTTATAGCTCCCACTACTTCAGAGGCCTAGCTAGGTCTTATTCACTAAGAACTGCCCACACTTCCTATTCCTATAAAACGTTATAATACCAGTAAAAGAAAAAAACGCATATACATAAATTCGACATTCAGTCCTTGTCGCTGCTCACGCTGAAGACAAGCTTGTGGCAGCTGACACGGCTCTCTTGGAGGCGTTTCAAACCCTCCTCCGCAGACTCCAACCCGTGCGCAAGAAGCGTGAGAGGAAGATGGGTCACTTTGCCCGCCTGGACAAGGCTCTCAGCCAAGGCCCAGAACTCGTTGTGGTCTTTCACCAAGGCCTCACTTGTCTTAACAATCAGGCCATTCAAGTTCTGGTCCTTGCCCACGGCAAGGTACGCAAGTGTCTCAGAAAAAGAGACATCTTTGTCTCCCTTGGAGGTCACTGCGTCCTCCGACTTGAAAAGCAAGTTGTTGAGGTACGCCTTGCCCTGGGACTTTTCTCGGAGACATGCGTAGCAGCTGTTGAAGGTCTCGTCCGAGCTGACACAGTCGTAGGCGTACACAATGCCGCCGGCATTCGCTGCCACAGACCGGATCTGCTCAACGCAGTCCTTGTCCTTGTAGTCGACCACCGCGTCTGCTCCCAAGCCCTTGAGCATTTTGCCATATTTTGCTTTGTTGGCAGTAGTAACTACCTTGAGGCCATACACCCGCTTGGCTATCTGCACGGCGAGATACCCAGTGGCCGTGGTACCACCCCATACGAGAAGCCACTGTGAATAATTATTTTTCGCTGAGTTCGTGCCGCCCAATTGGAAATGATGATGGAGACTTAACCCCACTGTCGTTAGTCCGAGGGGAAGCGACGTAGCAGCCTCAAAAGTGTCGTAACGCAAGCTAGCAGGCAAATCTTGCTCACCTTTATCTGATGCAGATGCAGATGCTGCTGGGACACTGTTTAATTGGCGACCTATGTTGAGAGTAGTCGACTGCGGAACCACAACGTACTCCTGGAACGCACCGCCGTCCGCATTGTACCTGTATCCACCGTGAACAAAAGATGCAACGCAGTCTCCGACGCTGAATCTTGCCGATGCACCGCTGCCACCGTCTCCCACTTTGAGAACCGTCCCGGACAACTCGGAGCCCACTGTGCAGCCGGCTGTACCCCATCCACCCAAAAAATGCTTGTAATCTGTTGGGTTGCAGGCGCACGCGTGTACCTTGACAAGAAGCTCGTTCTCTCCGACCTTCAAGTCTTCCGGAGCCTTGGCGACTGTTGTTGTTTTCACCAAAGGGGTTGCTTCGCCGGTGTACACCACCGCCTTGAAATCTTTTGTAGAACCCATGGTTTATATTTTTCAGCTGTTCAATCGAACAATTACCGACTTGCAGAGGAAACGGAATGTGAGAAGAAAAGAAGGAGAGGATAGTAGGCAAACACAAGCAGGCAAGTACCAAAAGTCAAAGGAAGAAGAAAGAGGATAGTCGGGCAGGAAAAGGGAAGGCCGAAAGGTGAATGCCGGCGGAAAATCGGGGCGAAATGAGATGTTCTCTTGCTCCGAGTCGCCACAGTGAACCCCACAGGGCATTGTCAGGGGGGGCGAATGGGGTCAGCTCTCCGGCTTTGCAGCGTTTCAGGGTGCATTGTATGCATGGTGCACCCAGACATAGGGCCTGAATCGGGCCTCTCCCTCCTCCTCCCATCCTGTCTTCCCCTTCCCGGCAACCCACCTCGCCCTGCCCGGCAGCAGCCTGCATGCGTCATGCGTGTGCACGCGCCCGAGCATAGACCGAGCGCTGCGTCCTCACCCTGCCGCGGCTCCATTTGTTCTAGGGCGCCCGCGGTGGACAAAAAAGGCAGACGCCGAGAGCCTCCCCGGCTTTTGCGGCATCCCGGCCGGCTTTCGTGGCGGGGCGCCGATCCCGAATCGAGACTCGCCTGGGACAGTGGCCACCCAACCTTCAGGAGTTTTGGCGTTGTGGCACCAAAAAGAGGCATGGTGATGACAGGGAGCTTCTCTGGTTTGGATGGTGGTGGTGGGAATTTTGAGAGGAGGTGAAGCTGTTTGTGTGACGGTTTCGACGGCAGGGTAGCAAGGGAAGCTACATGAGTCTGTGCGAGGGACGCTGACCACGCAGAAACTGCTTTTACTGAAGATGCCCTTTTCCTCTTGCACACAGCTACCCGGGGTTCTCTTGCTTGTCCTAGGCAGGATTAGTGCCTTTAAGCAGGATTAGCGCTTTGAAGGAGTCATGCCTTTGCAGGCCATGGATAGTGTGCTACCATCCTTTCGAAAGGCTCCGCCGTCGTCTGGCCGTCTGCTATCCACGTATTCCCTGTTGGTTCCTCTCCACTAGCACTAGCTTGTTTCTGCATTGATCCTTGTGCTATTAAAGCCAGCATTCAGTCCAAAGAGTCTTCCGACTGGTATCGAGTGCCCCCTTTATTTATCACATCCATTAGTCACAGCATTGCAACTAGGCAAACTAGGGTGTTTACAACTGCTTGGTACTCCTATAGACTGCTTCTTCTCTTGACTCTAAACCAGAAGAAATAGTTGGGACACCACTTCTCCTCGTCATTGCTGAGCCTTAGCCTTGACAATTGTTTCCCTGATTTCTAAACTAATTGTCTATGGGATTCCCTTTCTGAATCTCAGAGAATTCCATTGCGTCATTGGACGCCAACTCCGAGTCCAAGCCCACGATTGGACTCTACCTTCCTCCAGAACAAATCGTTCCTGTTATATGAACCGTACTTGGTCGTAGCATCAAAACTTCTCCTCTTTTGCTAGTAGTTGTGTCTCAGTCCGCACAACCCTCTGATTGCTACAACTTAAACTTGAAATTTGCCTACTTCTCAGGTTCAATTGAAGCACAGATAGAAAACTCTTCTGCCACGAGCCTCCAGACAAGTTAATGTTAATGTCTGATCTGGCCCATTTCCTAATCCGGCAATGCTCCCAAAAAAAAAACTACGTCTATCGACGCAAAAATTGGAAAATTTGTCACGTGACTCTGCTTTAGTCTTTTCCAAATTCTCAACAGCAGCAGCAGCAGCATCGGAGGAACCTACGATAAAACACTACGACAGCCAGATACAGTTGATGCTGTCCACATAGCAGGCATTAGTGAGAGCTTGAGGAAGCCAAGTAGCATCACCACTTACAAACAATGTCTGTCATCCTTGTGTCTGCGGGATACGACCACACCATTCGATTCTGGGAAGCGTTGACCGGTGTGTGTTCACGTACCATACAGCACAGCGACTCGCAAGTCAATAGACTCGAAATCACCTCCGATAAAAAGTACCTCGCTGCTGCAGGGAACCCGAAGATCAACCTCTACGATATCCGCTCGACAAACCCAAGTGCAGTGCAGACGTTCGAGGGACACACGAACAACGTCACCTCGATCGCTTTCCAGATAGATAACAGATGGATGTGCTCGTCGAGCGAGGACGGCACAATCAAGGTGTGGGACATCCGCAGCCCGTCGATCCAGAGAAACTACAAACACAATTGCCCTGTCAACGAGGTCCTCATCCACCCGAACCAGGGAGAATTGATATCCTGCGACCAGAACGGCACTGTGAAGATCTGGGACTTGGGCGAAAACAAATGCACACATCAGCTCATACCCGAGGATGACGTATCGATACAGTCAATCAGCTGCGCCTCCGATGGTTCGATGCTGATAGCCGGGAACAACAAGGGTAACTGCTATGTGTGGGAGATGCAGAACTCGATTGAGAAAACGCTTCTCAAGCCTTTCCACAAGTTCAAATCACATTCCAAATACATCACAAGGGTGCTGTTATCGAGCGACTGCAAACACGTCGCCACGTGCTCTGCAGACCACACCACCAGGATATGGTCCACCGACGACGGCTTCAACCTAGAAACCACTCTCAAAGGCCACCAGAGGTGGGTCTGGGATTGCGCTTTCAGCGCCGACAGCGCATACCTAGTCACCGCGTGCTCTGACCACTATGTTCGTCTATGGGACTTAAGCAGTAACGAGACCGTCAGACAGTACAATGGCCACAACAAAGGTGTCATCTGTGTTGCGCTGAACGATGTGTAACCAACCTCCATAGTGCTTGTACTAATATACCCAATCCAGTAAGTAATCAAGTGCGGCACCAATTTCTTCATGTTTGAAAAGTCTCTGTTACTTTTTTATTTCACTTTCACTAATTTTCACGTCACTATTTAACTATCTATACCTTAAAGAAGTACTTCCTCTTCAGCAAAGAGCTCCATGTGATACCTTTGACTATGGTGGTTCATTTCTCACATTTAGCTCAACACACTGAGGTGGTGTGCGGCCTCTATCGGACACTACTGCGAAATACAATCCACCTCGGGAAACTCGATCCCAAAGATCATGTCAAGTTGATCAGCAAAATACGACAGCGCTTCAGAACCAATGCATCGGCAACTAGTCCTACTGTTGCTCAGAAGTTTATGAAAGATGCGGTGAAATTGAATGATATGATTGTGGACTCATACGAAAATGAAACAAGCGTACAAACTTTACTATCTCGGATTTCTCCAGTAATTCGTGCTGCCCCACAAGTATCTCCTGCAGCTACTCCTTCTCCTATACCAAAAAAGCATAGGAAAAACCCCGATTATTTGATGTTGTCAGAGGATGAGGTCGCTGAGTTTAGACAGACTAAAGAACTCCCTCTACCGGAATCCACACAATTATTATTACCGAGTATACATATCCATGCCCGATGGTACTTCAATACAAACGACTACCCTGCACTGAAATCAAAACTAGACAAAAGATATATGCGCACAGTGTTTCCTTCCTTGATTGCACACGAAAAGCAAATATATTACATGAAACGTCTTGTAAGCAAACTAATGAGACCTCCTAGCCATAAAATGAAAAGAATATCCGGTACAGGCCATTGGATCTATGTCATTAACACTCCCTGGAATCGAGACTTGCGGACACAAAATTTCAGGTTTCTAGGCGATACGAGGAAAAAATATGATGAGTTGATCATCAAAATCCAGGAATGTGAACATTTTCGCAAACGGTATGAGCATATTGCTCTTCAAGAGGCCAAATGGGAGAAACTATTAGACAAAAATACTGCTACTAGCGCATCTATAGACGATTGGACATGGCTTTATACAGAGGCGGAAGCAGTATTGAATGCTGAAAAATCCCACCTTGAGAACGAAGTTATCCAATTTTGCAAAAGACAGGGCCTTATTTACGAAAAAATCAAACCAATTTTCGACGAAATGCACGTACACAGCAAGAGAAATTCAGAACTAATGCAGAAAGAAATCGAAGTCATGGAAATGGGCCCCTATACAGACGTTTTAGACGGTGGATTAGGTCTTCTGCTAAAAAGATACGGTTTCAGAGATACCATCGAATCGAAATATTCCAAAATCCCAAAGGGGAATTAACTGTCATATAACCTGTAGATAATATATAAGCCTTTTATAACTAGATACATATAAAAGAACAAATCGTTTTATCTCCGCAAAGATTACTCATTCCCATAAACGTCATTCGACTTTTGTGCTCCAGTGTGTTCTATAACTTTGAAGCCCTCAAACTTCTCGATAAGTTCCTGTGCCTTCGTGTCAGAACCAGAGTCCTCCACATTCATACGCCTTAGCATCTCAATGACATTGTCCAAGTCATCCACTTCGATTCCCTTCTCCTTCATGTTGATGTACTGGTCCAATAGGACAACCTCATTTTCCACTGTATCCTCTCCAAACCATGGTTTATTCAAATTGACTCTCATAAACAAAGCCTCAAAACTTAGCTGATTCTTGTAAAATTCAGAACATAGATAATGATTTTTACAGCAGTACCTTGAATTGTAATACCTTGGCATCTTCAAGCTTTTGACTAAACTATTTACCTGCATGTCCTTTATTTTCTTTGGGTCGTTGTGTTTACATAGTGGATACCCACAAAAATGCTCGATAACTCTTTCTTCAACGATCTCCTCATAAGATTTCTTCGATAGGTATCGAGATAAGATCCTTAGTACCTTAGGTTCACAATTGTTGATCATCAAAAGCTCTGTAAGGTGAAATGTCAGCTGGTTTGCCTCTTTTGGTGTCAAAATCGGTTTGTGCAAGACTGGCAGCAGTAAATCATGAAATTTCTCTATTGTTATCGTATTTGCGTCTGTTCTTGTATCTTCTGTTGTAATTCCATCCATATCTGTAATCCAAAATTTTCATGAACGGTCTTCTATAGTGTTTTGGGAATGTTTGACTTTATTGCCCCCAATAAAGAGAGAACACTGTTGTTGTAATCGACCTTGTTCTCCGCATAGAAAATAAATATGTGCGCCTCTGTTTGATCCACACGTACACAGAGGAAACAATTTGGGCAATTCTTCCCTTATTGGCACGTCAGTGGTCGGGATATATACTTTGCCTCAGACAGAAAATATGGCAGAAGAGAATGGTATCAGGAAGAGACACGACTCTTTGAATACAAAATGGCCGTCACTGAGCCTGAATATAGATATCCAAACGTCATCGTTCAAATCAAGAGACACAAATCGAGAGAAGAGTTTACGGGATTGGCACAGCAACAGCGGTAAGCAAGAACGAGACGACGACGGATCCAAGAAGCTAAAGAGGTTTTCACGTGGATCTGCAAGAGGGAAACAGATCGGGACCACTTTATGGAATGTGCTGTTATCGGAACTAAATATAGAACAAGGATTAGAAAAGGAGAACGTTGAGAATAGGGGCCACAGCGAGAACATCAATACCGATACAGACAAATGGAGTGATAACTTAGAGTTGTTGCTGAACTATATCAGGCTACCCATGCATCTTGAACGATTTATGACGTTCGGGTTAGTGTATTCGGCAGTCATATTTTTGAAATGGTTAGTTATCATCCCATTAAGGTGTTTTATCCATACTGTTTTGAATATCGTGCGATTGGTCCAACGGGAAGGTCAATTGTCTTCCTTTTTTGGGAAAAATCATCTTATTTACAAAAACGATCTATTGTCAGTGACAGGAATATTCACGACTCTATTTTTGTTGAAAAACTTGGACACCAGCCGAATATACCACAATATACGTGCAGGTACAGCTGTTAAGCTATATTTCATGACGCAAGTTTTAGACATTGCAGACAGGCTACTAAGTGCCAGTGGTCAAGACATCCTTAGAGTGACCTACCAGTTCAATTGCATAACTGTTGGCAACAGGTTGAGCATGGTAAAGATTTCCCAATTTCTCGCATTATACGTCCTATCGATCCTTTATCTCTGGTTCCATTCCTATGCATTGGTCTACCAGGTGATGGCTTTGAATGTTGCCATCAACTCATATTCGAATGCCCTATTGACGTTAATCTTGTCCAATCAATTCTCTGAATTGAAGAGTGCTGTTTTCAAAAGAACAGAACGAGAAGGACTGTTCCAAGCTAGTTGCGCAGATTTGAACGAACGCTTTTTGATTTTAATCATGCTTGCGATAATCTCTTCCCGGAATTTCTTACAAATCTTGATAAACACAACTTCCATCAACGATTTCTTTGATAATCTCAAGCCGAACTCCTGGTCTACCCAACTAACCCAGTGGAAATCCTTTGATGACTGGATTGGCCTTCTCATGGGGCCCTCCATCTTAGTAATTGGATCTGAAATATTAGTTGACTGGGTCAAATACGCATACATAATCCGATTTAACCGAATCAGGCCGAAAGTATACGACAAATTCACCAAAATCCTAGCAAACGATTTCGTCAGCGGGTTCAGCTCGGATAACTTCAGCAGAATCAATCACCAGTTCAACGAGCACCCAAGCATGTTGAACAAAAGGACCGGATTTCCCATCGCTACGGTTATGATTATTTTCTGCAAGTTGACTCTGTTCCCTTACTTTCAGTACTTGATTTCGATTGTCTACGAAAGGAACAACAGCGGCCATATTACCAACTGGCTCATAATCTCGGCCGTGCTGATCGCATTAGTGTCCGTTCTGATCTCACTACGACTGTTGTTGTCACTTGTCATCCTAAGCTGGTCGAGAATCCTTCTCCAAAGGCAGCTTCCAAAGAAGACAGACTACGTATCTGGAGATCCGAATGTCAACTTAAGCCATGTTGCGGACGTCCGGGAGTATCTCTACGACGAAACAGAGGCCGTGCCGCCCTCTTTGGAGGAGCTCCGGCTGCAGAAGTTCCACAAGAGCCGGGACGAGAAACTCGCCGGCGTGGTACGATTTGAAATGGCTGACAAGAGGATCTGGTAGCAGTGTTCGCCGGCGTCGTCATTTGTGTAGAGTAGATAGATAGAGCACTCGGTACGCTAATTTGTAAAAAGGGATAAAATTGGGGCTGCCCGCACGTGATCAAAGACAGGCTATTTATTTGTACATCAGGAACGGTTTGGTTCTTGACGGTCAGGGTTGTCCTCGGCGGAGGCAGAAGCAGGCCTTGTGACAAGCAACAGGCAGTCGCCAGCAGATACACCGATCAATGTCGAAGAAGCCGACTATTGATGCGAGCTCATTCAAGGTGAACGACTCTTCTGTGTTCCACTCGGGGAACTTTTCCGCAAAATACACGAAGGACAAGGCAGGATCAAAAGCAACCGACAGAGCCAAAGAGGGTACTGGCAGCGAAAGACAGAGAAGTAGGAGTGCCATGAGCGATGTGATCGAGGACGAAGAGAAAGCGGTACAGCCGTTGACGATTGCAGGGGGGTTTCAAGACACCCCTTCGTCGGTGTACAACGACGATCACCAGCTGGGTGTCAGCTTGACTAAAAACCATACTCGGAGAGAAAGTCTTTTGAGCTCTTCTCTGTCACAAAGCATGATTTCGTCACGTATGCAGAGGCCTGTTACGAACGAGAAACAGTCACAAGTCTCAGTGGTTCCTACTTGGGGTGACAACTCGCCTTACGAAAGATCTGCTTCAAATGTGCGTTCTCAGCAGCAACAGCAGCAAATTGAGCCAGCAGGAACGAATTACTCATCCATGAAGCTGCAAGGTGGCTTCATTACAAGAGAAATCGAGCCATGGATCAATGATAGGAAAAGCGACTCTTTCTCTCATAGGGGCAACCAGCCGCTTCGGCGTGTTGCCAGCTCGGGCTCCATACAAACGTCAAGCCGCAGTATCAGGTCTACGACAAACTCTGCGGCCTTTGACTCTCCTGACCTAGAGGCTGCAAGCGGAGTGGCCGGCGTCAGTATCAGAGAATTGACTGCTCCGGGGGCCTTCCGAAGAAACTTCATTCTCAACAGAGACTCCCACAGTTTCAACGAGTCCAATCTTGTCACGAGAAACTTTCTAGAATTCTTAGACTTGTACGACCATTTTGCAGGTCAGGACCTAGAGGAAGACGAGGGGGAGACCGAGACCGAGGACGACGAGTCCCGAAATGGCGACGAGAATGAGGTGATAGACGAGTCTGAGTTTCATAACGACTCAGCCTCGTTCATGAGAAAGCACAACAAGAGACGGGCGAACCGGAAAGTGGGCAGGGTGGAGAGGAGCAAGAGCAAGGAGAAGAAGATATCCACACAAAAGGCATTCTTACTCTTGTTAAAGGCGTTCTTGGGCACAGGGATCATCTTCTTGCCTAAGGCATTCTCTAACGGCGGTCTTCTCTTTTGCAACGTGATGATTGTGTCGTTCTCGCTTATCTCGTACTACTGCTTCCTGATCTTGATCAGGACTACGTCCAGGTGCAAAGTGTCAGGATATGGCGACATTGGGTTCAAGTTGTTCGGCAAAAAGATGCAGTTTGTCATCTTACTCTCGCTCGTGCTGTCGCAGCTAGGATTTGCCTCGACATACACGGTCTTTGTGTGCGAGAACTTGCAGCAAATCCTGCAGATCATGTACGACCGGATTTACGAGTTGGGTTTCTTCTTCCTGCTGCAGACGCTTATTTTCGTCCCCATCTCATTGACCCGAAGTATCTCGAAGTTGGGAGTCTGCGCGTTGGTGGCCGACGTGTTCATCTTCCTCGGGCTACTTTACATCTTCGGCCAGTCTGGCTTCAAGCTGATCTCGGATGGGCCCTCGGAGAAGGTGAGCATGTTCAAGTCGGACACTTGGACGTTATTCATCGGCACGGCCGTATTCACCTACGAGGGGATCGGGTTGCTCATCCCGATCCAGGAAAGCATGCGGGAGCCGGAGAAGTTCAACAAGCTGCTTGTGCTCGTGATGTTCATTGTCACCGTCGTGTTCACGAGCATCGCCAGCATCTCGTACCTCAGCTACGGCGACGACATCCACACGATCATCTTGATGGACTTCCCGAGGAATAGAAAGACCAACACCGTGCGGCTGCTGTACTCCGTGGCGATCCTGCTCTCGACGCCGATCCAGCTCTTCCCAGCCATCAAGATCGTCGAGAACTACATCTTCCACCAGAACCGTCTCACTTGGAGAGCTAAGATCCGCAGGAATTCCGAGGCCATCTCCGTCATGAGCAATGGCGATGTCCTCGGACTAAATCCGACGTTGAGCAACTATGACAGTATCCCCACGGCGACGCCGAACCCGGAGCTGGTAAACCAGGAGGGCCTTCTCTCGGGGAAGTCCGACAGCACCATCAAGACACTCAAGAACTGTGCCAGAATAAGCATCGTCCTGCTCATGTGCGGCATCGGGTACCTCGGCGCAGAGAAGCTCGACAAGCTTGTCTCGCTGATCGGCTCCTTGACATGTGTCCCGTTGATCTATATCTACCCGCCGCTTTTGTACTGCAAGGGCTTCGGCGACGAGCTCCACCGAGGAGAGAAGGCTGCCTCGGTGGCTGTGCTGCTTGCCGGCTGCATCCTGATGGCTTATACGAGCTACGAGACTGTGGCGAACTGGTGAACGGTCGACGAACATTACTAATAAATATATAATCGGGCCCCTCTGCCTGCCGTAGCGTACATAACACTCGAACAACCGCAAACTGCAACACTGCCCCATCACCGACTTGACACCCGGACGGGAAATTGGCCTCGGAGCCTCTCTAGGTGTGGAAAATTGCTTGGTAATTACTGAAAAATTTTTCGTGCCCCGCTGCGACCGCAGGGTTCCCGAATAGGAAGCTGGAATACGTCAGGTTGGTTTCCGTCTGGGGTGCTGTTGGGGATACAAGACGGAGGCGGGTCCGGGCTGGAGGAGCTACCTGCCCGGGCGGTAGAGCACAAGAGTGTCCTGGGCTTAGCATCGAGTGTTTGTCCGTCAGGGAGGTTCCACGCGTGCCAGCACCCCGTGGGAGTCGAAGCAGCGAGCAGCAGACGCACAAGATGACAGTTTTGACCACAGCCCCAGGCTCTTCGTCAGCCACGAAGAGCAGGTCGTCAACCATGTCGAAAATCGGGCGGTTCTTTACGAGCGGAGGTGGAGGCGCTGGCGGAAGTCAGGGCGACCCCGAGCACCCGCCGCAGCACGAGGCACGGGCAGCCAGTGCCAGCAGCAGCAGCAGCAGCAGCAACAACAACAGCGCTCACAGTGGCAAGATGAACGCTGCGGGCACGCTATCCAGGAGAAGCTCGAAGCGCATGCCAAACGTCGAGGTCAGCAACGCGGTGTCTTCAACTAACACAGACGTCACCAGTGGTAATGGTAATGGCAGCAATGCAGGCAACGGCAACACCAAAAAACTCTTTTCTACGCATTCCGAGGACAGCCTGCATAACAATAACCACGATCCAAGGAGTAAGATTTTCACCGTGAAGTCTAACACGTCCGTCTTGTCGGGCGCCTCCACGGTCCATATACCCAGCACGCCGAACGCATCCTCCTCCTCGACACAGATCCCGCATGCCTCTGCGTCGAACCCTGTTTCGGCTTCCGCCTCCGTTACGGATCTCAACGCCGCCACCAGCGCAGGCACAGGCACCGGCTCGAACACAGGTCCCCATACAGGCTCGTCCAGCTCCGACGTCAACTTCTCAAGGTCGTCCTCGGTACGAACGAGCCGCTCGAACGCTAACTCCAGCGTCGGCGTCAGCGGCGCTAACTCGAACTCGAACTACCACATGCGGTTCAAGGTTCTCCTCGACGGGAGCCATCAACACCACCTTGCGAGGGTGAAGCGGCAGGAGAAGTTGGGCCAGATGGTGAAGGACTGGTTGGGAGCAGGCAAGAAGCGCTCCGTGGCTGTGTCGGCAGTGCCCAACATCTTCTCATCGAGCAACCTGAACGAGATGGACTCGCAGATCAAGGCCGCTTTGAACGGCGAGAATCCCACCGCCGGTGGCAGCAAACTCCCTCCGACCCTATTTTCCATGTATCTCCGGGAGCAGAAGATGAATTCCCACAGCCCCACCGCGTATGCGCAGCCGAGCTTCAGCGTCTCGACCGTCGGGAAGGCTCATGACCACGACCATGACCACGACCATGAACATGAGTCGTTCTTCGAGAAGTACGGGAAGTGCCAGGAGATCATTGGCCGGGGCACGTTTGGGATCGTGCGGGTCTCGCACAAGAAGATCAACAACAAGGAGGTGTTGTACGCGGTGAAGGAGTTCACGCGGAAGCTGAACGAGCCCGACTCGAAGTACAGCAAGCGGTTGACCTACGAGTTCTGCATCTCCTCCTCGCTCAAGCACGATGGCATCATCAATGCTTACGACCTCTTCAAGGACTCAAAGGGCGACTACTACGAGGTGATGGAGTATTGCTCCGGAGGTGACCTCTACTCGCTCATCGCCGCCGCAGGCAAGTTGGAGTACTCCGAGGCCGACTGCTTCTTCAAGCAGATGATGCGAGCCGTCCACTATATGCATAACATGGGCGTCTCGCACAGGGACCTCAAGCCGGAGAACATCTTGTTGACGCAGGATGGCCGCGTGAAGATCACCGACTTTGGCAGCGCCGAGTGCTTCAAGACTGCATGGGAGGACGACATCGAGCTCAGCAACGATATCAAGGGTTCCTCTCCGTACATTGCTCCCGAGCAGTATACATCGACCGAGTTTGACCCTCGTTTCGTCGACGTCTGGTCCTGCGGCGTCATCTACATGGCCATGCGTACGGGGCGCCAGCTTTGGAAGGAGGCCCAGGTCGACGACGAGTTCTTCCACGAGTACCTGCGCAAGCGGAAGTGCGAGAAGGGCTACGAGCCGATCGAGATGTTGAAACGGGCCCGCTGCCGGAACGTCATCTACTCCATCCTCGACCCGGTCCCCGAGCGCCGCATCACTACGCTGCAGGTCCTGAACAGCGAGTGGGTTAGAGAGATCAACTGCTGCAAGAGCTAGCAGCATGCGTTACTCCCCTTATCCTTTTCTCCACGTTTGTACAACCCTGTTCTATTTTATTCTCTTTCATTCTATTCATGACCATTCCGTTACCCGATTCATTTCCATGCCCCGACGATCCGAGCGACGCGTCGCTCCGCGGCGTCGAGAAAAACGCTTCCCAATGGGGGGCATCGACTGGAGGGGGGAGCGTATTATTCTGTATATTATTATTTGACGATAATACTTGCCATGCAGCAACATTGAAGAGAAAGAGAGAGAGAGAGAGAGAGAGAGAAAAGGAAAGAGAGAGAGACGGCAGAGAGGAGCTTTCTTCTACATCCAGCAACCCGACCACAGACACCGATACTCCTGCTGCTTGTTCTTCCGCTACTGCTTAATACGAGATACCTGTGGCGTCCGTTTTTGTTTCATTGCCGTCACACCCGCCCGCCTCTTTGGAAAATCAACCGCTCACACACCCAGCTCGGACAGGCCAAGGTCGAACTTGCAAGGCACCCCGGAACATCGCATCCATCGCCACACACCCACGCTCTCGGATCAGACAAAGCACCATATATGCACACACCCTCTGGTCCCTATTGCGTCGAATCTCTTCTCAAAAACATTTGTGCTATTTTTTTCACAGAAACTCACTACCTCCAGTGACTGTCACCATCCTCTCCATATCTCTGCATCTCTGCATTCACCGACAGACACAGCATACGATTGATCGATATTACTCTTCCCCAGCCTGCATTGCTGATACACTCTTCTTCGATAACACTCACTCCTTTGTACTTTAGTCCACTGTCCCACCATAGTTTCTTTTTTTCCAGCTTGTCTATTTATCCATTGTGATCTCCAGTTGATCTGTATTACATACAATGTCCTCCTCTGAAGTCTCTAGCGGTGACATTTCCTCCTCCTCTTCCGGTCCAATAATACCCACGCACTTGAGGTCCGCCGTACGAAGATGGAACTCCAGCTTGACAGCATTCTCCAATTGGCTCATGAGCAAATTGCTGCTGTATCCACTATCATCCATAATATGGCCCTGCGTCCTGGTGTTGATTTTGGCCTACCCCACCATATACAGTTCCTATTTGTCGCCGTACGAGCTCGTCAGTTCCGTGTTTCCGAGCCCCTCCAAACGCATCAAATCCGTGGAATTTTCAAATGACTTCTCAGACTCACAACCAGACATCACATTGAAAATCTTCTCCATAGAGTACGATACTAATAACTTGTTGACCAAGGAATTCTTGCTACAGCTTTATGATATTCAGTCGTCGCTGCTTGACAGCTTGAACGTCACAACCGATGGCAACGAGCTATACTCCAACGAGCGCAGCATAATGATATACTCGCCACTTGATTACTGGGACAACGACAGATCGAAACTGCTACAGAGTGACAGTATAGTGAAAACAATTCAGCTCAGTGGATGGCACTCAAAAAGCACAATGAATCAACCGTTCAAAAATGTTCAACTCTTTTCTGGAATATCGAAAAGTGACGGGCTCATAAGAAGTGCCGACCGTTTGAAGCTGGTTGCCTACTACAGAAACAGTGAAATCATAGATGGAATACTAGATAGCAATTTGAAATCTGTGAAATCAGAGTACCCTCACCTGACCATATTCAGTGAATTGATAGACTACAACCTGAACAATAGAGGTGGCACAGGCGGCAGCAGTAGGTACCTGAAACTGAATATCTCAGCCAAGTACTGCAACTGCGTCGATCTATTTTACATATATTTGGTACTGCCAATTTTTATTGTCCAATGCATATTTAAAGTCAGGAGATACAAGTTCATTCGTTCCAAAGTGGGTTTAATTATCGCAGTATTTGTTCAACATATTATAACCTCTTCTGCAAGTATTACCATAGTATCTATGTTTGATAGACACTCCGAGCTTTTCGAACTCCCAGGCGCTCTATTAATCTTGATCCCCTTTTTTGTCAATATCATCAATATTTCACATTTGATATCATCATTTTCCAACTATTCCACTGGTATCTCATTCATTTCAAGAGTTCAAAAAGCAGTGAATTGTTCATTTTCGATATCGACCAACTTCAATCTGGTAGTCCTGTTCGTCCTTAACGTGTGTTTTCTGTTTGCCAATTCCAGATGTTCTCTGCTCTACTGCAGTTTCTCTTCCCTTTGTATCTTACTCAATTATTTCCTGACCTATACTTATACCTTGACAATATTGATAGTTGATTTCAATAACGTTGAACTACAAGACTTGATTCAAAGTGCAGGGAAAGTGAATGGGAGTATTAACGAAATTGATTATGATTTGCCAGATCAACTTGCCATTGATAATTTCCACAACAGTCTCTTTGGATTAGAGAAAGTGTTTTCTCGTTTCACTCACAGTTACTCAACAACAAAGTTTGTAGTGTTCAATGCTTGTTCTTTGTTGGTTATCATTCCAATCATTTTCCAATGGACCGAAGGGGTCTCTTCTTCTTTGACAAATGACAACAGCCAATTGCTCGATGTATTCCTAAACAAACGTGGGTTTGCTTACGAACTACTAACTTTGAACAAAAGTAAAAAGAATGTGTCCCTGAAAATTTCCAATCCTGTCCTTCTTTCAAATCATACTGAAATGGCTTTTGCTCAATATTATCACCCAACCACAATATCCTCTACTTTCGATGTCTTCTACTTCCTTGAGTTCATTTCATTTCTAATATTTGCAATATCTACTCTATCTTTGATGTTAAGATTGTTGATTGACAGTGAGCAGAATTCAGAATACTCTAAGTCATTCTCTGCTTCTGAATCAAATAAGTCACTCCACAAATATAGAAACTCCTTTTCTTCCAGTTCACAATGTTTCCAGTCCAAAGATTTGGTTCAAGGTCATGTACTTGACATAGTGAAATTGTGCACATCTTCATGCCCATTCATTGTATCTGTCGGCATCGATCACAAGATTTTGGTGTGGTCCCCATTGAAGTACCCAATCCCAATTCCAACACAATTGCCGATCTCAGCAAAATTTCTACCGGTAACTCATGTGGAAATGTCTGATTCTGGTTCTGCAATAACTGTTTTCAGTAGGTCGGGCGAAATCAAATGTTGGTCTCGATCTTCGATGTCTTGGGTCTGGAATATTTTCTTTGAAGAATTAGCCAATGACACTCCATTAGTTTCATTTTTCCGCAAGAGAACTCAAGTCAGTAATGGAAGAAGAAAGTTGGTCAGCAGGGTATCGAGGCAAACAAAAGAGCACGCACCAACAAGAAATACTGTAACTTCACGTCATCCTCCACCACCTCCTTCTGCCGCAACTAACACAGATCTAAATTCGGGCAGGAGGCTCTCATTGGACTCAAATTTTGACCAGAACATCAGCACAAAGGATAAATCTAATATGGAGTTTATAATTGTATTGAAGAACGGTGCGATCATTTCGATTGAGTGTTCCACTGGAAAATACGATAGGGCTATTTTCAGTGACAGTCCGTTACTTTGTGCGAAGAAGTTAATATCGCCAAGAGTCAATGATAGAATCGTCGGCGTAAAAGAAAATGGGGAGTTGGTTGTTTCCACGGTCGTCAATAACAAATGGAGAAGTAGACCGGTGAAAATTGATACCAGCAATTACAACAAGGGTAAAAGTCTAATCACTCCTGCAGTATTGTTGAAATATCCTGAATTCAACTACTCTTCTTCTCCAGATGTATTACCACCAACGAAGAGTTTTTCCGCTGATGATAAAACAAACACTGACAAAAAGGTCGGCTTTGTGGATGAAAATCTGAATGATTTGCAAGGCATAGTGATGGAAACAGTACCTTTCGTTGGGATGATTGTCAGGGCGTTTGGATCGAAGTGTCAACTGATCGATGTGCAATCAGGTACAGTATTAAAAGAGTGGCAAATCTTTCAGTTCAAGGCTAGCACTTTCAGGGTTTTCCATCCAGAGCCTTCACATTGCAGGTTTTGTGGTTGTGCCTCTGTTGCCTCCTTCAGCATAGCATACACCGGATCGGAGGGGAACTCTTTGATAATGCACACATTCTCCATTGACAACAGGGCTAAAAACAATATTTGTTTGAGAGTCGAAAGAGATTCTCGAGAGACTAGATGTCTTGGTTTTGCGAGTGTCACTGAGCACCAGCATGTATTGAGCAATGTTGAAGGCTGGTGTCCTACCGACATGAATATTTTGATGGGTGTTCGTAAAAAGGAGAACAGTGAAAGTATATCTACTTCTTCCTCCTCTACTACCGGTTCGGATGAGAAAGCGGAAGGTAGTATTTTGAACAGTCTTTTTGAAAGTGGAATCGGTTTGAGACAAAGGAAGAAAATAAATGACATTAATGAACCTAAGAAAATTAATGAAACTAAGGATAGTAGCAAAGAAAGAGAGAGAAAGATGAGCCCAATCATTGAAAACTCGAGCATTTTCAATCGGACTACAAAGACGGCTGAAATACTCCACACTCATAGATTGAGTGATACATGGGAAGGCTGGACCATGTCGGCAGATGGTCAAGTCCGTTTTTACGAGATTCCCGATGGGTCAGATTCAGGACTATTGATTAAAAAGTTAGGTCCTGTCAGCAAGTTTGGCCACAAATCCCTAGTGGTAAGTTTCGGTAACATCATGAAAGTGTTGTACCTTGGAAATGATAGCTTGGTCGAGGAAGATTCCCCGAGCGATGAGGACTTATCTTCTACGAAGTACCAGTCTTCGAGCAGTTTGAGCTTCATCAACAGGAGACGGAGAATGCGTATGAAGAAGTATGACCTAACACATTCGACGTGTTTTGAGGAGTCTTCTACTGCTTCCACCGAGCCAGTTGCCAAGGCACTTGCTAGCGCCAACGAATATCAGAAATAACGTTCAGTTTTGTAATTAATAACGTTTACTATAATGTACTCCTGTATTTACATGTGTTTCTTATCGCTAGTTTGGTTTAGTCATTCTTTAGGAAAAGGCCGATAGTAGAAAATGACTCTTTTAGATTTTCCGCGGCGAGTCTTTTTACCTTGAAAAGGTGCATCTGCCTTAAACCGCTGGAAAGCGATTATCTGGGGCGGTTAATAGGAGAGAAGAAGGAAAGAATTCTGGTCAAGAACAACAGAAACGAAAGTCATCTACAGAAACCATGCCTTTTGACATCACCAAAATTGCGAGATCTAACATCCTCACTTTGGAGCCATACCGTTGCGCCAGGGATGATTTCAACGAAGGTATCTTGTTGGACGCCAACGAGAACACCCACGGTCCCTCTTTTGTTGGAATGAGCGAGGCAGAAAGGCAATTGGACTTGAACAGATACCCTGATCCACACCAGGGGGTGTTGAAGAGTCAGCTTTGCGCATTCAGAAATAGCGAACGTTCGGATGTTGAGGAATCTAAGAAATTGCAAGTTGAGAACCTCTGCCTGGGTGTTGGTTCCGACGAGTCGATCGATGCGTTGATGAGAGGTTTTGTCGAGCCAGGCAAGGAGAAGATGATGATATGTCCTCCAACATACGGTATGTACTCTATCTGCGGGATTGTGAACAACGTCGGCATTATGAAAGTTCCGCTAGACTTGGAAACTTTCAACATTGTTCCTCAAGATATCCTATCTGCATTGAATGCCGACAGCACAATCAAATTGGTGTACATCACTTCTCCTGGTAACCCCACTGGTAAGAAGGTTGACGAGAAGCTGTTGATGGAGTTGCTCAAGGGCGTTGAAGAAGACTCCCTGAATGTGCTCGTTATTGTGGACGAGGCATATATTGACTTTGCACCTATCGGCAGTTCTATCTGTACCTTGGTCAACGAACACCCAAACCTCGTTGTTCTGCAGACCTTGTCGAAGGCCTTTGCGTTGGCTGGCATCAGACTGGGGATAACTTACGCCAACAAGGAGATTTCTGGGTTGCTGAACGCCATGAAGTATCCGTACAACATCAGCAACTTGACAAGTGATGTCGCAATAAGAGCTACAAAGGCGGAGAGTTTGGCAGAGGCGAGAGTGAAGATCGGCAAGATCGTCGAACAGAGAGGCATTGTGTTGGACAAGCTATTGAATCTGAAGTACGTCGGAAGAAACCGCGGCGGGCTCGACTCGAACTTCATCCTCATTGAGATCCTCAACAAGGACCTACAGCCGGACAACGAGATCGCCAACAAGCTCTACCTCACACTCGCCACGGAAAAGAAAATCGTGGTCCGGTTCAGAGGCAAGGAGCTTGGGTGTACTGGCTGTCTCAGAGTGTCCATCGGCACTGCTGCCGAGAACGCTGTTCTGCTGGAGCAGTTCGAGCAGGTGCTTACCAAGATCGTAGAGGCATAGACGAAGCCCAGACGTATTTTCCAACAATTTCATATGTTTACTTCTTCTGTAGTAATGATAGGATGGATTCCGAAGCTTTTTTCCCTTCTCGAAGTGGCCGGGACTCTCGTCGGAGTTAGACACCGATCGGTAATTGCAATGGGTGTCGTCGTTCCTGGATTTCTCAGCCATCCGGGGATGACTAAGTCTGACTACAACTGTCCGTGTACTTAGCGATGCAATCGCATCAGTTCTCCACACGAAGTCGCAGAGCTGCAGAGGAATTCCGTGACGGATGATGATGATTAATCACCGCTTCCCAGACTCACCGGAGTTCTCCACCGTGTTATGCCGTCTGTCTCTCTGTCCGCTACAGTTGCGCGGCAAGCAAGTTGTGTGGGCGTCCCTGGTTGAAGCGCGTCTGCCACTGAGGCGGATCCGGCGTGATGGCAGGGACTCGTGGAGTGACCGTGGTATTTTTCGCTGGCCGCGCTAGACGGCGCCCGTTTGTGTGCACGCACCACCAAAAGCGCTTTCTGTGTGCACCCGCGGCCGGCGGCCCAAAAGCGGGCCGGAAGGCCTTATTCAGCATCTTAGTCAGATTCGGCAGCTGCTGATATAAGGGTCCGATGGCCGTGACATAAGCATTTCTAATGTGGCGGCAGCCATTGGCCAGGGGGTCCGGAGTATAAAACGAGAGCCACCAGCCCTCCTATATGGGAGAAGTCTCTATCGGAGAGGATGTGTGTATACTCTTAGTCTGAGCCTGTTAGATATCGAACATTAAGCTACAGCAGAGTTTAAGAGAAAGCGAACACACGAACAAATACATGTCAGAACAACCAGAAAAGATGGTATCACTAAGATCGATTTTGAAAGTGCTATATGCCTCCGAGCGTGCAGAGGGTGTTGGCGCCAAGGTGAGAAGATCCATTGGTGTTATTGGGATGAGAAACTTTACCCCGTTCCTCCTGCTTGACCACTTCAACGTTGCGCCAGAGGCCGGATTCCCGGACCACCCTCACAGAGGCCAGGAGACGGTAACGCTCCTCATGAAGAACTATATGCTGCACGAGGACTTCACGGGCAAATCCGGTATCTTGAGACCGGGCGATTTGCAGTTCATGACCGCCGGTAAGGGTATCTGTCACTCGGAGATGCCGTACTCCGAGGACGGAAGCAACGTCGAGGGCATGCAGTTGTGGGTGGACTTGCCTAAAGAGTTGAAGGGTTCCAAGCCTAGATACAGAGACTTGAGAGCGGAGGAGATCCCGGTGGTGCGTCCTAACGACAAGGTGGAGGTGAAGGTGATTTCTGGAAAGTCGTACGGCGTCGAGTCCGTGAAGGAGCTCGCGTACACCCCAATGGACTATTACTGGTTTACCGTGCAGCCCGGCGGAGAGTTTGAGCAGTACCTAGACCCAGATTTCAACGGGTTCTTGTACATCTTGGGCGGTGAGGTCGAGCTCGAGACGAAGAAGGGTAAAGAGACGATCCAGGAGCACAACACCATCTTCTTCAACAGGGACGGTGACGGCATCAAGGGCTCTGTGCCTGCCACCTCTGCCAAGCAGGCGAACTTCGTCATTATCTCGGGCAAGGCCTTGGACCAGCCGATCGTCCAATACGGGCCGTTCGTGGAGACGTCCAAGGAGGACATCTATAAGGCCTACAACGACTACCAGAGTGCCTCGAATGGCTTCGAGCGGGCCAAGGGCTGGGCCTCAGAAATCGGAACCGGTGTCGACGAAAAGCTTTTCAGAACAAAGTCGAACTCGCTCATCCACGACGGCCTCTCGCTCCACCCGGAGCATCAGAAGGAGATTCCTGCCAAGGATGAGTTGTAAGCTCCGCAACAGACACTTATTTATATAGCAAATACGAATAGAAGCGATGTACACTAAGGTTTTATAATAATGATTTTAAAAAAATATTAGTAATTGAAAAAATAAGAAAACAATCGGTGAGGGGCGGAAGTAGGATTCTCCACACAGACAGCGACGGTTATGACTGTACCTGCTGCACAACAATGGGACTCCAGAGACCGTGGCAGGTGGAGGGATAGTGGAGTAGAGAGCAACCAATAGCAGAACGGACCGAACGCCAGCCAGAGATGTCCCTCGAGCAGCTGAAGCAACGGAAACGGGCAGCGTACAGTTGCGACCGGTGCAAGCAACGGAAGAGAGCATGCAAACGGTACGACGAGGAGGGGAAGAGGCTGTTTGACAACGTGGCGCCGTGTGAGCAGTGCAAGAAGACAGGTTCTTCGTGCAAGACGACCATTGTGCGAAAGAAGCGGACGTTCTTCTCCGTAAGCGAGAGCTCCTTGGTGCAGTTGAAGTGCTTGACCAAGATCGTGAAGGCCATGTTCCCCGAGTGCGATCCAAACAAGTACGAGGACATCGAGAACATCGCCAAGGTGTTGTACGTGAAGCTGCCCAAGGAGGATGAGGAATCATCTTCGGGATCTACGGCAGAGACGGCATCCGCCCCCTCGACGGTGTCGCCGTCCACGGCCAAGGAGAACGGCTCAATGGTTCAGAAGATAGCCAGCCAGATCGACGCCTTCAAGAGCATCACCAACGGGGCCAACGGCAACAAGTACAAGTTTCTCGAGGATGCGGTGGCGGCGTCGGCGGAAGGGAAGCCGGCGAGCGATGTGGTAATCAAGAAGGAAGTCAAGGACGAGGAAGCAAAGGACGAAGCCATGGAAAAGAACAAGCCAATGACACAGCTCAATCAACATCTTATAGGTCTAGGAGGCGCGGAGAGGTTGTTCACAGCATTGCTGGAGGTGGAAAAGCGCCATTCACATACAGAGGTGCCGCCTCTCGATCAGAACAACTCGCTCACCTCGATCACCAGACAGCGGAACCACATCACGTTCCACCCCTCGTACGTCATTAATGGTAATGATATCGAGAAGTTTCTCTTCTTGGACGACATCCCGAGACATGAGTGTGAGTTCTACACCAACATCTACTTCAAGCGCATTCACGAGAGGTACTTTCTTTTCCGTGAAAGCCGGTTCCGGAGCAGACAAAGTGAGTTTTTCAAGCTCTTGGACTGCAAGGACTCCGACATTACCAAATCTGATTTCACCAACGAAGAGATCTGTGTCATCTATCTCGTGTGGATCCTCGGCCGTAAGAGCTTCTTGTTACAGCCACAAAGGGAGAACGAGATTGCAGCAGAGGATCTTGTTTCAGATTTTGTCATAGACGACTACTTGAACGCTGTGCATTTATGTTTATCGGGCTGCTTCTTCTCAAACGACCTCAATACCATCAGGATGCTCTATTTGACAAGCTTGTTTCATTCAACCATCAAAAACAGAAACGTGGCGTGGCATTTGATGGCCAACAGTTGCATCAAATGTGTGGGGCTAGGCTTCCACCGGCGTTTCCCCGTTTCAAAGCTGCCCGAGGTTGAGCAGGAAGACACAAAGATAGTATGGTGGTCTTGCTTCCGCTTGCACATGAACAACTGCGCCATTCTGGGGCGCTTGCCCAACATCTCACTCTACGAAGTTGACCTAGAGCCACCCAAGTTGGACTTTATCGACGACGAGTTGTTCAAATGTTCCTATTGGGACGGTATCAAACTATTCAAAATAATGTTCGCCATCCTCAAGAACAGAGAGTATCTTATCAAAAGTAAAAATCCTTGGTGTCAACAAAATTTTGTGGAAGTGTTACAAATAAACAAAGACTTGACTAACTGGAAAGAGGCATTAAGCCCCGAGGTGAAAAACTTCCTGGCCCCGAACGTTAAACGCTGTATCATTAAACTACACATGCAATACTATCACTGTGTTATATCGCTAACCGTGCCTTACCTAATAGCTTACTCACTAAGGTCCAAGAAATCAAGTGACTCGAATGAGGAGATTATCAAGTTCTTGTCCATGGGTATAAAGTCCTCTATGGATCTTGTCGAGCTGATCAAAGTCTCTTCCTATGGTGTTGATTTCAACGGATTATTGTACTACGACCTCTTTTACGCATATAATGCATTGATGTTGCTATTGCTTGGCTTCACATTGATCAAGCACGGTGTGAAAGATAAGGAAAGCGAGCAGTATAATTTTCTAGCCGATATCCTCTGCCAAGAGTATAGCGTTGACATTCCGGCGATATTGAAGACAATAAACGACATCAAAGACATCAACATGCGCTATGGCTCAACAGCAACAAGCGTTATGAAAGATGCAAGCAATAACATCACGTTACTTTTAAGGTATTTCAAAATTACAAGTGACACTACCTCTGAAAATAACCCATCCCAACCTGTAAATCCCTTCAACTTATCTTCTGGACAGCTACCCATGTCCGACAACATTCCTATTATACCCCAAGATCAATCAACGATGTACATGGGTGACGCCAACAACATACATCTGAGTCCATCGTCTCCGTTTGACAGTTTTCTCAACGCAGATAACGAGTTCTTCGAAATCATTCAAAGCATTAACACTGAGATTCAGCCTAAACCGCTTGGATTAAATGACAAAATATTCTGGGATTGGAGCAAAATGTTTTCCATGGACGAATAGAAGCAGAAAAGTTTCTAAGCTTTTTTGTCGTTCTTTTGTAATCTAATTTTGACTTTTCATCTTTTCCCATGGCCTTCCCAAAAACTTCTTCCGTGTATTTTAAAAAGTGTAATTAACCTTTAATAACCACATCATTCTAAAGAACTGACAGTTAGTGTTTTGTGCGGCGCAGTGAATTTCGAAGTCCGATTACAAATATGAGACCTACTGATGGCGAATAAACTATCGTCTTCCTTTTCTATTATTCTTATTGTTCTTTTTATTGTTGACCGCAACAACGTCGCCGATCTCTGTCTTTGCTCTCTCCAAACTGACAGGCTTGCTCCCAATGTATTTCCCGTTCTTTTCCCGATAACACTTCAAATAGTCATCTGCGTCGGCAAAACTGATAAACGCAAACCCTTTATTTTCTCCCTTAACATCATCACGTGGAATTTTGACTTTTGAGAGTGAAGGATATTCAATGAAAGTGTTTATTAGAAGATCCTCATCTACGTCGTTCCCAATATTCCCCACAAAAAGTCTATAATGGCTTGGATTCCATTCGGTGAGAGTCTTATCATGCCAAATCCTACCAGTCTTAGGATCATACCTTGCCACTGCCATCCTGCTCAGTTCGTCATTACCATTACTGTCCTTCTTTGTGGTCTTGATTTTTTCCAAATTTGGATCTATAAGAGCCGTTTGTTGACTGTGTAGATATTTGTTGGGGCGGAATGCAGCCGCCATACGACGATCCGAAACCTTATACGAATTGTACTTTTTTTTTGGCGCCTTTGATTGTTTTCTATCCTTCATCATCATAACAGTTTTGTTGTGTCCCTATACAATATAAGCATATATTTGGAAAAGAATGAAGGCAGAGGATCCAAAATCTAGAATGTGTAAAAAAAGTTTCAAAAAATATGTTGCCATATTCACTCGCAGTCGCACAAGTATTAATGGCATTCATGTTGAGTTAAGAAAGTCTCCCGAGGAAACCCATCAGGCTTCAGGTTGAGATAGGACGATTAATTATAAGATAAAACTGCTGGCTGCTATTGTCATGCTACTACCCATTATTAGACCGTTTGGAGGTGTGAGGACGTCGTTGTTCATGGCGTCCTTGAAATCATCCTTTTCTGCACAAAGATTGTCCAAAGTCTCCTTTTCAACGTCATCCAAAACACTATTTTTCGGGTCTAAATTTTATTACAATAAAGAATCTAAAAATTTAAGAAAAGAGGAAGATAAGGAGATTTTGGTTCCTCACCAAGGGACGGAGATTCCAGCCGAAGTTTACGAAAAAAAACAAGTCATTTCTAGACGTATACCAGGTGAAACAAGTCAAGAAAACGACCTGAAGTCAAGGTTTCCAGCCTCTTTGAATTTTGAGAAAGAAGCCGTTCCAACATTACTTCCACGTCCTGGTGTGCCCGCTCCAAACAAGTATCCGTTAGCAAGACTTTATGATGCGTTAACGAAGAAGACAGAACCAGAACTTATATATGAAGCTGAACCCCACAAGTTATATTTTGTCTTTTGTTATGCTTTTGCAATGCTATTCATTCTCTACGGATTGAATGCATTCAATATTGGATATGGTCTTGCATGGGGGATGTATGAAGGTAATGAAATGAAAATGAATGAAACCCAATTGACTATGCAGTTGGTAATGCATTTAGCAATTGTCACAACTTTAGCCTCAATGCCATTAATTGCGGGTCTCGCTTTTATACTTGCTCCATCTAGATTGATCAGAAGAATTTGGTATTTGCCACCAGTGAGTCCTACTGGTATCTCCAGACCTGATGGTCAAGCTTTTGTTAGATTTACTACTCATCCGCTATTGCCAAATCGTCCAACCCCTGTTCATACTTTTCCTTTAGGCGTTCTCCAGAAAAGTATTACTGCCAAGATTTACAGTGGTAAAGGTTTTTATGGTACTAACGATTCGTCATTCTTTTTCTTTTTGAGAGAGGAAGGTAACAAAATCCCTTTTATTGTCGATCGGAAGGGATTCTTCTGGGGAGATGGACGCGTTTTCGATCTATTGTTTAGTAATGACTCTATTGAGAAAGTCGAAAGCGCCAAGAAAATAGATGAAGTTTACGGGGACCTTATTAGAGAAAGGAAAAACAAGGAAATGCAAATGCGTAAAGAGTTGGGTTTCGGTTGGAGAACGAAAGCCAAAGCTAAGTTAATGAAAGAAGATATTGAAAAACTAAAGCAGATTGTTACGGGAACTTCTGTTCCTGTTGTGAAAGCAGACGAAAAGGCTGACAGTGGAAAGGAACAAGAACACAGTAAATTGCCTAAAGAAAAACGTGATTAAAACACAAATTTCTTCGCTGACCTGTAAATAGATTCTTTTAGAAGAAATAAACTAATTTTTACAACATAAATAGATAAAGAGAATTCTATCTACTTTTGCATGAAAAAAAAAGAAAATCATGCTATAAATGTAACATTCACCTCTGTCAATAGTACACCAGGTCCACATACCCAACCTCTTTCGATATATATAATAAAATAACCTTTCTAAACCGATCGACTTTGAAGTTATAGCCAAATAACTTAAGTTCTGATGCGCCACCGTCACCTTTCCCCATTAATGAGATCAACCCAAACTCATTCAGAAAGTGTTGCCAGAAAAGAGCCAGCAAATCACTTTCTCGTTCGTTGAAATTCTTGAACTCATCTATCCTGTAACAATCGAATAATGGATCAATATCCTGTCGTAGTACTTCTGATTCATAACACTTGAAAATATCAAAATCCCTAATTCCGTGTTCAAAAATAAACCAGTTTTTTAAATTGTTGATCAGTTTGTTGTTTATAAACTCGTCAAAAAAGGCCAATCTTTGTAAGTTCTTGTGACCTGTGAGAATGCCCAAAAGCTTTTTGTAATTATGTTTATTTAATGAGTCTGTAGATAGCCATATGTTCTTCAACTTACGATGCTCTTGCAAAAAGCTCAAAACAGACTCAATTTGACAGTTCTTGCAATTTTTCGTTGGTTTAATACGAATATCATGTATGTTGTCCAGATGCGGAGATAGGCACGAAAGCACCGTATTCTTGTAGTTCAGTTCTTCATTCGTGCTGCAATCCGCATGTTTAATTCCCTTATGCGAATATTCATAAATCTGCAAGCTTAACCATTCAATTTGATGGAATGGAACCAACGTTACCAATTTTGAAACCAGCTCACCCTGACTTGGACCGAAAAAGCAGTCTTTCAGTTCAAGCTTCTTTAAGGAAGAAAAAATATACTGTTGCTTCCCAGTATTGTTCTTCAGCAAAGGCTTAAAGAAAGAGAACCACGTTGGGGCAGTAAGATGGTTGAAATCTGTTTTATCAAACTTCAACTGTAACACCTCTAACTTTGATAGAACATTATAATAGCTGAAATTACAAGCGATTTTTTCAAGAACGCCTTCTGTGTTTTCTTGGAACTTCAATCTCAATTTGGTCAACTTAGTCAAATGTTTCAATGGCAATTCCATGAAATCATCATTTTCATAAACCATTATTTTCAATTGTCTTAAGTTAGGTATTTTCAGTAGCAGTTTAGAAACATAGTGCAATGAGAACTTGGATACAATCAAGTTTTCTAAATTGGGTGTGTGATCTAACAAGAGCAAGAGGCAGTCAAACAACGTTAATTTCGAGCTGATAAACGACAGCTGGTGCGCAATGTAACCCAGTTCTTCAGGGGAAAGGAAATGATCTAACGTTTTATTCCAGATTAGCTCATCTTCGCTTGCCTGGTTATCCTTGGACCGTTTCCAAGGCGACGGTTTCAGCGCAAGATTGATCTCGATTGTCTTGATGTATCTCCCATGGGCAGGGTTAGTTAAGACATTATAGACCAAAAGCAAAACGCTTTTGGCATCGACAATACTTGACATGTTGTGGTAAACCCACCAACTTTCAGTCTCCAAAGCTTCATCTTTGAAGTTTCCAAAGTGCTTCTGAATTATCAATTCCTCTTCGTCCGCAATATAGTCAAGATCCATAATCCTCACATGTTTGTATATGTTTGGTTCCACTTTCTTTTTAAGGACGGAGCACGTCAAGCTGAGCGACATGATATCATGGATCGATACGTTGTTACAGATGTTATCCAAAACATTGACAGGAAAATCCTTCAACTGCAACTGCTTCCCTTTCTTTTTCAAACATTTCTTCTGATGGTGAGAGGTCGACCGCTTGACGTTGTGCATCAACACGCCCAAATCTGGCTTATCTTCATGGCTGCTGGCAGCCGACGAGCACCGCCGTGAGAAAGATGTCATCGCCGCTATCCAGTAGGATGGTATTGAATACAGTCGAAGCACGTTGCCACTCTGTTCACCCCGATCCGATCCGTTACAAGTTTATCGGGCGGCATTGTAGAAAAGCAACAGAGATTGGACTGGATTGGTTCTACTGTTCACGCGATAAGAAAATTTTCACGTTCACGGATCTTTTTCAAGTCCTGCAGCAAGCAACCATTCCCGGCCGCGTGACTGGAACCCATCCCAAACCAGCTGTTGGACCAGTCGGATAGTGTCCTCTCCGAGATGTCCGTCTCTTCTGGCCATAGATAGAGGAACAAGGCTTCCGGAGAGGCAAAACCTCTTCAACTCTTCAGGGTGGGATTGTAGATATTTTTCACCCAATCTCAGCAACTGTTCCGCACGACGTATGTTATCTGGGGCGTTGCTTTGTAAAGTGGAAATGAGAGCTGGCAGATAGTTGATTTTGTGAATTTCAAACTCATTGTCATCGTCTACAACATGTAAGTTTTCTAGTTCTGTGTTACTGAGTTTGTCGATGTGCTTAAGCTTGGAAGGTTTGTTGCCGGGCATGCCATCACTCATGTGTAGGGTAGTGACATCGAAATCAACATCGCTGAAGTCGAAATCACCATCCTTTTCTTTGAAAGACTCAAGCATATGAAACTGCTTCTTTTCTATATTTTGCTCGTTATGGGTATTGGGTAGGACGTCCAGTTCTATATTATCGAGACCCTCGCCATCTTCATCGTCTCTGTTCATCTCAATGAACTCTAGTATATTTGTTTTGACATGTTTTATCCAAGGTTGATTCTTCAACGTCCGAGCTCGTGATCGCAAGGTCGGGTTGTACTGGAAACAGGAGTCCAAAAACAGTTTACAGCCTTCACTTATCCCACGTGGATAATCTATTTTGGCTCCACTTCCTACCGCGTGGCATGCGCTCAACGGACCACGATTGCTGAATGGTGGGAACCCGGTCAGCATCTCAATCACTGTTGCACCCAATGACCAGATATCCGACTTGGGTGTTGCCATTCGATGCAGTATGATCTCGGGCGCAAGCCAATATGCGGAGCCATTTGTGGCTATCTTTTGCAGTTGCTTGTTGCTGCTTGCTTTGCTGACGTGATGGTAATCGTCATAGTCTTCAGTATTCTCATCATCCCACTGGAAACTTAAGCCAAAATCGCATAGTTTGATCACTCCATGAGGGAACAGTAACACATTGGCCGCTTTGATATCTCCATGCACAATACTCAGACTGGCAAGGTACACCAATCCCTCTAAAATCTGGGACGTTATTCCAGCACTAATTAACTCAGGCAGGCACTGTCGAGGATGCGACCTAATGTATTTGAGCAAGGAACCGTGTGCTGAGTACTCCATGATTATATACAAATGCTGGGGACTCGGCAGGGTATGGTTGAAATGCTTCGGAGTGGCTGAAAGCGGAGTTCTGTCTTTCTCGTGACTGATACAACCCTCCATATAATAGTGGAATATCGACACAATGTTCCGATGGCTCAGACCTCTCATTATTTCCACTTCATTCAACAACGAACACAGTATATGCTGTCGAAGTTCGTTTTTCATCTCCGGATTCCTAGCTGGTGTGTTTGGTTTCGACGACTTTTTCATCGGAGACTCAAGCATGTATCGGTGTGTCACTTCCTGGATGTTAATAACTTTCATAGCATAAGTACTTCTCTTATCTGTAGCACATTTTATCTTGTAAACTCTTCCAAAACCCCCATTTCCTAGTAGCTGCAGCTTATTGTTGAATTTTGCGAATTCATCTTGTGTAAGAGTATAATCTTCTTTTTTCCTCATCCCATTCTCTGTTTTCCCGTAACTCACAGTTTTTTCTATCTGTCCCATCTGTGGTGATTTCTCACACACCAGAACCAACCAGATATCCCTTTGCCTAATAACAAATGTAGGAAATTTGATGGGCCTGTAGTAGATCCTCTGAAACATGAAACGCGTTCAGCTTTGGGATCCGCTAACGTAAGCGTACATGAAATTGAGAGCTTTCGTCAGAGAGATGATTTATCTATAAATATACAAATTCTGTGATATTATTATTATTTCCTTGAAAAATGGGCAGATATACGTAGGATATATATGGTCATGTCTATATGTTTGATTATACGGATGTTATAGTATCATGGCTTACATCTACCAGTGAATCTTGGATAGAGAGAACAGTCTCTGACGGTGAATCTGTTACATAACCATGCTAAGATTCTCTCGGTACCAAGACCGTAACCACCGTGTGGACAGGTACCATAGACTCTTTGGTCCACAAACCAGTAGTAAGGAGCTGGGTCCAATCCTTCTCTTTTGAAGGCGGCTAACAATTCGTCAATGTCGTCAATTCTCATGGAACCACCGGTAATTTCACCGACAGTTGGCATCAAGACATCCACGGATTCAGTGACTAATGGGTCATCAACACATTTTTTCATATAGAACGATTTTATAGCGACTGGGAATCTGTTCAATAAGATTGGCACACCAATTGTGTCGGTCATTTTTCTTTCTGCAGCTTCAGCGATATCGTCACCGAACTTAAATGGTTGTCCCTCTTCGTTGGGAATACCGTTTTCGTTCAACCACTCAATGGCGTGGGCGTACTCCATTCTCTTGAATGGCATTTGAGGAGGAACAAACCCAGGGTTCAATTGCTTGACCAGAGGGCCTGCGACTGGGTCTTCCAAGACGTACTGGACAGTCTTGGTGATGACGGTCTCAATGTGTGAAAGTAAATCTTCGAAACTCAAGAACGAAAGCTCTGCTTCTATGTGGGTGTATTCGGACAAATGTCTTCTGGTGTGGGACTTTTCAGCACGGAATGATTCCTGGATACAGTAGACGTCACCGAGAGCAGGTAACAAGGTTTCAAGATATAATTGGGAGGATTGGGTCAAGTATGCTTCTTCACCGTAATAGTCCATCTTAAACAAGGTTGAACCACCTTCAACCTGAGTTTGGACCATACATGGAGGGGTGACTTCACACAAGCCTTCTTCCTGGTAGACTCTTCTGATAGAGGCCAATAGGGCAGCACGGACCTTCATGACGGCGGAAAGAGTTTCACCACGCAAAGTCAAGTGTCTTCTGTCAAGCAAGAGGGAAGGGTCAGCATCTTCTGCAACCTGATTAGTGAAGGAGTCCTTTCCACCCGGTGCCAATCCAATGACCTCGTAGTAGTCTGCGACTAACTCAACCCCCCCTGGGGCAGACTTCCCCTCTGGCAACTTGACAATGGTACCGTAGATAGCGACGGTGGACTCGACTGTCAACTGTTGTGTTTGGTAGGCATTGGCCAACGAGCCGGAAAGGACACATTGGACATACCCAGAACCGTCTCTGAGGATAATGAAGGCAACACCTTTCTGGACTCTCAATCTGTGGATCCAACCCTGGACCTTGACTCTCTGGTCGATGTTCTTGGAGATGTTCAAAAGCTTAATCGACTTGGCGGCAGGTAAGCTCTTGTCCTCAGTGATTGTAATCTTCATAGCTTCCAACATCTTTGCGCTTTCCTCAGCGTCCTTAGCAGCTTTCTCTTCGGCCTGTTTCTTGGCCTTTTCCTCCTTCTTCTTCAACCCTTCGGCACCCTTCTTGGCCTTCTTGAGTGCGGAAGCAGAGATCTCGTAGTATCCTGCGGCCGACTCTTCTGTTGAATCCTTGTGGACAAAGACCTTCGCATCTGGCTGAGAAACGTAAAGAGCATATGCTGCAGATTGGTATGGTGATTCTTCTGCACCAGTTGCACTGGCAGCATCGGCACCGGTTGATGCATGCACGTACACTGCTGACATCTTGTTTGAAAAGTTTAGCTGGCTGAAGTCCGGTGTAGCTTGTTGCTCTTGCAGGAACAAGAAAAGAAGAGAAACAGCAGACCTATACTCATCTGATCTAGACATGACTCAAAAAAGGTTTGTCCATGTCGTGAAAAACGTCGAAAGCAGGCGCAAAAAGACGGCGTTCTTGAAAAAGTGCCCCGAGGGCGATCGGCGCGGATTTCTGAGGGACGGCCCCGAGGACATGATTTTCCAGTGAAGGCAAGCGGACGGGTTGGGTGGGGTAAGAGACAGATGGAGAGCTTTCCAAGAGGATTGGCGGGAGGGATCATATCGGAGTATCATTACCTGTTGCATCAGAACATAGTTATTCACTGCTACAATTAGTGCGCTTACCATGCTGTCTGCGGCCTTTAAGAAATACTCAGCACGAAGCACAGCCGGAGTTTCAACCATGGCTAGAACTTATCACACGCTCGAATCGCTTGCCAAGACGTCACCCTACACCGCTCTCATGCGGCCGGATGAAGACGTTCCGACGCCGGACAAGGTCAGTGTTGGGGCGTCGAAGACGCCAAGACAATTGAAGTCGGGATTTTTCACATACACGTATCCGACAGAACGGAAGACGTACGAGTTCTTGAGCAGCTCCACGCGGGCCCTGCTTGACCTCGACTTGGACCCGAATGCAGAGCCAAAGTCCCAGTTCTTCAGAGATATTGTTTCTGGGAAATCAACATACGTGTCGGCGAAAGACGGGGTGCATCCATTTGCAATGGCGTATGCCGGGTTCCAGTTTGGCAACTTTGCCGGCCAGCTAGGAGACGGCAGAGTGGTGAACTTGTTCACTGTGAAGAACCCGGAGACGGGCAAGTCGTACGAACTCCAGCTCAAGGGCGCCGGGAAGACCCCATTCTCGCGTTTTGCGGACGGCAATGCTGTTCTCAGATCGTCGATCCGGGAATACGTCATCTCCGAGAGTTTGAACGCAATTGGGATTCCTTCGACTAGAGCCTTGGCAATCACCGCTTTACCTGAAAATAAGGCGCAAAGAGCTGGTGCAGAAATGTGTGCTGTTGTCTGCAGAATGTCCCCTACGTGGCTTAGAATAGGTCATTTCGACTATTGCCGGATGAAGGGCGACAGGAAGGGCTTGCTCGAGCTCTGCGACTACATCAATGCTGAAGTGCTGAACGGCAAGAAGTACACGAAGGAGTTGGAGGATTTCATTGCGAAGGACGAGAAGTTGAAGAAGCTGAAGTTGACAGACTACGATAAGCTCTTTTTGGACATTGTCATCCGGAACGCCAAGTCGGTCGCATACTGGCATTCGTACGGGTTCTTGAACGGTGTCTTGAACACCGACAACACCTCGGTTCTTGGGTTGGCGATCGATTTCGGACCATTTGCCATTATGGATAAGTTTGATCCGAACTATACCTCGAACAGTGAGGACCACACGTTGAGATACTCTTTCAAGAACACTCCATCTGCGATCTGGTTTAACATGGTGAAGTTGGCTGAATCCATGGCGGAGATCTTGGGGGCCAGTCCTGAACTATTGAAGGACGAGAACTTCAAGAAGAATGGGTTCTCCGACGAGAAGGACATTGCGGCTGCCACAACAAGGGTTAACAGTCTTGTACAAGCTGCCGGAGACGTGTACGAAAAAGTTTTCATTGAGGACTACTTGAGGTTGATCTGTGGCCGGTTGGGCATCACGCCGAAGGAGTCGGACAACTCGGAGATCCTGGGTCTCTTGTTCGAGACTTTACAAGTGACGAAACTCGAGTACAACAAGTTTTTCACGATTTTACAAAGTTTGCCATTGAGAGACGACGACTTTGATGCCGGGTTGGCGGCATTGGCATTCCTTCCGGAGTCGTTGCAGGCTCCGGAGCAGAAGGAAGAGCGGGACAAGGTTTTGAAGGAGATCCGAGTCTTCCTCATGATTTTCAGAGCCCGTGTGGAGGAGGAGTTTCTCACAGACGAGGTCCGGTTAGAGCGGGCCCGAGGTTCGAACCCGCTCTTCACTCCAAAGAACTGGATTTTGGACGACGTGATCTCGTACACGACGGATAAGCTCCGGGAAAAGGCCGGCGAGGCGGAGGCCGGCGCCTACTTGAACAAGATCATGAAGATGGCGAACAACCCGTACGACCGGAGCCAGTGGGGCGAGGAGCTCAAGGATGTCGAGGAAAGGTGGATGTCCGACGTGGACGACTCAAAGATGATGCTGAGCTGCAGCTGTTCGAGCTGAAGAGGTCTATCGAGTATATATGAGTGTTTTTTCTGTTATTTAGGTATGTTTATAGTGAATACGATCGGATCAGGCGGCCAACTTGGCGGTGACCTTGGCAAACTCCTTACCCTGGATCTTTGCAACCTCCAACTCCAACGCGGTCGGGACTCTGCTGCCGTCTGCAGCGGCGAAGGTGCCTGCCCCCCATGGGGACCCTCCGTGGACCTCGTTAAGGTTGGTGAGCTGCGGGAAGACAGAGGCATAGCCGAGCGGGACGTAGATCATCGAGTGGTGCACAAAGGTCGAGAGCGCCGTGACAGCAGTCATCTCGTTGCCTCCGCCCGTACCGGTGGAGACAAACAAGCCGAACGGCTTGTTCTTCAAGCTACCCTTGGCCCAAAGGGATCCCGTGGAGTCAAAGTAGGCCTTCAACTGGGAGGGCATGTTGCCGTATCTGGTGGGGATGCCGAACATCAGGCCGTCGCAGTCGGTCAAGGTGTTCAAGTCGGAGGTCGGGTATGGCAACTTGCCTGGAGAGCCTAACTTCTTCACAAGGCCTTCTGGTAAGGTCTCCTGGACTTGGTAGATCTGGCACTCGTGGCCGGCAGACTCGACTCCGGCCTTGACCGACTCAGCCATCTTGGCAATGTGGTGGTACAAGGAGTAGATCACGATGTTGACTTTCTTAGCGGACATTGCTCTCGGTTTGATTTCCTTGGCTTTGCAGGAGTAGCCAGGAAGCCAATTGAGGCAAACTCATACTTTCGGGGAGAGGATGGGGTGTACCTTTTATATCTTGATTTCGGGGGTATTGGCGGTACCAGCTTCCGAGAATCTGGCTGCAGTAAGCTGCCGCTTGCTGACATAAGACTTGCCTGTTTTCTTACTAAGCAACCTGACAAAGCGACAAGGCTCGGTCACCCCATCCCCCTCAATCACGTGACAACCGCTGTCATCCTAGCCGACGTGTCACAACTACTGTAATGTCGTGCAGTGCGACGACAGCTGAGATTATCGCGGATAATCGCGCGCGAAATTGCAGTGTCTTCTTTCTTCCCTGCCGGTCGCATTAGGAAATATCGTAGATCACTTTCTTCGCTGTCCGCTTCCCATCCTCGGTCTCCTTGAGCCCACCTGTCTAGTTCAGACCATGTCCCGAGCCCACGGGGGGGGGGGGAAGGAGATACCACCGCGTGGCCCAACCAGACTAGCCAAAATGCTTCCGCCGCAGTGCTACTGCCGAGATCCGCACTGGGCAACAGCTTCCATCCGCCCCTGCCGGAAACGGCAGTCGGCCTGCCCGATTCGGCGGGCACCTAAGGCTCTCCCTGTCGCGCAGCACACAAACTCGGCTGCCGGATTGCCTCTGGCTCCTCTGCAAGTGTCGTCAAGCCGGACGGAGGCTGGCACGACGAGTGGCGAAGACCTGCGGCAGTTGTCTGTGGGCTGTCCAACGGGAAGGCTCCTGTGCCCCTGTACACGTGCCATAACCGCTTCTGCCTCTCTTCGTTTGTCTGTGTCCCCCTATTCATCTCTTTTTCTCCCTACTCTCTATTCCATATCCCTGAGCCCTCCTTGCTTCTCAATCCGCTCCCCTTCCCCGCGTCGCTCGCTCGGCAATATGCCTCAAACGTGCGGCTGCATTCATGCACGCTGCGCTGATCAAGAATACCGACAGACGCAGGCCGTCCAAAAATAGCGGTCCCAACGAGGGCTCGCAGGTATCGTCGGCTCGTAGAGCGGCAGGGTAGCGGCCTCGGCGGAGAAGTGCTCGGCTCAAGGTTCTGGCGTACCATCGATGTTAAATACCCCTCTCTCCCGCTGTCTACTTGTTCCCTGCAGGCAAGAAAAACTGCCCTTAATTTTTTGGCTACTTTTGTGTTTCTTACTCTCTTCGACAACTACTCACTCGCAAACAATGTTATTCAACAAGGCGGTCGTTGCAGCATGTTTACTCGAATTAGCAGCCCCATGGGCTGCTGCCGAGGCAGACGACAAATACTTCTCCCTCAAAGCGCACAGAGAGTACTTCACGGATGACAGATTGGTCAAGCGGTCCAGCAAATCTGACAAGTCTGAAAAGTCCGACAAGTCATCCTCGTCGTTTCAAACCGACTTGGACTTCATGAGATTGGGGTTCTACTTGGAAGCCGAAATCGGCTCCAACAAGGACACGGTCAAGGTTCTCATCGACACGGGTTCTTCCGACTTCTGGGTCCCAACCTCTGACGTGTGTGCGTCCTCGTCCGACAGCGACAGCGACGATGAGAGTTCCAAAAGTTCCAAGCACAACGACGACGATGACGACGACGATGACGACAGCGACACGAGCACGCAAAATGTCTTCAACTGTAAGAAGTTTGGCTCTTTCGACCCAAGCAAGTCCAAGACCTTCCACTCCAACAACACCGAGTTTGCCCTCAGCTACGGTGACACCAGCTGTGCCATGGGTGTCTGGGGTCAGGATACTGTCGTCATAGACAACGCCACTATCCACAACGTCAACTTGGCGGTCGCCAACTTCACCAACAGTACCAGCGGTATCATCGGTATCGGTTACGAGGCCACCGAAGCCACATACTTTAGTCAATTCGCCGATCACCCTTACAAGTACATCAACTTCCCTGCCAAGCTTGCCGCCGACGGCGTCATCAACAAGGCCGCCTACAGTTTGTTCTTGGACGAGCAAGGAGACGCCGAAGTCTTGTTCGGTGCCGTCGACGCAAGCCAATACACAGGTACGCTCTACCAGTTCCCAATTGTCCCTATGAACGCCTCCTCTTCAGAGATCTCGAGAATCGCCATCACCTTGAACTCCTTGGCCCTCAACAACGGCAAGCTCGAAGCATTCGCCATCCAAGGGTACATCCCAGCCGTCTTGGATTCCGGTACCACCTTCGCCGCCTTACCTTTCGAGGTTGCCCTTACTGTCGCCACCTTGCTAGGCTTATCCTATTCCGAAAGTCTCGGTAGATTCTACGGTGACTGCAGCATCACTGAAAACGTCAACTTCATCTGGAACTTCCAAGGTGTCGAGTTCACATCTCCAGTCTCTTCCTACTTCGCCAACGTCGTCGACGATGAGGGCTCCGAGGGCTGCATATTCCAAGCCATGATCACCGAAGAAGAATTCATCATCTTGGGTGACGCATTCCTCAGAGACATCTATACCGTCATCGACTTGGAAGATAACGTCGCCGCCTTGGCATACAAGCAGAACAGCACCTCGAGCAGCATCAAGGTCATCAGCAGCTCCATCCCAGGCGCCTCCAAGCCTCCAAAGGCCAAGAGCACATTCGGTGGCAAGAACTCCCAATACACTTACTACGTCGCCGAACTGACCACCACCAACTTCAAGAGCACCAAGACCCCTACCCTAGAAACCGGCTACGAAACCATCACCATCTCCGCCGAATCTGCCGCCAGTGGTGACTACTCCGACTACTACTCCGACTATTACACTGACGACTTCACTGATGACTACTCTGACTACTACTCCGACGACTACACCGATGACTTCACTTTCAACACAGCAGCCACCGGAAACTCCCACGGACGTGGAGGTAGTTCCGCTTACTTTTTCATGGCCAAGGACAAGACCACTGTCTCCTTGACCGGCTACGCCAAGGCTGTCAACGCAACCAGCAGTTCCGGAAGCGGCTCCATCGCATCCATTATCACGGCCACCGCCTCCGCTGCAGCTCCATCTTCGAATTCTGAAAACGGTGCTGGTGTCGCCGCCCCTTACAGCACTGGCTTCGCTTTCTTCGCACTGCTTGCCTCGCTATTCATCTAAGTCCAAAGCTGGCTTTCTTACTGTTAGTTACTTACCCCTAATATTGTTATATTATATCATCTATTAACTTCTCCGTCCTATTAATTTTTAAAATCTTGAATGTTAATTCCCATATTTACTTCGGAGCAACTCCCACATCGCTACTTTCCGAGCACCCGCTCTCCCCTGACGACCCGAGAACGTTCCTTCAGTCGGCGGGAAAAGTTTCCGCAACGAATATACCTCGTCTTCCCATGATCATCCGGATGCACTGCCCCTGGCCCTATGTCACCGCAGAGCACGCCTGCGTGTAGGCCTTCTGTGTGCAGCGAGAATATACTGCAGAGTGCGCTAACAATAGCGCAAACGCCCGTGCTGCGCCAATCCTGGCTACCCCAAAGCCTAACAGCGAATCCCTCGCGGCGTGCATGCATCGGGCGCTCTCGGCTATAGCTTAACTGCGGGGAATTCCAATACCGCAGAAAAAAACAGCCACAGAAATAGCCAGAGCAGCAGCCGGCAGGTGCAATTGAGCCGCCGTGGATCTGGCATCGCAGACGCAGCCGGTGCTCGTCCTGTCTTTAAGCTAATAGCAGCCACCTCGGAACAGGCGAAACACCAGGTCAGACCGAACAGCATTCCCACAGATTGATGCCATGGCCAGGGGGCAGACACTAGCCAGGCTGCGTTTGACCCGGGCCAGCCAGGTACTTGTGCAACCGGAGCTTGCCTATATTGCCGACAGCTCTGAAACACTCTTCCAGAACTGGAAAATAGGAAGGGAAGTATTGGCCGCAGATCCTCTGTACGGCATTCCTGCTTCATGTAGTAATCTGGCTTCATTCGTTCCCTTATATTCAGAAGGGAACGAAGATTCGGAAAGGGACGTCTCTGAAATCTGAAACTGCCGAAAAATCCATCTCGCCCCAGTACAGGTCACGTTTTGATTGCGTAAGCAGATTCTGGGACGCTTATGTAAAATATCATATGTTAGGCAGCTTTGTTTACCTTTGGTCCCGATTTGGAATGTGTGCTCAGCTCGATCGTGTTTCGTTTTTTTCTTGGTTTCACCATGCATGCTCTATTGCATACACATCTCTATCTTCTTTATCGGTTTCCGGGGCCATCGTTTGTGACGGCTCTGATTTCTGTGTATCGTTCTTTCCAGCAACAAAAGGATCAGCCTCATCTTTGAGGAGCACCATCCATCGTACAATTTACTCTGAGAGAGAGAGAAAGAGAGAGACACACACGGAAGATATGTACAGCACAACAATACCGACAGCGGAAAATGGCACTTGCACCACCACGACTCCGATCACCAAGATCAAATCGATAATCCCTAACTCCAAATCCAAAAACAACCTTTTCATGACCTTTTTCGACAACACCGACCCCATCGTGAGGTCTTCTTCGCAATACATTATTAGACAATCAAAGGAGGACCTGTACAATGAAAACTACTGGTCGTTGATGATCCCCTCGGCAGCATATTTCCATGTGTACAACTCCGTTCTGGGCGATGTCTTTGCCATGGTCTACAATAACAACATCAGAAACGAAAAGAACCATTCGCTGTCTACATTCATAATATCCAAGCACGGCTGCTCCGTGCATCCGGAGATTTATCTTTCGGCAGACTCGAAGTACTACCCGGCAGTTGAAAACTTGAATCCCTCATTGAAATCCAGCAAAGTCCGCAAGGCCCTCGCAATCTCGCTTTTGAAAACGTTTGCGGACTTGAACTCCGACATCACAGCATCTCTATATAAGCAGGCAGACTTACCAAGCAAAACCTTCGACTGGGATGAAACTCAAGCCGGCTTATTAGCCTCACAAATGACTCTCCTTGATGCTTTGCCTCCTATAGATATTGGCTCCTACCTTTATGAACTAGGATACCTCACACAGAGCCTATCGACAGCCTCGTATGTCGTTGACGTCATATACACCGACCAGCCGGGAAACGAGCTGCTATCAGAACAAAATAACGCTTTGGCATATTTGCTCGGTAAGCAACTAGAGCAGCTTTTTGATCCCTTGACCGAATACTCTCCAGAGCCAACAGAAAAAGTTTACAAACCCCCAATTGACAATTTCTCAAGCTGCATGGAAGAAGACAATGACTTGATATGCTCAATCTGCTCCGAACTTATTACAGTCCAAACCAACTATACAGTTTCCTTAGTACAATTTCTCCAGAATTTCATTGTGCCCCTACGTATAAAGGTTCTAGAAGGGAAACTACCAGGATACACCACTGCCAAACTGAACCAGATTTTCCCTCCAACTATAGATGAAGTGACAAGAATCAACTGTATCTTTCTAGACATGTTGAAGCTGGCTCGACCTTATGGTTCCTATGAGATGCTGAAAGCCTGTGGTACGACGATACCCTACTTCTATAAGGCTCAAATGCGTCATGAAGCAGCAACGAAAAACTTCCATTCAAATTATCTCAAGTTCGTGTCAGATGTTGAAAAATGTGATTGCTCTGATTTGTTATCTTTGGATCAACCAACTGTTGAGACTGCAGTTTATTCTTCCCTAAATCTAGTGAAAATCCAGTTGATCATTCAGCGTCTTGTAAAGAATCAAACATGGCCTGATCAGTTGAAAGATAGTGTAAACATATATTTGGACTCTTGTGATAATACCATCTCTTCATTTGCCAACGATAAACTACTGCCTTATAATGGACGTATATTCACCCCCACGGGGAAAATATTGGCAGAAATAGCAAAAGGTTGGCCATCTGAGCTCCAATTTGGCTGGCTCACCAGACGTGTCGTTGCTGTTTTCGATGCAACTGACACCCTGGCCAATAACGTCAAAAACAAATCGGTAATCATTGTCTTCAGCGATCATGCCCTTTTTCTAACAATCGATGACGATGAATACTATGCCGACCTTTGGAGAGGTAATGAATCACATGAGCTGAACAATGGAAAGAATAAAAACGCTCATGCAGAATTGTCAGCATCCATGTCAAATTCAGACTACGTATCGAGTTCAATCCATAAACCTTCTGTATCCGATATACTGATGCATTCCCTTACAAATGAAACACCATTAAACAAATTGCCTCACATGACTGTTAAATATTGGGCAAGTATCAATGATTTACATGCATTACACTTTGTTGCAAGCGCTCAGTCCATCGACAATACTCCGAACTCCTATGTCAGATTCTTCAATGATAAAGATTCCTCCTTCACGGGAATTTATCAGCTAGATAAAGTTTCCGGAAAATATGTCACCGAAGTACTGGCACGCTCCAAAATATTGAACAAGACTCAATCATTCCATCTTTTCTGCGGTTCCATATCAAATGATGACTTGGAACCCACAGAAATGTCTGAGGATAGTGAAGATCAAAACAGTTCAATAACTAAAAGAGTCTACTACACTGCACACGAAGCGTCAACTTATGAAAAGGAAGACACCAAATCACCATTTATTGTGCTATTCAACAGAGAGTACAACGAGGGTATTCTTGATGAATACAATGTCTACGCGTTCATTACGTTGAACTTTATCAAGGATGACACCATCAGAATGGAAGGTATTTCGAGATGCAGAATTGATGGCTATGAAAGGGAGAAACTTTCTTATGATGTCAACGTCGATATCTTAAGTGCGTCTCTTTCGTTGATTCTAAGTGAACTTTTCTCCACTCACATGAGTCTGTACAACCCTATGCTGATAGATTACTTACTAGCAAATAACGGCCAGGTCAACTCTCAAGCTTCCAAAGTTCTCAATGTTCCGTTAGAAGTATTAGATTCTAATAGAACGAAAATCATTGATTCGGTAATGAAAAGTAAAAAGGAGCGTGATATTGTTAGCAGTGTTGCCAATGACAAAAAAGATAGAAGGAAGTCCTTGGAATTATTTTCAGAAGATATCAAGGCCAAGAAATTAGCCAAAGCTTCGCAAAAGAGAGAAGTAAAGGATAACAAGGAAGTCAGATTTCAAACAGCTCCTAAAACGAGAGATCAGCCAAAAACTTTAAACAAACCACCTAGAAGTCCAGAAAAGTCAAGTCAAGAAAGTAAAGCGAAAAAGGGATTTTTTAAGTTTTTCAGTAGACAGAAACCATCGAATAAAACATCAACAAGCAGCAGCCATATTAAGCGCAACACAAGTATTGTATATCAGAAAAAAGATTCCAGCCAAAAGAACTATGATTATAAGGAGCTAAAGCCAGCCACGCCTAAAATACAGAAAAAGAAAAGTTCCCAGTCGTTCACCCTCTTTTCACTCAAATCCAATAATCATACTGTGGCTAAACGTCAGAGCAAAGTGGAGCCTGTCAAAAAGGAAATTTTTAAACCCATCACCAAGAAACCAAATATTGTTGATCCACCAGTAGTTAAGTCTGTCAGTCCTCAAAAGATTGTTGATAATAATGCGACATCCACCCCACAAAAAGAGGATACTAGTGAAATGGACCACCGTCTAACTAACAGTCAAGCTGATAACACTACACTATCTACTGGAATATATGTCAATTCTCACTTTGAGTTCCCAATGGAACCTGCACCTACTTCTCAAAGTTTGAATCAAAGTGATGATAATGAGAAGTCTAGTGCCCCTGTGACGCCAAGAATTGCTCAACTGAAGGATGGGCCAGGACATACCAAGGGATATAAGGATTCTGTTGATCTCATGGGGAAGCTTAATATTCAAATAGAGGATCCCAAAGTCTACGACGATGACTTATTTGAGTTGAGCTCAAACCATATCTCTAGAACGTTGCAACAACGACCTGAGCAATATGGTATCGTAAAGCCTAAATCAATTCATTCGGAAATTACCCAAACCGATGATACTAACGTGTTCACTCCAAAGGCTTATGAATTTACACCTGTAACCCAGATATCGAGCAGAAATCCTCCAGAAGTGAAAGACTCTGATTACGTTGATGAGAAGTTTTACAACGATGGTGCTAATATTACTACTGATGACAAAAATAAGAATAATGTTATCGCTGCTAATAATGTCAAAAGAAACCCATGGAGAGTGATGACTTTTCCAGTCAAATCTTCCGAAGTTGATTACGATATCATGAGCCTGCAAAGATCGAAGTCATTTTATACGAGGTTCAAGAATATGCGTGAGAGGCAGGAAGAAATATTGAGAGAAAATGGCATTACTTTTGTGCGTGATCTAACCGAGTTACCGATAAAAGATAGGAAAGCCCTTTCGCAGGGCTTTATCTTCAGTCCAAGTATTTGCTCCAATTTAGACCAATCTTTACTGGATAACGAGAACACAAATTGGACATCAATGGATAATATTATGCAAACTACTTCCACTGAACCAGCTACAACAGATTTACCAAAACTAGCCCCAGAACCTCCTAAACCAACCGGTAAACCTTTAATCAACTCTCCATCAACATCTATATCAGTGGTAGGAAGAAAAGTTGTAAAAACAAAGCCGATAATCATAGAAAATCATGATAATAGTAGAAGTATCTCTACCTCATCAAGTGTTTACTTAACCTCAGAAGACGACGCTTTGAAAACATATAATAGTTTGCAAAGTGCTTTGAATGCCTACAATCCATACTCCATCATAAACGAGGAGGACACAAACCACTCAAGTGTGTTACCAGATATATATGAAGACGAATTGAGAGAAGTTCCAAGTTATCAAGATCGTAATGAAAATGATGATGATGCTACTATACCTCACACTCCAATTTTCCACTCAGAAAGTGTTCCCGAGGTAAAGCTCTACCAAGATGACGTCGATTTTTTTTCCGATATAAACTTGGATAAGATGGATGTGAACATAGACATGAATTTTCCTGATGTCTCAGAATTGTCAAATAATTCAGTCAACAGAAAACAAAAGCCAGCACATAAAAGTAAAAGCTTTGTGACGAATACGGAATCTAACGACACTTTAAGTCCGGATTTCACAATTAGGGATTTAACCATAGGTAACTTAGATGACACAATCATGGATAGCCATATTGATACTCCTCTCTGCTCAGCTCAAACTAATAATTTTAAATCAAATATGCTAATGAATGATAGAAGAAATGAAATTACCAGTAAAAAGGATGGCGCCATGAACGGTGGCTTTTCTCGGTCAGATACTGCCTTCACGTTAAATGCTCTTTTGAAAAATAAGTCTTATGCATACCTACAAGATGTTTTTAACGGCAAGTATGAAGCTGGCGATAACATTAGTAACAACTTCTTGAAGCCAGACACAGAATGCGGGGAACAAACCATTGATGATGATTCCTCTGACTTTGAAGACAACAATTGTGATCCAATCCAAAAGTCCAGAGATCAGAAAAAAAAAAGCAAGTTAAAGAGAGATATGACAGATTATGACATTGTATACTACCAGAAACTTTTGAACAGTTCAGTGAATTACTTATCAAGCTATACCAACAACGAGCAGGTATACTGAAAAGTTTATATTTGTACTTTTTTAATTCTTGAGTTAGCTTTTTCCCCCCAAACTCCAGTTCCTATTGAAGGAATCTAATAGCGATTGATTAGGATTTATTTTTTTACAGAATATATATACAAGATTTATAATTTCTAACCGAAGATAACTACCCTAGACGTCTATTATTTCTCAACACTTTTGGAAGCCCTTTGATATGGCCCTTGTCGGAATCATTTATTATCATGAAAACACGACCACTCTGATTCATTCTTCCTGTTCTTCCAGCACGATGGACTAAATCTGCTGAATTTTTTGGAACATCGAGTAGGATAACGTTTCTAATACCTTGAAAATTCAATCCCCTACTCAATAAATCAGTACATACCAAAACTTTGAGTACTGGTTTTGCAGGATCTTCTAACTTTTGAGCAGGGACAACGAATGTGGCCACTTTACGTTTACGTTCTTCTGCTGTATCCTCAGATGTTATGTATGTCACGTCATGACCATAACTTTTTGCTAATTTCTCAGCAACTTTGGAACAATCTTCCTTCTTATTAACGAAAACGATAACTCTTTTTTCATATCCTTGTTCGGTACCATCACAGTGGATGGCGTATAACGCTTGAGCCAAAGCCTTGATTTTAGATCCTTTATATGGTGAAACAGAAGCGTTAATCATTCTGAACTCGATAGATTTAGGAAGCTTATGCAAACTTGGAGTTGAAATGTTGATAACGTCAGGAAATAAGTGGGCTATGGTCTTATTGAATCTCGAAGGAATAGTTGCCGAAGCAAAAACCAAAGATGAAAGATTGGTCATATGTTTGATGATATTGTTCGTTTCATCAACAAAAGAAGGATCCATCAACGTATCTGCTTCATCTGCAACACAGAATGAAACTGAACCAAATATCATCTTCGGATTGTGAACGGAAGGGTACCTTGAAAGAGAGTTCAGTTTACCTGGAGTCGTTACCATGATATCAATGCCTTTTTTGAAATTTTCGATGAAAACTTTGAAGTTAGACTCGGTATCCCATTTCAGAACATTCAGATTGAGTTTTTCTCCAGTGTATTCAACAGTCTCATATACTTGGTCGACAAGTTCATGTGTCGGGACAAGAATAACAGCTTTAATACCTGCACGGTGCTTAATGTATGGACTAGTAGCTTCAATCACACGTGGGTCATTCGTTCCATCGTTTTTTATCTCGACGTCAGTCGTCATCGTCTGTTGGTGTTCCTTGTGACCTTCCAATAGCTGCTGAAGTAGCGGTGCCATATATGCCCATGTTTTTCCACTGCCTGTTTCGGCTGCCAGTGTGAAAATTTTCAAAAATTCATGGCTTTGTCTCTTATCGTTAATAATTTTGATAGCAGCTGTCTGTATAGGTGTTGGTCTAATGATCAAACCATTTAGCTCACCTTCTGTTTTCACTTTTTTTGTGCTTGAAACGTAGTTTTGCGAACGTAGAACGGTATGTGCCTTAATCTCATCTATTAGGGCACTCCTGATTTCAGGATAAATTTTCAACTCGTTGAAATCTGTGATTTTATCCACTAGCTTTTTTATTCCCTCTCTTGACCTCTCGTCAGGCAAGTTTAGAGGGGAGTAAGATCCAAATTTGTAAGGAGGGTAATTATCTGAAATTGGAGGTTTTGAATTCTTGGATCCTCCTTTTCTGTTAAAAGTAGAAGGGGTAGATTTCCCTCTCGAAGAAAAATGGGCCAGACGGAGAAGTGAAGGAGCAGACTGCTTATAAAGCACTCTGCTGTGAAGTTCAGTGAACATCTTATTTTTCCGCAAGCTTTTTGTAGTTTTTGGAGTCAAAGGAGAAGAGAAGTGGAAATGATCTTGTCACAGAGAATTGAAGATTCGATGAAAAATCTAATGCAAGATAGTTCCTGATAGAGTAGGTGAAAAAAAGAGGAAAAAGAGAAAACATTATCGCGACAGCAAACATGTTGTTTTTGTAAGATGAATTTTGAGCTGAACCGAGAAATATCGTGTTTACATGATGAGCAACGGGTGTTTTCTGTCTATTCACGTCAACCAAAATTGACAGAGATCCAAAAATTATGATTCAGGAAAAGACGCCTGTGCAGAAAACGATGTCGAGGACACCACGGACACGGGAACCGGATGTGTTCCATAGATTGAGCATGCCTCGACGTAGCACAGTGCTGCCATCTCAAATAAAAGGCCAGACCCGACAATGGAAGCTCACCGATTTCGAGATAGGGAAGCGATTGGGTAAGGGCAAGTTTGGGAAGGTTTACTGTGTTCGTGAGAAGAGCAGCGGCTACATATGTGCGTTGAAAGTGATGTCCAAACAAGAGATACTTTCCTACCACATCGAGAAGCAGATCATCCGCGAGATCGAAATCCAAGCCAACATCCTGCACGAAAACTGTCTTGCGCTTTACGGATGGTTCCAGGACGATCAGAACGTCTACCTCGTGGTCGAGTACGCTGCACACGGAGAGCTTTACAAAACCCTCACGAAGCTGAAGCGCTTGAACGACCCGCTCGCCTCCTACTACATCTACCAAGTCGCCCGGGCGTTGAAACACCTCCACAGCAAACACCTCATACACAGAGACTTGAAGCCCGAGAACATCCTCATTCACCTCAACCAGCGTGTCAAGCTCGCTGACTTCGGATGGTCGGCCTACATCGGCGGCGACCTTAGCAGCAAGGGCAGCAACAGAAGAACCACCATGTGCGGCACCCTCGATTACCTTCCACCAGAGATGGTCGAGGCCCGCCAGCACGACGAGCGTGTCGACGTCTGGGCCCTCGGTGTGCTTCTGTACGAGCTCCTTGTCGGCCACCCGCCCTTCGAGGAGAAGCATGCCGGCGACACGTACAAGAGGATAGCCCGAGTCGACTTCACCGTCCCCAATTGGGTCGACGCAGACGCACGTGACCTGCTGGAGGGACTTTTGCGGTACGACGCGGAACGACGTGCCACACTTGACGATGTCGTGGTGCACAGGTGGGTGTTGAAAAACAAACTGCGTTGGGAGAAAAGCTGGCGGTGACGACGAAAATGGAGAAAGTCCAAGGACGGAAGGAGATGTGTGGACATGGAAATGAAGATGGATCCGAAAGTGGTGCAATCGGTTACAACCAGAAAACGGCAGTTGTTGTTCATATAGAAAAGCACCAGTACAATCATGTCTGCGCTCACTGACCTTTTTGGAAAACTCGAGGTGTACTCGAAGACGGATTCCCACAGACAAGTTTATGACACGGCGAAACTGATCCTGCAGAAAGACAAGACTAACGTGTCTGCGTTAAAGCGTAGTCTCGTTGCGTTGATCAACATGGACAACTACACAGATGCGAAGAAGTTGCTCCAGCAGCACAAATCGCTCGTCGACTCGAACAAAGCTGCGTTGGTGCTTGAACTCGCATACATTCACTACAAGCTGGACTCGAAGGAGGAGGAACTTTTGCAGCTTGCAGACTCCACATCTCAATCCACGCTGAGGGGGTTCAATCACATTCTAGCGCAGTACTACTACCGTACAGGCGACGACGTCAAGGCCTTGGAGTTGTACAAAATGCTCATCAAGGAGGACGGTTCGGATTCGCTGGAGAGTCTTGATTTGACCGTCAACGAAAGAGCAGTGATATCTCAACTGAAGTTTCAGAGCAGATTCCCCTACACTTTCGATAGCCAGACAGTACCTATCTCCACTTCACATCCTGACTCATACGATGAGTTGTTCAACGACTCGTTGATCCTCATCATCGATGGAAAATACAAAGATGCATTGGCTTCATTAAATAAAACATATGATCTTGCCGAAAGCTCTCTTGCAGACTATGAACCGCAGGAGAAATTTAACGAGCTTGCCCCAATAAAATTACAGAAGGCGTATTTGTATATCTTGATGGCAAAGTATGGGGAAGCAAACGTCTTGTTAGATGAATTGAATGAGCAGTTGAAATCCATTGACTCCGCAGGCGATGTCAACGCCAAAATTTTGAAGTTGTTAGTGCAGAATAATAAACTGGTGTGCATCCAGAACTTAGAATCTTTGGATGGCGTGGAACCAACTTTGCTATATAGAGAGCTAGACCTTCAGGACACAATTTCTCTTTCGAAACCAAGATTGACGTTGCCTCAGCTTTCCATCATTGAAAGAAACCATTTGCTTCTTTCCTTCTTGTCCGGTAAGCAATCTAAAAAGTCTATTAAGCACTATAGTGAAGATTTCCCATCATCATTGCTACCAGAAGCTTTGAACTCGGGCATAACAAAAGAGGATTTAATAAGTTCCAACAAAAAACTGTTTTACAACTTATCAACCAAAAGGCCATCTAATCTGTCCTTGGCTCTGTTGTCTGCTCAGGTCGCAATCAAGTCGAGTAACTACCAGAGGGCTATATCACTTATTGAAAACGTTGTGAATCATGATGAAAAAACGTTACTTTTGCCTTCTGTTGGAAAGTTACTGTATTCCCTGTACGAGGCATTGGATTGTAAGAAACTGATTCACCAACTTTTCCTTAAGATTCAAAAAATGTTGATGGAAAAGCAAAACGAAACTTTCAGTAACGAAGATATTAAGTATGCTAAGTTTGTATCGTTGAAATTGCTTGCCACAGATGAATTCATTGCAAGGAAACTGTTAGAGAAAATAAACGAATTGGATATTTTGAATGCTAAGTATTCCAGTGCAGATATCCAAAGCTTGGTGGCAGGTGTTGATATCGATGTGCTCGTTTCCCAGGGCATTACTTCTTTGATCAAATCTTCAATCTCATCATCAACTCAAAGCAACAGCTCTAAGCTAAGCAAAGTCAGCAAGCCTAAGAGAAAGAGATCAAAGCCAAAGAAGCTCGCTAGGGATACAGTACAACAAATTGATTCGGAAAGATGGTTACCAATGAAAGATCGTACTTACTTCAAGATGAAGAAGAGCAAAAAGTTAAAGAATACACAAGGTGGTGTTATAGATGCAGCTACTGAAAAGGCATTGAACATAAGTGGCTTACCTTCCACTGCTGCCGCTGAAACGAAAATTAGCACTACTTCGGGCAAATCTTCAGCTTCCAAGAAAAGCAAGAAGAAGAAGGGTAAGAAATAATGAGTAAATTAGCCACACGCTGTATATCAATCATTTTTTTATCTTTCTGTTTCTTAATTACGATCAAGGCAATATAAACATTTTTATATATCCGGAGGGTTAAATTTAGCTAATGTACATAAATTAATTGGTGTTTGCAAAAACAACAATATAAGAAATCTGTGAATATGGATTATGTGAAAAGAGTATCTTCATCTCTTAGGTATTCGCCAATATCACCCTGTCTAAACACAACGATAGCTGTTGGTTGTAAGTTTCTAGCTTCTATAGTTGATTTTGCTGAAATTCCAAATCCAAGTGGAGTATCATTCATACTGAAAACAATTACACCAGCATGTTCAGGTATATCTTCACTCATCTTACCAATGTGTGCCTTGAGAACATGATTTCCGTATAAGAATGGCATTTCACCATTTGCCTTAATCCAAATTTTGTATTTAGCGTACTGTGCAAGATATTTCAAAGAGGTAATGTGGAGTCTGAACTTTCCTGTTTTCGTAAATTTACCAAAGCAAACACCAAGCGACATCAAGTTCTTTCTTGCAACAGATGTTGCAAAGTTTGCAACCTTATCACTAACATAGTACACTCTGTCCTTCTGCACACGGAAAACATGTGGATCTTGGGGATTGTCAACTAAAAGCGCAATGTTTCTACCAATGTAATTGGCAAGCTTTTCAAAAACTACCTTCGTTTCTACTTCTGTAAGTGGTCTCATTTCTTATTCTCTTATCTTCAATAGAACTTCCACTCTTCTATCTCTCAAGACAAAAAGGAACCTAGATTTGAACAAATTCTTTCTTTATAATACTTTGAAAAATGAAAATTCAATCAAAAAAAATTCAGAAAAGTTGAGAGAAAAAATACTGAAAAAACTGAGAAAAAATGGAAAAAAATTCAAAAACATAAAAATGATTTTTTGTGCAACCTGCACTTTCTCTAAGATTGTTGAAGTTCACATCTGTTCCACTTCTTCTCAGGTAATATCATCTTTGGGCAGTTCTAGGCCCCCATATCAAAATGACAGATACTTCTGAATCAAAGTCGACTGAGGGTATTAAAGATGTTGTCTCCGAAGCAGTCACTGAAACAGTCGTTGCTGCTACTAAAGACGCAGAACCTGTGGTTGATGCAGAAAACACAGAAAAGAACGCTGACGAATTTATCAGAACAAGAAAAGGAGACAACATCGGAAACACTGCCAAGAGACAGCGCTTACTCAAAAAAGAACCGGACACGTGGGTATGTTTTATGATTATGTCTGATGGATACAAAATGATTAGTTTCAGTTTTTCTCGAACCTGATCAGAGATCCCATGACATCTTGTTTTTTTAAGTGACAATGAATACTAACAAATTTCAATATTGAGTTTTTGCTTGGAGTAGTCGTATTGTTGATGAGGAGGGAAAACCAGTTTATTCAGGTGAAGAAAGAAAGCCTAAAAGAAAGGTTGCTTGTATGATTGGATACTGTGGAACGGGTTACCATGGGATGCAACTTAATCCACCAAATAAGACAATCGAAGGTGACCTTTTTGAAGCATTCGTTAAAGGGGGTGCCATTTCGAAAAACAATTCAAACGATTTGAAAAAGAATGGTTTCATGCGTGCTGCAAGAACAGATAAAGGTGTTCACGCTGCTGGTAATGTGATTTCTCTGAAGATGATCATTGAAGACGACGATGTCGTTGAAAAAATCAACTCTCATCTTCCAGAACAGATTAGATTGTGGGGATACCAGCGTACAAACAAATCATTCGATTGCAGAAAGATGTGCTCGTCTCGTATTTATGAGTATTTAATGCCAACCTACTCATTTTTACCACCAAGACCAGGCTCTGTTCTAGCGAAAGAGATTTTGAAGGCTGAAAAGGAATTTCAAGGTACTACCAGAGTCGATAAGGAAGGTGAAACTTTCTGGAATGAACTAATGGCTAAGTGCAAAGCTGTTGGGGTCACGGACAATGAAATTGATCAAATCTATGAAGCAAACAGATTGGGCTTGGATTTGTCAGTTCCTTTGGAACAAGCTGCAATCAATTTTAGAAAAATTTCACGTGAATGTAGAGGTGCTTTTAGAATATCCCAAGAGAGATTGGAGTTGGTCAGAAAAGCGTTGAACATATATGTTGGATCACATAATTTCCATAACTTTACACTTGGTAAGTCCTACAAAGATCCAAGCGCCAAGAGATATATGAAATCTTTCAAAGTGAGTGAGCCTTTCTTGATTGAAGGTACTGAATGGATTAGTATCAAAATTCATGGACAGTCTTTTATGTTGCATCAAATCCGGAAGATGATAGGTATGGCCGCATTGGTCATTAGAACCGGTTGTCCGCTGGAAAGAATTGAAGAAGCTTTCGGAGAGAACAAGATCAACATTCCTAAAGCACCAGCTTTGGGTTTATTGTTAGAGCAACCTGTTTACGATGGTTATAATGAAAGACTTCAAGGATGGGGCCATGAAGCTTTAGGCTTTGATAAGTACGAAAAAGAAATGGATGCCTTCAAGCATAAGTTTATTTATGATAAAATTTTCAAGGAAGAACAGCAAGAGCATGTGTTTTCGGGTTTCTTCAGCTTTATCGATGCTTTTAACGGTACTAACGAAAACAGTGGAGTTCCGATTTTCCAATTCTTGACTGCTCGTGGTATTGCTGGTAACCAAGTGAATGATAATGATGGTGAGGAATGATTCTGTACTTTAAAATATATAGTTTTTCATAGACACACAATATCAAAATGCTAAATCAATAAAATAAAATAAGAGATATTATTTACTCAGTTCAAAATAAACAAATTCACATAATTTCCAAAAGGTCGTCATTTAAGTTCCTTTCAATGGCTTTATGACTTGATGGCCAATCTTAAAAAGCCACCATTAGCTTTACAGTTTTCTTGGTGGATGGCCATCAATCTTTGTGCTTCAAGTGGATCATCGACTTCCTTTGGCTCAGACCCTGGAACATATTCATTGGTATAGTTTGGCACATAGTCAGCAGGCAAAATGTCCAATCTCTTACCATAGTTGGTGACCTTATTCCAGTCTCTGTGAACATTGAACAAGGAGGCAGAGAAGTAAGCAAAGCATCTTTGGTATTGCTTGTAGGATAAGTCATTATCCAATTGTGGTTTGAAGTCAATGTATTCCTTCCAAGACTGTTCTGGCTTGGCAATGACATCATCGGTTGCTCTTTTGATTGCTCTCAAGAAAGCCTTAACCTTTTCAGGATTGGCAGCCAAGAACTCATCATTACAAATGTAACAGATGGAGCAGAAACAACAGCATCCTAGACAAGCGACTCTGTCGATTCTCATCATTTGAACATCACTTTCTGGAAGCCCGGCATCCTTGCAGTACTGTTCCAACTCCACTTGTTGCATACATTCGATACCAATTCCACCATCAATCTTGCCTTCAATGATATATTTGGCAACGTTCATGCCACATCTTACAGCAGTGTAATCTTCCTTTGTTAAGCCATGGTATTTGGTCAATTCATCCAATTGAATTTTTCCGAATTCTCCAACGTAGCCGATTTTCTTTCCCTTGATGGATTGGAAATCGTTAGTGATACCACTTGACTTCAAGTACAAAACACCGGTGAAAGGTTCGTCAAGCAAGGAAGCAACGGATGTTACTGGGAAACCTCTTGCCTTTGCTGCCAAAGTATGAATCATTGCCTTGAGACCCATATCGACTTTTCCTGAACCAATTAGCTCGGTGACATCAGAAGGATTTGAAGGTTCAAGGATAGCAATATCTAAACCTTCATCAGCAAAATAGTTTTTTGTTTTAGCCAAATAGACTGGAATGTGGTATGGGGCGGCTTGCCAGTTCAAGCAAAAGGTAATCTTTTCGGTAGACATGGTGATAAATTTGATGTTGTTTCAAAGAGTGTTCAGTTACAGAACCTTTATAAAAATATCAGACAACACAACTCAATGCAAAGCAAAACATAGCAAAACTGCAAAAGAACACCATAGACAGAAAGAGAGCCAAGCTACTACTATTTATTTATTTGAAATGGCAAAATCCTAAGACTGCTATATTGCTCCCCTATTAAAAGTTCTAATGCCAAACTCTAAGAGTGATTTTACTGTGCTCTCAAAAGTAACCAATGAAACCAGTCAACCTAGAATATTTGGGAATGGTCTTCACAGCCGAATACAGAAAAGGATGTGAATCAATGCAACAAGGGGATTACCATGGGTTCTTTCTTAGAAAATGCATGTGGCGTAGCGCAAAGCCTAATAAGTGCCTTAAGCAAAATGTTGTGACAAAAATCTCCGGGTCTTCATAAGAAAAAGAGAGCCGGGACTGTGCGTTTTGTTAGTTGGCCATTTTGTGACGCCCCGTTTCCCTTTTTGGTTTCCAAGTTCTAGATAGACATCAGCTGGTTTGTCATGTGCATTTACACACCCGTAAAGTATACCATGTTTTAGCGATCAAGGTTTGTAGCCCCGAAACCATCAGGACGAGATGTGTCCGAACGAATATCTGGATGCGGCTGTACATATTCAGACATGTTGAATGCGGTAAGTGCGATATTCAGTGCCAACAGCTAACCCCTGTATTCAGTGACTCATTCGTTCCCGGATTTCCGAAAAGAGATGGCAGGTCTGCCGCACTAGTTAATCATCTGTAGCCTGTAGTTGGGGCCCACCAACCAAAACGTGGGCTGGTTCGGAGTTTGGGTCCCTTATTGGGTGACGAGAGTAGAGAATATTGAGGTTACATAGGCACTGGTAGAGCGACTGGTGTGTCAGCCTGGCATCTCCGGGAAGGGCCAGAATCAAAAGTCGGCTAGTGGGCGCTGGGCGCTGGGCGGAATGATAACTGAGTAGAATCATTTGATTCACACGGTGATTCCGGGCATATTCCTGCACAGTGAGGTAAAGCCCTTTGGGCACCTCTTGCGGAACCGGAACAGAGATTTCCAGGGTTGCATACGTTTTTGGAGGTATTTTTTTGTTTTTTAATTTTTGTTTTGGCGTTTTCCCTCTGCCTGTCTCGGTTCCTCTCTCAAAACGAATATGGGATAAACCCTGCTAGTTCAGGGCATCTATTTTTGGTGTGTCTGTGAGGTAGTGCATATGAAGTCGGTTATAAAAACGCTTGTTGGTCTGCTCGGTTCCCTGTAGTCCGACGATTTGGCGGGCCTTAAAAAAGTTGGCACGCTTAATGAATGAATGAACTAAGAACACGTCTTGCCACTTTCCTCCTTATTGTGATTGCATCTCACTATAGGTTTTTTCCCTTTAAAATCCCCACCTGTCGCCCCTAAGATTGTTTTTCTCGAGTTTATGATGAATTGAGGAATTGAGGAATTGGTCGGCGTAGTATGTAAAGTGTAGGAAAATTGATCCTCATTTACACTATGTGAAAATTGCAACCGCTATCTTGTCTACCAAAGAGCAGAACTTCTTCTATGCGGCACATGCTTCTTTGTTAGTACTCTGTGACAACACAACTTGATGCAGCATGCAAACACGGCCACCATCTTTAGCCTGATCTACTCTAACTACTGCAGCCAAGAAAGTGAAGTATATTGTCAGAAACTTGAAGCATAAAGATAATGCAGCTGTTCCGTGGACTGTAAGCATCCCCGGTAAGCTAGGAGTCTTCAATGCTCGAGCTTTGACAGAATAGGTGCCAAAACGCTGCAAAAACAGGTTGCCCAACAATATTATCCTGAACCAGCAGCAAAGTAGGGTTAGGCGATAACTGGTTCTGTTGTAATATTCGTAACGTACATGCGAGGGGAGTTTGTATCTTAAGGACGTCCAAACTAAATCTGTAATTGATCCGAACTTCAGAAAACCAAGGTGGTGAAGTTACACCATGGTCTTCATACCACACTGTCTTTACCAGATCTCGTGTTATGTAGACGGCCTACCTGCTACTCAAACACGAAATGCAAAAAGAGGAAAAAAATGTTCCCAAAGAAACAGTACAATGTTTCAGCAACTAGTTTTCCTCATAACGAAAACGTATTCCGGGGTTGCAGAAAATGTCCAGGGCGGAATCGCAGTAAAATATGGGCGTCTCGGAACAACAGAGAGGAAGGAGCACAAAGCTTGAACTTTCTTTTGCTTTTCTGACGCGTGGACCAAAAACGAACGTGCCTCCCAGAGATCGTACCATCTGGCCATGCTGAGGGGGAGGAGAGAAAATGTCTGTATGTTTACGTAAGCACGGTGAAAAAGTGGTGAGTTTTGCTAGGAAGGCGAAAAAGGGTGATACTTATTTGCGAGTCGTGCCATTTTATTGGTGGCGTAAGCATTTTCCTCCATTATGGCATGTTTATTTTAATTCTCCGTGACTTTTGTAAGGTGCATTCTCCTGGGTTCAGTCCCCTTTCTCCCGCCGTCAAAAAGCTGCTGATTTTTTATAGCGTGGTGTTCATGAGATTGTATTCTATGGTGGTGTACCTTCGGGGGGCAGCGTCGGATTATAAATGAACAGGTTCCCCCCTGTTTAATGTAGCAAGAGCCAGCTGGATCGCCGTATTCTGTTTCTCTTGTTCTATCTTATCTGAACAACAAACAGGAAGCATATTTCTCGCTTATACCTCACACACATACACACACATACAATAAATTGAAAATGGCAGCTGTTAGAAGACTCGGACCAAACCCATACGCTAAGTTGCTCGCAGCCCACGTTCCAAGAATCGGCGCCTGGGCCGGCCTCATGGGCGTTTTCCTTGGATGGCCTGCTCTCGGCAAGTGGGCTAACAAGTCCGGTATGTGGAACCTATGAGCCTCCCCGCCTTGCATTCCAGATCATGTCTTATCTGAGAAATATCCCTCTTTCAGTTCTCCGAAAGACCACATCTTTCGCTTCATTCGGCTATCTGCCTGTATTTTTTGTACTCTATATATTTTGCGACCTACTTAATAAATCACGCTTATACTCTAAAACTTCTCGAGCGCTTGCTGCTGTTAACACAGGCAACCTAATATCAGTAACTAATCGGGAACGAAAGGCCAAGGAGCTGCCGCGGGTGCTTTTCTCTCTCAAGATCTTCAGTTTCTCTCTCAAAGGGGGAGTTCTCCGACAGCAACAACAGCAATGTCCCTACTTTTCGCCGTCCGGAGTTCCATGGTGCCGGCAATAGCCTCGCCAAAATAATGCCGAAGTAACGCCGCCAGTAAACAAAGGCCGGCGCCGCGGCTCGCGCTAAAGGGCCCACTGAGACGATCGACCCCGCCGATCTGAGCGATGAAGGACTTCCTGCAGCTGCCAGCAGCACCGATCTCTATCAGGAGCAATAGTGGGCAGATTTTTTCAAAAGGCAAGCTACCACGCGAATCGTACCAGTTTCAACAATAGCAATAGTAATAATAGTAGCCAGCGCAGCAACCGCAACAACACCACCATTGCGCCATTGCGCCGCGCAGATCTACCTCCTTTTCTGTCTCCCGCTATCTGTTTGTTTCCTCCCGCTGATCGCAGTTGGCTTAGAAACAGCACAGCTACTAATACATACGTCCTTCGCCTCTAGGACCAGCACGTTCTCTCAGGCCAACACAGCCAGGCCGGCTAACACGACTACTATTATGTGAGTCAGCTGTTCGTAAAGAGATCGTCGAAATCATCAACTCTGCCCAGTCGGTCCGGAACTACGTGAGGAATACGTATCTCCCAGTGCACAGAATGTTGCTATGCACTACGGAATGTTCTCAACTTCGTCGTTTTTCCTTCAACTGGGCAATTAAATCGCAGATCCATAGCAGGTGCAGTATCGTGGCAGCAATACCCCAGTCTCCCATGCTCGCTTTCGTGCATGCGGGAAGATCGATGTTTGTAGACGCCACTACAACAAAGCTGAAATGTGTGTCTTTGAGCGATTAAGTCTCTATGTGAGCGACAGTCGGAACGTTAGAATGAGCGTTGCACTCAGGAATCCAGCGAGACTTATTGTCTCCCTGTAATTTCAGATGGGGATGTGTTCGAAACAATCGAGCAGCGAAAGCAATGTGGAGTAGCAATGCTCCTGTGCTGCAATTCCATACATGCACATATGCATGCGTTTATATCTTCTAGCCATTCCCTCCAACTACTCTGCGAAATAGTAGCCTAGATCTCGAGACAATGAGAAGGTAGAATATAATAAATATGAGCTAGCCCAGCGCGGCGTCTGATTCGCCAAACATGCAGGAGCATATGCCGGCGTGCGTCTGCTGATGTATCATGCAAAACGGAAGGGGCGGCGAAACGGTCGGGCCCGTGCCATCTAGCCCTAAATAGGCGCCGGCGCAGGCCTGCAAAGGCCGATCAAGTCTGGGCTAAGCGTCGGCTTTTGACACTAGCTTGCCCTTTTGGATGTATTCCCACCGCTCCACCACAGCTCGACTGCCCCCGCGCGTGTCCCCATTATAGCCTGGAGGTATAAACTTTGGCCGGGTACATGCGTTTATTGGCCATCTGGGGCTGCGCGTAGTATCAGCTCCACTGATTGGGTTGTCCTCAGGGACTGAGAGATCAAGGTTGGCCTTCGGATGTTCGTGCCGTCCCCTCCCCATAATCCTGCACTCAACAATTCCTGGCCTGTTCAGACAACCAGCTGGGTTCAGGTTTGCTTAGTTCTATCGTTTCCACACAAGGTTTCTACCGTTTCCACTAGCTTACTTCCCTGCCCTGTAATTGTCTCTCTATTGACCACTATTTTGTCGGACCTGTGCGTACCGATTCTAGTTTTCTACATCCATTTCCATTTTGATATCCAGCAATTCCGTAATATTCTCTTTTTCGCCGACACGCTATTGCACTGAAACTTTGTTTTCCTTTTTCTGTTCTTTCCGTCTGGCCCCCCTTCCGTTTTTTCGTCCTTCACTTCTTCCCCACTTCTCTCCTTTCTCCCTCTATCTTGCGTGTTTCCCATCTTCATTCTGCAAACACTCTTTATCAAGTCTACAATATACCCTCCAGATCAAATTCAAGCTTTCATGGCTTGGATCATTCGTCTCATTTAGGGAAAATATTGACGCGATAGGTATTTTAGGTTCCAGAGTGCGATCCGCTCACTTGCCGAATCACCTTTCATACTTATACCACAGTTGGCAAGTCCGAAAGTCCCTGTTGGCTGGATCACTAACTTTCCTACACACTATTTCATTATCGACATCGGCCACACTACTACTGACGCAAATAATAAAACTAGTAACAGCTGATAATAACACTCGTCCTTAATATTTAGGAAAAAGTGCACATCCAAAAAAGAAAAGAGAGCCATGAACTCTTCGTTCAACCAGAAAGCTCCCTGCGTGGAATACTACGAGCCAGTATATCTAAACCCCCCACAAAGACGTTCTCAGGATCAGCTCCAGAACCCTGGTCCATCCCCAAGAAATCAGTTCGAGCTGTTGCCTCAGTACCAACAAGTCCTGCCGTCTAGGCAAGATCCTCACTTTCAGCACCAGCACCAGCACCAAGAAATGTCGCAGTCAAGGATGCTGCAGCCCATGCTATCACAACAGCAACTGTACTATAATCCGTCCTACCAATACGTCGAAACACCTTATCCAACACAATATGTACCCTATCAGACCCAGGGGCAGAGGGGAAGTTATTCAAGCTCGATCTTAAGGGAAAATACACCAGAACCTGCCTACAATTCGCCAGCTTCTCTCCCGGTGTCTATGTATAGCAGTGGCCCCAACAGTTTCAGTGGTTTAGCACAACCTCAGGTGCAACAACAGCGGCGCCAGCAAATGCAGCGCCCATTACAGCCACAAGGCGACATGGAAGCACCAATGGTTGGCTCTGAAACTGTAGGAGTCCCACCAGGAATGTCTGACCCAGGACAATATCCTTCCTTGGTGCGAAATGTGACCCAGGAGCAGAGGAGTTTCAATACTTTATCATCTTATGTCCAGCAGCAGCAACAGCAACAGTGGCAGCAACAGCAGAATCATCATCAGCACCACCACCACCATCATCAAATGCAACTTCAAATGCAACCACTGCCATACCACCAACAGCAGCATCAATCCCATCATCAACCACACCAAGATCAATTACAACAATGGCATCATCAACCTCATTACCAACAGCAGCATCGCCTGCACCAACCTCAACCACAGCCCCAACCACAGTATCAGCAGCAACTGCAGCAACTGCATCATCAACCGCAACCGCAACCACAGCACCACCAAATGCAGCTCCAACCACAGCATCAACCACAGCATCAACCGCAGCATCAACCGCAGCATCAACCGCAGCATCAACCGCAGCATCAACCGCAGCATCAACCGCGGCATCAACCGCAACACAAACATCAACAACATCAACAACATCAACAACAACAACAACCAGTGCATACTCACATGCAGATGCCGGTGCCGGTACCGGTACCGGTGCCGGTCCAGTTGTCACAAAACTCTATGTTTGATAGAGCTATGCCCGAGCAACTTCACCCACCTGAGACGGACTTGCTTCAGGAGCAAAATCAGCAGAAGCAACAGAATATACAACCTATGCAAAAGTTAGAGCAAGCATCAAACATAGCAAGAACGGCAGTTCCATGGAGCAATGAAGAAAGCAAACTATTGGTGGACTTGAGAGAAAGTGGACTCACTTGGAAAGAAATTGCCACCCGTTTTACGAATAGAACGCTGAATGCATGCCAATTCAGATGGAAGCGCATCAGCTTGAACGGTGGTATCCACTTTGATGAAAATGATGTGGAAGAAGAAAGCAATAAAAGTGAAAGCAGATATGAAAACGGCGATGAAGAAAGCAAAGCAAAGCAAGCTACTCCTGATGATATTGCCGCAAATGCAAATGTTGATAATCGCATCAGCACTGTTGCTATCGCGACCACCAGCCCTACTAGTAGCGATACACGAAGTTATCACGGCAAAGTAGAATCTTCTCTTAGTGGTAAGAAAGAACAGAAGAACGAAGAAAGAAGTTTGGATCGCTCCAAGAGGGCTCGACAAGAAACTGCCGAAGATAGACCTTATTTCAAAAGACTTCGGTCAGCAACTAGAAGTTCGAGAGGCATCAGCAATTTACTTAACAGTGACCTTTTAGAAACCTCTAGCGATAAGGTACATAATGTGCCCGTAAAATACAACGCCGAAAGGGAGCAAGAAGTCTTTGAACCTGCACAACGCGTAGCAACTTCAAAGGGAAAAGATCGTGAATGTGATTCTGTTGATAAAAGCGTCGATGCCAAGAAGCCAAACGTCCGAAGAGGCAGCGAGAGCGGTATGAGGAGATCTAGCAGGGTGCTCAAACTTGAGGAGTTGGTTGATAACAATTAATCTTCACCGAACTTTCAAAGTTGTGAAAGAAAATACAGAGCAGCCCTAGTACTTCTCAGCTGCAACTGAAGCTGCCAATGAGGACACGGGAATTTTAGACACTTGAAATGTATATTAGCCAAAAATGAAGCTTTGTATCAGAAAATTTTTTAATCTGTGCAGTTGAATGTATTATATTTAGTGACTTTTTCAGGTTTTAGCATATTTACTTTATTACATATTATGAAGCACATAGACCTCATTATATGGTGCCAATTGACGTCCGGTCTGAGAACTTAGGATCTCAGAACCAAATATTAAGACAAGATCTTTAGTAGTATAAAATACGGCATATAATTTCTTGGCACACACGGTATTTATGTCTGTTGAAAGTTTAAAAACAGGCGGTTCAAGTAAGTCTTCAAGGTTAAGTATCTTGTCGGTTGAATAGAAGACTCTCACCTTCCAAAAGGGTAAATCAATACCGCCGTGTTACGTAAGCGCCCCTTATACCACCGTCGGAAAGTTTTCCCGAGTTCGCGAACATTTTGATGATTTTTGCCATAGTTAATTTGTTCGGCAGAGAAAGC